>JANAVB010008799.1:4214058-4503366 GCA_029216955.1 Iris pallida
ATATACAGCATTATCTATATATACTATAGACACACACTCTCACAAACACATACACACACTCACACTCTCACAAACTCACACAACAACTCACTCACACTCTCACCACCATTCTCATTCTCATGGGCACAAACACCACCACCACCAATTCTCTACACACACACACACAAATACATATATACAATACTACATTATATATATAGATATATATATATATATATATAATATATATATATATATATAATATATCTATATATATATATATATATATACCACTTAATATATAAACCCCAAATATTCTTAACCTAGATTTTCTAGGGAAAACCTACAAATTCATGGGCAAATGGTGGAGAATCTCTTCCTACAATTATGTGAAGAATTAAAAGCAAAGAGCAATAAATAGAGGATTTAATGGCTTACCTAAATTAGGTTCTTGTAGGGAAGAGGAGTTTGGGAGAGAAAGGAATTTTGAGAGAGAGAGGGTTTGTAACTTAATGAAGAAGAAAGGGGGGGGGGGGGACATACTTGGCCGGCCATGTGTGTGTGTGGGGGTGGGGGGGGGGGGGGGGTGTTATTGGGTTTTGGGTGGATCCAATAACCCTCCAACCCAATAGACTTGGTTCAAGTTGGGTTCGGTTTGATTCGGTTTAACCCTAACTAACTAAATTAGCCTCTATAATGACTAATTAAGCCATGGAAGTTGGGTTAATAATTTCTAGCCTAATTATGATGGCATGTGGGCCAAGCCCAGCTAGTATGTGGGTCCCACTAGGGTCCAGGCTACCCGGGTCTCTAATTTGGGTCCGAATTGGATAAAATCCAAACCAAACCAAATAAATCCCAAAAAATCACATAAAATAAATAAAAATTCCTAAAAATTATAAAACTTGAAAAATGATAAAAATATCGCTAATTTGAAAACTGGGGGTGACACGACTCCACTGGGGCTCGAACTCCTGACCACTTGGGCCGCATGCATCTCTCTTAATCACTAGGCTAGAGGTCATTTGCAATATATATATATATATATATATATATATATATATATATATATATATATATATATTGAAGCAATGGATAATTGTGGTGAACTCGTCTCCACTGGGGCTCGAACTCCGACCACTTGGGCCGCATGCATCTCTCTTAACCACTAGGCTAGAGGTCATTTAATATATATATATATATATATATATATATATATATATATATATCAAATGACCTCTGGTTAAGAGAGATGTGTGCGGTTTGAGTGGCCAGGAGATCGATTTCCGATGAAAGCGTTCGCCACAATTACCTTCTTTCAAAAAAATAAATAAATAATTGAAAATTCATTTGAGCCTAAACTGGTCTAACTCAATCTTTTGGCGTCGGGACGACGCCAAGAGTCTTTTTGAAGCTTCCTTCCTTTGATTTGATGATGACGCGTGTGGAGTATTTTTATTTTATTTTAAAGAATTATCCCTACCTTAGCTTATCAAAGAGAGGTCATATTTTTTCAGTTGCGCACGTGCCATATTCTTCAAGATTAAACTATACTAAGAGCTCCATAGTGAATAGGGGTGAGCTACTGTTCGATTCGGTTAAAATTGAATAAATTATATAAAATTTGAAATAACTATAAATTATATTTATCCAAATGAAAATCGAACAGTTTTTATAAAAATCTAATCGAACTAATTCGGTTCGATTCGATTTCATGAATCAATAGGTCGGACATTCACATTTTAGCAATTTAACCAATTTAAATAACAAATTTTCAAAAAAATAATAATAATCTAACATTGTTGTATGAATTATTACAATTACAGTGAGTGAAAAATATTAGTATATATAAATTTAGGGTAGATCAAAGAAGCGACGACACGTGCCAACAGTGAATGGAAGGAGAGAGTGCGTTTAGATAGGGTTAGTAAAAATATTAGTATATATAAATTGATGGTAGTTTGCTAAATTATTGGATCTAAATTATTTTTCGGTTCAGTTACTTGGACAAAGAATCAAAAAACGAACCGATATTTCAGAAATTCAAATATCCAAACCGAGTCATATTTCGATTCGATTTTCAGTTTCCAATTATGGTCACCCCTAGTAGTAAGGACTAAGGAGGATCGAACTTATGTTACACTCCCATGTGAGCTTGGGGTGCCCTTGGTATAGGATAATTGGACGGTACATGACCCAAAAATTATACACGCACAAACATGAACATATATATAATAAGGATGTAGTATAGGCCACCATTAACTTACAAAGAGTTACAGTGTAGTGTGGTTATCATGTTACTTTTACATACTAGAGGTAATTAGTTCAAATATTGGTAACAATATTATTTATTTATTATCAGCCTATCACATCCCCAAGAAGGTGGCCAATAACCTTGTCAATCATTAATGCAATTTCTGGTGAGGTTCTACAGAAAAAAAAGAAGATTCATTATACTGCATGTGGAAGATTCACTCAATCAAAATATCATGGAGGTCTTGGCATAAAGGATCCTCACATTACAAATCTTTCGTTAGTTCTCAAGCTGGCATGGAGGTACATTACACAACCTGAATCTGTCTGGGCTACATTACTCAACAATAAGTATCTTCAATCAAGAACATTCTGGTCAGCATTACCCACCAGTACTTCATTGTCATGCCCCAGAACTAGAATACTGGAGAGCGGGGGCGTACATAGCCAGCTACGTATATTGAAATGAAGTCCACCTCGCTATACGGTCACGGCTGTCTAGATATGAGGGTTTACTACAAGCCAACGGTCTCTTAAGGTCAAGCCTATTGTCTCAATCTCAAACAAATAATATAATTACAAGATGTTAGACCACCAAATATACAATAAAAGGCGTCCCAAATATTATATATTCAGTTGATCATGAAGCTAGTCATACAAAATGCGAGGACTAACAAGAGTTTAGTCATACATGATCAACCCTAGGATTTGTTAATCATGTTTACAGCCCGTAGGCAGACAATAAGTAAATATGCATCAAGCTAACAGGTGCTCGTCGGCTAAACACCTCAAAAGAATAATTTTACAATAGAGTGAGCGAAACAAAATGGAAAATCCACTCGTAGCCCCGGGTTCCTTCTAGTCGCCACCATCGGGCTGGAGGTTCGGTAGATCTACGGGAGCTGTTCCAAAATCTGGCCACACAAAACCAGCTGGGTCAAACCCCAAAAAAAAAAAGCAAGTGCCACAAAGAAGGCCACAAAATAAGAACAAAGCCAGCATATCAGAACATAAGGAAATGGAAGAAGGTACAAGTAATAGAAGTACAGCAGGACAATAAGCGGCTAGGGATATGGAACCATTCCGGAAGCCAGATTACAACCCGTAAACCAAACAAGGACCGGCACTACAACAAATATGACATACAATAGCAATTTATCTATAGCGTTCAAGCCTCCCTGCTATAGAATGTCATCATCAATAACGTTCATTCCGCAGTGCTATTAAAAGAGCGTACAATAGCAGTTTTTCTATAGCATTCGAGCCTCCCTGCTATTATAATATCATCATCCATAGCGTTCATTGTGAAGTGCTATTAAAAGTTCATACAATAGCAGTTTATCTATAGCGTTTATGCCTTCCAACTATTTTGTTGTTAACAAAACTTTATAAAGCATGTTATGAACGCTGTTAAAGGTATAGTTTTTTTCTGGATGTTGCTTATGTTGCTATGCCCGTATCACTACACAAAAATAAACAATTTGTAACAGTTTTTTTAATAATTAGTAATGGTTATTACTGTGACAAAATAGTTATGGTTATAACCATTACAATTGCCAAATAATCGTTACTAAAAATCAAAAAATTTATATTATTTTTATTTTTATTATGCAAACATTAATAATCGTTAGAACAGATTATTTTTTATGTCACATAGGTATCATATGCAAAACATGTGACATGAAGAGTGTGGCAAACCCTCATTTTTCCCATCCTTCTCATTTCCCTCTAAAATTTTCACCTTTCCCTCTAAGCTTAATTTCATTTCCCTCCCATGCCAATAAAAGGATCGATTGCTTTTTCCTCCCAACTAAAAGAATCGGCTGCTTCCCCCTCCCAACCAAAACCCTCTCGATCGCCTCACGAAGACCAGCGTCCTCTCGGCACGTTTCGCCGCCTTTGGCACCTCCGTCCGCAGCCTCGCCCTTCCCTCGACTCCATGGACATCTTCTTCTTTCCCTCTCTCTCGAAAGCAATAGGTACATCTTCTTCTTTCCCTCTCTCTCTCTCTCTTTCGGCTGCCATAGGTTTTTCCTTCCAAAGTTTTTTTAATTTTTTGATTTTCACTACACCAAATCATTTTGCCCCCATCTCATTCTAATCCCGACTCTACCCCAAGCCCTAGAGATGTCCTCCTCTCCTCTCCTCTCCTCTTCTCTCTGTTCCTACAGCGAAGGCGAAGGCTAAAGCTTACCAAGCGGCTCCCGACTGGTACTTTCTCTCGTTCTCTTTCTTCCTCCTCTCGTCTGCTATTTTGTTATCCCTCTACCACATCTACGCCATCGACCCCATCTCCGAACATAGCCGTCGACCCCATCTCCGAAGTTAGCATTTCAGGGGAATGAATGGCAAAGTGCACCTCATAAAACCCACTCAAATGTATGGATAACTATTATTATTGGTATTATGAATGAGGTTAAATCAGTTTCTTATGTTAAATTATTGTCTAATGGTGGGCTGTGGCAACCTAGGTTACTACAGAATCCTTAGTAGTTACTAAGTGCATTATTTTTCCCCTTCATGTTTGTCTGATTGCATTTGTAGATCTATAAATGACGAGTTTTTGTATTATCTCTTTCACATCACATATCTAGCTATGCCTAAGATTGTTTGTTAGTCCCCTTCGACAAAATTCTGAAGAATGCAATATACTATTGAAATGTACTGATAATCAGTTTAACTAGTGTACCATTCAACATAGTAATCCCAAGTTGCTACTGGTTTTATGGAAGAGTTGTGTGTGATGGTGATTTAAGGTGAAGGTGGATTATTCTGTCAGTTTAATCATGCACCACAGCCAAACCTTTGCCAGTGTGAAAAAGTTTGGATGTTGGTAAGCAGTGAAGTAGTTCATAGGTTGTTACCTTTAAGATGAAATGTCACTTGTTGGTGTTTTTTTTATATGATCTCTTAATGACTTGAGAGGTGATGTTTAATTTCCCTCCTTTAGGTGGAACTTTTCTGCGTAAATCACCTGATAAATTGGTTTATGGAGTCAACTGAGGGATTTATCTGCATGGTGTTTCGCTTTACTTTAAGGGATAATGGGATGCGTGCAGCTTTTGAACTCCTTCATATGGTGCTTGAGGTATTTTGCCCCTAGAATTATTTACATTAAACTCTGCTATGTTTGAATTGGCAGCAAATTATTTTTCTTTCTGTAACTGTTAACAAATCCTCGTAAAAGGAATATGGTTTCAGTCAAATAAAATGCTTACAAATACTTTATTGTCCACGGCTTATTTTAGTCATCGTATATTTTTAGAAGTACTCTTGTTATCTTGATATCCTATTCTCTCTTTTTAGTTATAACTTCTGAACATAGTTTGCTCAGTGCTGTTTGCAAGCAAAAGGTCCACATTTATCATTTTACTCTTGCATCAATAAAAGTTGTTTTTCGACTTTGTTAGAATGTTAACTACACTTAGGATTTAATTTTCATTTTCCGATGCATGCTAAATTAGATACATTACAATAGGGTCCATTTTTCATTATACATTTTATAAGCTACAAGGTTAGGTAGTACGGTTACTTATGATTGTTGGCATCTTGCAGCACAGTGTATGGCTAGAAGATGCATTTGATAGGGCAAAGCAACTTTATGTGTCATATTATCGATCTATCCCCAAAAGCTTAGAAGGTTAAAATTTTGGTGGCAATGTTGAATGGAGATGAGAGATTTGTTGAGCCAACACCCCAATCATTGCAGAACTTAACACTTGAATCAGTTAAAGAAGCGGTGATGAGTCAGTTTGTTGGCGACAATATGGAGGTACGTGGAAAATGTATGTTGTTGATCTGAAGATGTTTTTAACACCTTGATTCTACTTCATTATAATGTTAATTCCTTTAAAGGTCCCCCAGGCTTTGTTATTTCTTGCATATATTTAAGTATCAAAGATTCTTTATTATTGTTTATATATGTAACCATTTTCTGAATACTGAAATTTTTTTCACTTATTTTACACTGACCTAAACATGCTTGTATTTTGGTTAGTATTGTTGGTGATTTCACTGAGGAGGATATTGAGTCTTGTATTCTTGACTATTTGGGAACAGTTAGAGCCGGGAAATCTGCTAAGGTTTTGCAGTCCATTGACCCAATTGTGTTTCGACCACTGTCATCATGTTTGCATTTCCAGCAGGTATGAAAATACAGTGAAAATATCATTCAGAAAGGTTTCCAGCTATTATGTTTAATTTAGATAATAGTATTGGGAGTGAGCTGGCTATAATTTATTCTATATATTAATAGATACTTTCTCTGAGAGTTGAAGTTCGTGAGGTAACTACTGGAACCAAGAAGCTCAAAGTCGTGGGGGGTAAAAATACATATATCCAGCCAGTTTAACATTTCCCCTTAGGCATGGATTGAAGCTGTATGGGCATTAAATGTGCAACTGGAAATGCCAAATGCATTGAAAGACAAATAATTGGGACTTAAGAGATTAACATGCTTGCAGCAATATTTGAACCCAAGAACCTGTGCTTATATCACTGGACCAGCTCCAAATCATTGGGGATTCACTCATGAAGGGAAAGATCTCTTTAATCTGATAAATAGCTGATGTTGATGGTAAGCTGTCATTTCATTATCATGATGAAGGCCCTTTTGTATATCCATTTTTTGCCTTAACCAATCAATCCATGTTATGTTTAAGCAACAAGACAACAATCGTTTTATTTTGTCTTATGAATTTCTATTTTTTGCTCACGTTCTAAGTTTTCCAAATACTTGTCCTAGCATGTAAATTGAAATATGAGAGCTATATCCCTAGTCTGAATGATAAATGTTCTGCCTTCAATTGCCCAAGCCAACAAGTACCTAAATTGTAATTAGGAGACTAGAATACTTTGACATCTTTATATCACCTTAGAATCTAGAAACAACACTACCAGCAACAAAGCTTGTATATCAAATTATTTGGGATCGGCTGTGTAAATCCTTAGCTGAATAGAAATTGAAGATTCATGCAGTTACAACAGTAACAATAACAACAACAACATCAACCAAGTTGAAAGCTTCATGTAGTTGAACCCCAAACATTGGGATAAAGGATTTTTTACTCTTTATTCCTATATTTTTAAGTGATATAAACATGTGCCAGACGTTGTAGTTTCATAATTACAGTTCAAGCTTAGCTTTTGGTTTGGGAAACTGAAGGTAGATCACTCAAGTTATAGTTGCATGATAAATTTTCAATGAAGAATATTTGCAAACTCCTTTAACTAGAGCAACTTTCCTATTGTACGTTTATATAGATGCAAGCCATCTGAAAGTTAAGCAACTAGAGTAGTTAACAAGACAAAAGGGATATTGAAGACATGATAGAAGAAAGATGTTTACACATCATTTGCAGAGAATTTAATGCACCCTATAGTTGTAGGCCTCACTTAATGGTCGAACTTATGAAGTTACTTCCAAGTATCATTTCAATGTTGATCTAAAGGAAGCCTATAAGCTATATGCTGGCAGATGACACTATAGATGGAATATATTTGTCTAACACTTTTAAGAATGGAATACTATTAGAACATGTGTTGGTATTATTATTGGCCAAACTGTATGACGTGACTACTTCTGAGTGCGGTAGCTTAAGAAACTTGGCCTAACTGAATCCCCTCAAGCCCAAGAAACTCTTTTTGTTACCAATGCTTTCTTGATGAGGAATTGATGAAGAAATATTGCATCTTTATTGTTTTTCTAAGCATAAATTAGTTGTCTCAGTTCCAAAATTAGGAAATGGCCAATGCTTCAATACAGTAATACACAGATACCTGTTTCTGTCCACTATAGGGACATGTATACTGATGCACACAAAATCTGAACTCCCATAACACACAAAATCTGGACATGTATACTTTTTTGGGAACAATTTCTTCTTTTTAACTCCTATAAACACAACAAAACATTGGTACAAATTTCCCATATATACTGCTGCACACAAAATTTGCCTTAGACTGATACATAGACTGCACTGCTATGCAAACAGACAATGTGCAGTCACACAGATTTCTAAATTAAATTTCTCTACTCATACACCCTCTGGTACTCGGCTCCACAGATTTGCGCACACATGACTACCTACCCTTCCCACTTTTATTTCGACACTAATTTTGTTTATAAAGATGGTATGTTTCAAGCATTCTGACTTTCTTGACTTTCTCAAATTGTTCGTTATATATGGCTGGAATTTAAGATAGGTGTTGCGTAACGGGAGACTGATATAATATTCTGAGTTTGACAGTTAATCTTCTGCTACTTAATTACCTTCTTAGAATGCACATAATAATGCACCTTCTGAACTTAGCAATACCTTCTGAGTTTGAATATCAATATAGTTTTTTTTATGTGCCAGGTACATGTGGTGTCCGTGAAGATATGAGCAATGTGAAGGAGTTGGTAAGTATTTTCTTAAGCATGGTATGCATAGATACACATGACAGTTGGTAAGTATTTTCTTAAGCATGGTATGCATAGATACACATGACAGTTGACAAAAAAAAAGGTATATTTGTTGTAGTATTTTGTTCTGATTTAGAATGGCTCTATGGAAGCATGTTTTTTATTGGATAGTATTCACACAATTACTTGGACGCATCTCTAGTTTTCGTTTACATGAACCTATTACAATCGTGAAGTTGCTTCATATGTTCTTACTGTTCAATGTAGTTGAGTTGCGAACTCCTTTAAAGCCTTATTTTCTTGAAAATAAAAATGTTGGGATGTTTCTTCAATACAGAACTATGGATGGACTCAGTAGATCAAGTTTTATCCACAGCCTATATGTTAGACATGAGACTTAGCAAAATTCTCCTAGCTATACAAGTGTCTTTTAGACTATTATGCTGTACTGTACATACTAATTTATTTCCAAGTTCATAATGTTCGGAAGTTATTTGCTCTGGATTTATCATTTTTTTACCATCTTTCTTCTGGGACATATTACTAAAATATGAATTTCTAGGAGCTATACATATGTCAAATGGATGATTGCATTCTTGACTCAAAAGCTGATACGAAGAGGGTGGTCAAGTGCCTTGAAGCTGCAATTTTAAGAAGAGTGTCTGAGGTAAGGACTACTACTTTTTTTGACAACATTAGTATAAACCTATATTTTAAATATCCCCTTATCAAATGGCCATTATAAATCCAAATAGACTTATGTATGGCCATCCTACCATAAGTAAGACATAGCCATTTTGTGTGCTTATTGTATATTTTGTATTGGGAACATACCATAAGTGAGACTACGGATTTCAGATCTATGCTATGATATTAGAACAGGTGGCTGGCATAGGACTTTGGTAAGGCTAATAAGACAAGACTATGGCATAGCCATTTTATTTGGTTTATGCATAGCAGATGTACCGAAAACATTCTGTAAGAATGCAAAGGAGTTCTAAGTCTACGCTATGGTATTAGAAAGCCTAATAACTATAGACATGTAGATAAAGCATTATTGTTGCATATCAATTCTAGATGGTTTTTGCATATCAAATGTACTAAAAACAAATGGAAGTAATAAAGGAATGTCAATTATATGCTATGTATTAGAAAATGGGTGTGTACTTTGGATTATTGGAGATAATAGGCACTAATATTACTAATGTGTTAATGTGTGGCATCGCACTTGATATGGTTTCTGCAAATCAGATGTAATGGAAACTGAAAATATGAAAGGAGATTTCAAGTATATGCTACCGTATTAGAGAAACATGGGTGGCATAGGTAGGGATCGTTTAACTGTAATGGTTGGAAAGTCATGTTTTTAGTTTATGTTATTTACAATGTGTTTTTAACTGGGAGGTGTGTAAATTGCATCAAATTTTATCTTATTCATGGTGCATTATGCTGTGCAATTCTTTTGGACTAGCACTTCTGTATAATTATTGGAGCGTTAGACTTGGTGTCCATATTTGACTAATATAATCCAAGTTGATGCTTATGATTTTGTAGCCTCTTGGGTAAGCTTTTCTAGGCTATGTTCGTACAACATCTTACTTGTTGAATTATTGGCTCACTTTGGGAGCATGTCATTAATTCTGAGAATTAGTCCTGCTATGTATATGTGATGCTACTGTTGCAGTGTTGCTCATGCTCGTCCTGACATGGCAGAAGTATTCTAAAATGTGCACAATACTTTGCAATTATTGTATTGGACGTACATGCCAAATCTTATTTGAAGGTTGTCATTCTTTTCTTAGCATTTTTGACGTGTCAGCTTATCATTTTTAGACGTTATATATCATAGTTATTTTTGGCAAGTCAGGTTATAAATTATGGGCATTCTTAAAGCTGAACATATTCACAATGTAATTTACAAGAAAGGATGGGTTTTGACTATTTTATGAACTTGAGCTCTCATTGTTCTTGGGATTATTGTAGGCTTAATTTGTGTAGGTGATCCCAATTCCTCACAGGTGTGTATAGGCCAGCCTATTTGGTGTCTTGCCGTGGCTTGGTACTAGTATGGACCTGAACCTTCTCTTGATACTTAACTATTTGATATTATGGTGGAGATACCAGCAAGTTCACTGTTAGTTGGAAAGTAGATGGATTTTACAATATTTTATATAGAAGAATGAACTCCCAAGACTAGTTTATCTTTTTGAATACAATTTACATTGTATGCATATCCTATATTCTCAATTGATTTTGCTAGGGATGTTCCGATCTGGAGTCATTCAACATGCTGGGTGTTTTAGTGTGAGGAACTTGCAGATATTTGATTCAAACGAAAATTGGGTTATGGTTCCATCTATATTGATTCAAATATTTCTATCTTATTTTTTATATCATAATGTGTTTTCTTCTCAATTTTGTGTAGGTTGGCATATATGTTTTTGATGGTTGTGGATAGCTGCTAGAAGGAAAGAGGCGATCGAGCTATTTTTTGGCCTACAGATATTTGTAAATGGAATGGTTTATTTTGGACTACAGATACTTTGTAAATGGAATGGTTTATTTTGGCATACAACTACTTTTTCTACATCTTGAATGTTTTAATGACTACTACTTTTTGTATATCTTGAATGTTCTAATAAAATATTTCATTTTTTGGCAAATCTTTACTATATCTTGATTGATCGAAATGCAAGTTGCGATTGAAATTGTTTGTGATTATTGTTATTTATATGTGATACAAAACAGGTTATGAAATATGAAATTCTGTAGCAGATATGAAATAATATAAAATTTTGTAGCAGGTTATAGCACTCAAAACGTCTAAATTGCTGCTACTACGATAGCATATGATGAACGCTATAATAAATCAAATCATTCATCAAACGCTATAAATCATCCACAGCATTTACAAAAGCTATAAAAAATCCACAGCATTCATAAATGCTATAAGTAATCCACAGCACTCACGAACGCTATAAACTATCTACAGCGTTCTAGAATGCTATAAAGTATTTACAGCATTCATAAACGCTATAAACCATCAACAGCATACACGAACGCTATAAACCTTCTACAGCATTCATGAACGCTATAATGTTATAGCGTTCACATGTCTGGACATACTATAGCGTGGGCGATCATAGCAGACAGAATATGCTATAGAAGGCTTTCTATAGCGTTCTGCGCATGCTATTGTAGGCCATATTTGTTGTAGTGCGGGGTCGTAACCCTTCGCCTGAATAGCACTTGTCTCTATCCATTTATTGTTAAGACAAGTAAAACAAACATGTTCGAGAGGAACCAGGTACTGGGACTAGACAAGACTTAGACAGGGCTAGACAACATCCATTCACAAGCGGCCAAGCAATTACTTCGGCTTACTACTTTAACTAACTAGGGTTATCACGGGCCTAATTACTAACAAGATGCAGACGAGAAATTCCCAGTCCCAAGCCCTGCAGACTATCCAGTTATCCTTCCGCGAGTTGAGAGTATGATTGGGTACATCGCCCTGGAGATGATATACCCTTAGGTGACTTAGAGGTGCAACACATGACAGTGTGCTGGAAATGTGCTCTACTCGTCGGCAAGCTACAAGTCCATTAAGGCACCCAGATAACGAGATTGCTTGTGACTGGAAATTCTCCATGTTCTAGTTTGGTCTAATCTTTAGCCTAATCCATATTTAGTGCGAATCCCTGGCCGTGGTACCCAGGGAGTCACGTCCTAGGCATGATGCAAGACAAGACAAGTAGATTGGCACAAGCAGTAGAAAGAACACCCACGGTGTCAGGGGCAAGTCAAGTTAAGTTAAGCTAGCGGTCGCAACAGCATCGAGTTATCAGTTTATCAAGTCAAGTCAAGTCAGGAGTGCGCCATGGCGGGCCACTATCAAGTTATCAAGTGAATCAAGTTATAAGTAGCAGGTTACAAGTTTTCGTCCCAGGTTATGGCCAGGATCAAAAAAGCTAGTTACAAACCAATTCCTAAAAAATTCGTGTCAAGACGTGTCGGGTCAATTCAAGTCGTGATGTGGTCAAGAAATCTCAGAAAATACAAATCAACGAGAGAAGGCAAAGACCAAGGGAAAAACCAAGGGACACCATGGCACAAGGTGTGCTAGGTCAAAAGGCAGCCCAAAGGGCGCCGGGCAAGAGCTCGGGCTAGGGGGCGCGAGGGCGCTGCCACTAGGGTGCGCAAGGGGCGCAGCCGCTAGGGCGCGCAGGGGCGCAGCCACTAGGGCGCACAGGGGCGCAGCCCCTAGGGTGCGCAGGGGGCGCAGCCACTAGGGCGCACAAGAGGCGCAGCCCCTAGGGTGCGCAGGGGGCGCAGCCACTAGGGCGCGCAGGGGGTTGCGAGAGCGAACTGCGCGGGGGCGCAGCAGACCGGGCGCGCTAAGCGCGCAGGCGGAGATGACGCGCGTGCAAGGGCGCAGCGCGCAGGGGCGACGTGTGCAGAACGCGGCCAGCGCGCGGCTAAGTGCGCGCAAGAGGGCTGCGCAAGGCGGGTGGCTGGGCATCGCGCAAGGCGCGCCAGCGCAGGACGAGCACGCGCGCAAGGGCGCAGCACAAGGCGGGCGGCTGGGCAGCGCGCAAGGCGCGCCAGCGCAGGACGAGCGCGCGCGCAAGGGCGCGACGCAAGGCGGGCCAGCAGAGAGGGTCTTCTTCTTCTCCATTGTTGAGAAGGAGCTCCAATGGGTTCCAAAACTTCAAAATACCACAACTTGGCCATCACAACTCCAAATCCAGATTTTTAAAGCTCTATCTTGGGTGAAATTAGATTCTCCCCAACATAGGAACCTCAAAACCCACAAAAATCCAACTTAAATAGATCAAAACCATGTAAATCCGAAAATAGGGGAAACTTAGATCTATGGAAATCCATGGATCAAAATCAAAAATGACAAGTTCTAATGTTATTTCTAGAGGGCTAATCTATCTAATGGACAAATCAAAATAGGGTCTTGTTTTATGGCAAGGTGCACTTGCCTATGGGTGGGGTGTTGTGTGGAAGAAGGAAGAAGATGATGGAAAAATTAATGGAAGAGTAATGAGGAGAGAGAATGTTGGTGGAGATATTAATGAGGGTGGGTTGTGGTGGAATGAGGGTGGAGTATAGCTAAGGTGTTCCTTTGGGCTTAAAATCAAACCAAACCAAACCAAACCAACTAAAACCGAGCCGAGCCGAAACCCAAAATACGAGAAAACCCAAAATTCTACAAGTCGAGAAAAATAAAAATACATGGAAAAATCCAACTATGAGCATGAATACGAAATACGGGAAATGAGGGTGACAACTCTACCCACCTTAAAAGAATTTCGTCCTCGGAATTTAATCAAGGAGCTAGAGACTGCCACGGCAAGTTACACTAAGAACCAACAATCTACACTAAGCAGTTCAATCATACAATCATACATGCAAGCAAGGGATGGAAAGCATAAGGCATAAGGAAGATATTATACCTTACGAGTCAAACAAGTCGGGATATCGCGATCGGATGTCGTCCTCACGCTCCCACGTTGACTCACCTAGAGAGTGATGACCCCAAGCAACACAGACTAAACTAATTGCCTTGTTCTTGAGTATCTTCTCTCTCCGGTCCAATATAGACACGGGCCTCTCCTCGTACGAAAGGTTGGTACCAACAACCAGTTCCGAATGGTCTAGGATATGGCTCGGGTCCGGGATATACCGTCGTAATTGGGACACATGGAATACATCATGCACCTCACTTAGCGACGGCGGAAGAGCAAGACGATAGGATACATCTCCTAGTCGCTCCAGGATATCGAACGGCCCTATATACCTAGGACTAAGCTTTCCCCGCACGCCAAAGCGAATGACGCCGCGGTTAGGCGAGATCCTAAGAAATACATGGTCGCCGATAGCAAACTCTAAGGGACGCCTGTGAGCATCGGCCCAATATCGCTGGCGATCTTGGGCAACTCGAAGATGATCCCTGACTTTTCTGACTACTTCAACTGTCTGGGCAATCATTTCTGGACCGAGCATCTGCCTTTCTCCGACATCGTCCCATGCTAGCAGGGATCTGCACTTTCTGCCATACAGTACCTCGAATGGTGCCATCTGGATGCTGGCTTGGAAACTATTGTTGTACGAGAACTCCACCAGGTGCAGGTGATCTTCCCACGAACCACCGAAGTCAAGTGTACAAGATCTCAACATGTCTTCAAGGGTCTGGATTGTACGCTCCGACTGACCATCTGTCTGCGGATGATATGCCGAACTGAACTGGAGACGAGTTCCCAAACTCTCTTGCAGGCTACGCCAAAAGTGTGATATAAACCTTGAATCTCGGTCCGAGGTGATACTGACGGGAACTCCGTGAAGCCTGACAATCTGCCTGAGGTACATCTCTGCTAGCTGAGCCGTAGACTGCCCAACTCTGAACGGGAGAAAATGAGCCACCTTCGTGAGCCGGTCAACTATAACCCAAATAGCATCTCGACCAGCTGGGGATCTAGGCAATCCAGTCACAAAATCTATGGTCACATGCTTCCACTTTCATTCTGGAATCGGCAAGGGCTGAAGAAGTCCAGCGGGCCTCTGATGTTCAGCTTTAACCTGCTGGCAAACCAAACACCGAGAGACAAACCGGGCTATCTCCCTCTTCATGCCATTCCACCAGAAATGCTGACGAATATTACGGTACATCTTCGTGCCACCGGGATGAATAGAATACTGTGAACTGTGAGCTTCTGCCATGACCTCCTGTCTGATATCTCCACTGGGTACACAAAGACGAGTGCCGTGCCGAAGTGTACCATCTTCATGAATGCACAATTCTGGCCTTCTTCCTGCCTCACACTCTGCTCTGAGTCGCTGAATCTTGGAATCTGTAGACTGCGCCATCCGGATCCTCTCAACTATGCTGGACTGAACCTGTAGACTGGCCATCAACGCCACGTTGGTCGGAAGAACCACTTCAATTCCTATCTTCTGAAGATCTGACAATAACTCTGGTTGTGCCGTTAGGAAGTAAACTCCGGCTCTCCTGCTCAACGCATCTGCCACAACGTTGGCCTTCCCTGGATGATACTGCAAATCCATATCGTAGTCCACTAGTAGCTCGAGCCATCTTCTCTGCCGCATATTAAGGTCCTTCTGGGTGAAAACATACTTCAGGCTCTTGTGATCAGTAAATATCTCCACTCTATCCCCGTACAAGTAGTGTCGCCAAAGCTTAAGTGCAAACACTACTGCTGCCAGTTCCAAGTCGTGGGTCGGGTAATTTTTCTCATGATCACGAAGTTGACGTGATGCATAAGATATTACCTTTCCATGCTGCATCAAGACACACCCCAATCCTCTGCCTGAAACATCGCAATAAACTATGAATCCTCCGGTCCCATCTGGAAGTGTGAGAATGGGAGCCGTTATCAAACCTCGCTTCAACTTCTCAAATAATTCCTGGCACTCTGCTGTCCAAGCAAACTGCACATCCTTGCGGGTCAACTGGGTCATTGGTGCCGAAATCCTTGCAAAATCTGAAACGAATTGCCGGTAGTAGCCGGCCAATCCAAGGAAGCTGCGAACCTCTGCCGCTGAACTAGGTACTGGCCATGACTCGATAGCCACAATCTTCTGGGGATCCACTTCCACTCCTCCTCGGGTAATGATGTGACCCAAGTACGAAATACGATCGAGCCAGAACTCGCATTTACTGAACTTGGCGTACAACTGGTGCTCTCTAAGCGTCTGAAGGACAATCCTGAGATGCTGCTCGTGCTCTGCTTCGCTCTTGCTGTAGACCAGGATATCATCTAGGAACACAATCACAAAATGATCCAAGTAAGGCATAAAAATACGATTCATGAGGTCCATGAATACGGCCGGCGCATTGGTCGCTCCAAAGGGCATAACAAGAAACTCCCAATGCCCATACCTAGATCGAAAAGCTGTCTTCGGGATGTCCTGCTCTCTGACTCTGATCTAGTGGTATCCTGACCGCAAGTCTATCTTCGAGAACACTGAAGCCCCTCTGAGTTGATCAAACAAGTCATCTATCCTCGGGAGAGGGTATCTGTTCTTGATTATTACTGAGTTCAAGGTACGATAATCTACACATAACCTGGACGTACCATCCTTCTTTTTCACAAGAATCATCGGGGCTCCCTAAGGCGATCCACTTGCACGAATGAATTTCTTGGTCCTTAATTCTTCAATCATCTTGCACAAAATCTCCAACTCTGAAGGCACCATCCTGTAGACTCGCTCTGATACTGGTACTGTCCCGGGGATCAAGTCTATAATGAACTCGATCTCCCGCTCTGGAGGCATTCCTGGAAGTTCTTCTGGGAAGACATCTGGAAATTCTTCAACTATCCTAGGTAACTGTACTGCTGCTACTGCCATCCGCAATACTGGGGATGATGGTTCCACTGCGCCTCTGGAAAAATAAAAACTCTGGCTCGCCTGGGATACTAAAGATAACCCTGCCAACATGGCAGTCTATCCTAGCATACTGGTTCCTCAACCAATCCATGCCTAAGACTACATCATAGTCTGCCATAGGGAATTCTATAAATCTAACGGGGAACTCTCTACCACTAACTACGATCCGACACGAGGAAAACAATCGATCTACTCCCACAAGACCATTACCAGTAAGTATATTGAGCCTTACTGATAATGACTCGGGCTCCAATCCTATCCGTGTCGCGAATCGTGTAGACATGAATGAATGTGATGCACCAGAATCAAATAATACCGATGCTGGAGAGGAGTTGACGAGAATAGTACCTGCCACTACCTCACCTGGTATAACTTTTTCTTTCATAATCATCATCATGGCCTGACCTTGTCCTCTAGCTGCGGGTCCCCTCTGCTGAAAACCTTTCTGCCTGCTCTGCACTTGGGCTTGGGTGTACTGCTGCTGGTTCTGCTGATGAAATGCCTGGGCCTGAGGCAATAAGGGCCTCGGGTACTGCTGCTGCATAGGTGCTGGTCCCCTAACCGATGGACTGGTTAGGTTAGAAGACGACGAACTATCCCTATTCGGGCAGGCTCCTATCTTGTGATCTGTCGCTCCATAAGCCAGGCACAATTCCTGCGCCCTGCGATAATCTGCCACCACGTGCCCTGGCTTCCCGCAATGAGAACATCCTATCGCAGAAGTCTGCTTCTGCTTCTGCTGCTGTGGGTACGTCGGGGTTGAATGCTGAACCGACGTCACTGAGGCTGCCCGCCTCGGAGTTCCAATGGTCAAACTCTTAGCTGCCGGGGCTGGAGCTGATGATTGGTGCATCTGATTGTGGGACCGCTTCCTACCTCCGGTCCTATCCACGATCCTCTGGGAGGTGTACTCGTGCCTCCTAGCTGCTCTCAAAACCGCATCGAACGTCTGGTGCTCGAACTGCTCAACTGCCAATAAGATCTCCAAATGTAGTCATTGCTGGAACCGCTGGGCCCTATCAAACTCGGTCGCCACCAAGGTGGGGGCAAACCTACCGAGTCTAGAAAACTCAGATGCATAACCGTCGACCGTTCTGCCTCCTTGCTTCAAGTTGGTAAATCTCGTCTGTAGGTCATACCGAGCTACAGCATCAAAATACTTCGTCTGGAATCTTTCTCTAAATACTGCCCAAGCAATGGGTGCCACTAATCCCATGGCTTGCGCTGCCCACCAACTGCGAGCCAAGTCCAGCAACTATAGGCGTACCACTGCCACCTTCTCATTCTCAGGTGTCCTAGCTGCTTCCAGAATCACCTCGGTATCCTGAAGCCAAGCGTCTGCGACAATCGCATCTTCACTGCCGTCGAAGAAGGGAGGGTTCAAGCGCTTAAAGCTGTTGGCCGCACTGTTCCATGGATTACCACCTCTGGTCAAGGCATCTGCCACTACCTGGTGCAAGGCGTCTCCTCGACGATCCTGGGAAGATATCAAGGTCCTGATGAGACCTACCAAGGTGCCATCGTCAGGCTCTGTAGGCTGGACGGGCCGAACTGGGGGCTCTCCTCCGGGAGGTACAACTCTGGAGGCTACTCCGGAATGCTGGACTTGATCTCCGGGTTGCTGGTCCACGGGAAGTGCTCCACCTTGCTGATCGGCAGGGTCAGGTGCAGTGTCGCTGAAGAAGACGACACTGGAAAACAATAAGGAAGGACCAGGACAGATCAACGGTACAAGCACATAATCAGGGCAAAAATCCAGAGATTCAGAGGATATGAATGGAGATCAAAGACGAGTACTGATTGAGACATCTATCCGGTAAACCCTCGCATATCTTGAATGCTAAGACCTGCATGGGCCACCACTTAAACCATGTCATGCCCCAGAACCAGAATACTGGAGAGCGGGGGCGTACATAGCCAGCTACGTATATTAAAATGAAGTCCATCTCGCTATACGGTCACGGCTGTCTAGATATGAGGGTTTACTACAAGCCAACGGTCTCTTAAGGTCAAGCCTATTGTCTCAATCTCAAACAAATAATATAATTACAAGATGTTAGACCACCAAATATACAATAAAAGGCGTCCCAAATATTACATATTCAGTTGATCATGAAGCTAGTCATACAAAATGCGAGGACTAGCAAGAGTTTAGTCATACATGATCAACCCTAGGATTTGTTAATCATGTTTACAGCCCGTAGGCAGACAGTAAGTAAATATGCATCGAGCTAACAGGTGCTCGTCGGCTAAACGCCTCAAAAGAATAATTTTACAATAGAGTGAGCGAAACAAAATTGAAACCCACTCGTAGCCCGGGTTCCTTCTAGTCGCCACCATCGGGCTGGAGGTTCGGTAGATCTTCGGGAGCTGCTCCAAAATCTGGCCACACAAAACCAGCTGGATCAAACCCCAGAAAAAAAAGCAAGTGACACAAAGAAGGCCACAAAATAAGAACAAAGCCAGCATATCAGAACATAAGGAAATTGAAGAAGGTACAAGTAATAAAAGTACAGTAGGACAATAAGCGGCTAGGGACATGGAACCATTCCGGGAGCCAGATTACAACCCGTAAACCAAACAAGGATCGGGGTCGTAACCCTTCGCCTGAATAACACTTGTCTCTATCCATTTATTGTTAAGACAAGTAAAACAAACATGTTCGAGAGGAACCAGGTACTGGAACTAGACAAGACTTAGACAGGGCTAGACAACATCCATTCACAAGCGGCCAAGCAATTACTTCGGCTTACTACTTTAACTAACTAGGGTTATCACAAGCCTAATTACTAACAAGATGCAGACGAGAAATTCCCAGTCCCAAGCCCTACAGACTATCCAGTTATCCTTCTGCGGGTTGAGAGTATGATTGGATACATCGCCTTGGAGACGATATACCCTTAGGTGACTTAGAGGTACAACACATGACAGTGTGCTAGAAATGTGCTCTACTCGTCGGCAAGCTACAAGTCCATTAAGGCACCCAGATAACGAGATTGCTTGTGACTGGAAATTCTCCATGTTCTAGTTTGGTCTAATCTTTAGCCTAATCCATATTTAGTGCGAATCCCTGGCCGTGGTACCCAGGAAGTCACGTCCTAGGCATGATGCAAGACAAGACAAGTAGATTGGCACAAGCAGTAGAAAGAACACCCACGGTGTCAGGGGCAAGTCAAGTTAAGTTAAGCTAGCTGTCGCAACAGCATCGAGTTATCAGGTTATCAAGTCAAGTCAAGTCAGGAGTGCGCCATGGCGGGCCACTATCAAGTTATCAAGTGAATCAAGTTATAAGTAGCAGGTTACAAGTTTTCGTCTCAGGTTATGGCCATGATCAAGAAAGCTAGTCACAAACCAATTCCTAGAAAATTGTGTCAAGACGTGTCGGGTCAATTCAAGTCGTGATGTGGGCAAGAAATCTCAGAAAACACAAATCAACGAGAGAAGGCAAAGACCAAGGGAAAAACCAAGGGACACCATGGCACAAGGTGTGCTAAGTCAAGAGGTAGCCCAAAGGGTGCCGGGCAAGGGCTCGGGCTAGAGGGCGCGAGGGCGCTGCCACTAGGGTGTACAAGGGGCGCAGCCGCTAGGGCGCGCAGGGGCGCAGCCACTAGGGCACACAGGGGCGCAGCCCCTAGGGTGCGCAGGGGGCGCAGCCACTAGGGCGCGCAAGAGGCGCAGCCCCTAGGGTGCGCAGGGGGCACAGCCACTAGGGTGCGCAGGGGGTTACGGAAGCAAACTGTGCGGGGGCACAGCAGGCCGGGCGCGCTAAGCGCGCAGGCGGGGATGACGGCACGCAAGGGCGCAGCGCACGGGGGCGACGTGCGCAGAACGCGGCCAGCGCGGGGCTAAGCACGCGCAAGAGGGCTGCACAAGGCGGGTGGCTGGGCAGCGCGCAAGGCGCGCCAGCGCAGGACGAGCGCGCGCGCAAGGGCGCGGCACATGGCGGGCGGCTGGGCTGCGCGCAAGGTGCGCCAGCGCAGGACGAGCGCACGCGCAAGGGCGCGGCGCAAGGCGGGCCAGCAGAGAGGGTCTTCTTCTTCTCCATTGTTGAGAAGGAGCTCCAATGGGTTCCAAAACTTTAAAATACCACAACTTGGCCATCACAACTCCAAATCCAGATTTTTAAAGCTCTATCTTGGGTGAAATTAGATTCTCCCCAATATAAGAACCTCAAAACCCACAAAAATCCAACTTAAATAGATTAAAACCATGTAAATCCGAAAATAGAAGAAACTTAGATCTATGGAAATCCATGGATCAAAATCAAAAATGACAAGTTCTAATTTTGTTTCTAGAGGGCTAATCTATCTAATGGACAAATCAAAATGGGGTCTTGTTTTATGGCAAGGTGCAATTGCCTATGGGTGGGGTGTTATGTGGAAGAAGGAAGAAGATGATAGAAAAATTAATGGAAGAGTAATGAGGAGAGAGAATGTTGGTGGAGATATTAATGAGGGTGGGTTGTGGTGGAATGAGGGTAGAGTATAGCTAAGGTGTTCCTTTGGGCTTAAAATCAAACCAAACCAAACCAAACCAACTAAAACCGAGCCGAGCCGAAACCCAAAATACGAGAAAACCTAAAATTCCACAAGTCGAGAAAAATAAAAATACATGGCAAAATCCAACTATGAGCATGAATACGAAATACGGGAAATGAGTGTGACATTCATCCTGCATATGGACCAGTATTCTCTGTAGTAGAGAATTTCTTCTGAACAACATAATTTGGTCAGTTGGAGATGGAACTAAAATTAACATATGGTCTGATCCCTGGGTACCAACTCTTCCTAATTATCAAGTGCAAGGGTTTTCCTTCGGTCACAGATGGGCTAACAAAGTCAGTGACTTGATTAACAAGGATTCATCATCATGGAAGGCTAATCTTATATACATTCTCTTTCCACCTCATGAAGCTAATGCGATTTTGAAAATCCCTATATCTGTAAACCGTCCTAGAGATAAACTGATGTGGATTCATACAACTAATGGGGAGTTAACTACAAAGTCTGCCTATCGGGTTATCTATGGCAAGTTATTTCCTGATCTGCACAACTCTGATAGGAATGATTTTAATGAATGAAGGAGGCTATGGTCCTTAACTCATATCAGTCCCAAGGTGGTATTATTCGTTTGGAGAGCCATTACCAATTCCCTACCCACAAATGCCAATATCCATCGTCGAATTAACCACATTGAAGAAGGTACACTCTGAAACTTTTAACCATCTTTTATTGCACTGTCATATCACAAGTACCTCTTGGCAACATAATCCATAAATAGCATCTCTGATTCAAGATGATATTACAATTGCGCAACTATCACCTCTACAATCCCGAAGGAAGGAGACTCAAATAAAATTGCATCTTTCTTCTATCAACTGTGGTTTATATGGAAATCCAGGAACTAGGTTATTTTTAACCAATATCCAATCAATGGAAGAAGGATATTTGAAGACGCTGTGAGTTTAAAGGAGAAGATTGAAGTCTGCATAAATGGCCTTCCTAACACTGCTATATCTCTTGTGAAGATCCAACAGAAGGTTAAGTGGTCTCCTCCAGCCACCAACATCTGGAAAATCAATTTTGATGAAGCTTATTTGGATGGCAAGATGTCGGCAGGGGTAATTCTTCATGATTCACTTGGTCGTTTCAAGATGGCTACTTCAAAGATCGAGGAAGGTGGCACTCCTATTGAAGCTAAGGCCCTGGGTATCCGACTAGCTCTTGATATCTGCAAGAGTGAAAATCTCACTAATGTTATTATTGAAGGAGATTGCAAGCAACTTTTAGATTCTATTAATCATACTGCTACTATCCCTCTCTGGCGAGTTCGACATACCATTGAAGATGCAAGGAAGGCCTCCCAATCTGATCTCTGTCTGTCATTCTCTTTTATTTTCAGGAGTGCTAATCAATACGCTCATTCATTAGCATCTGATGCTCTGTTTTATAATCTCTCTAACTCATCTTCTCTACATACGGAGATACCATCGTGTATTCACCTTCATGTTCTTCTTGACATGAGCTCTGTTTCTTCTTCATCTCCTTAATGCATAATTTTCTTACTTCAAAAAAAATAAAAAAATTATTCATTTATTTTGTAGAAAATAATAATGCCTTATTTTCATTGCTAGGGTTTGTTACAATATATATATAGTGTCTACATTTGGGCTTATGGACCATATTTACATTATAAATATAATCTAACACCCCCTCTCAAGTTGGAGCATGCAAGTCACAAATGCCCAACTTGGGAAGTAAAGAATCAAACACATGCTTTCCAAGGGGCTTGGTGAAGATGTCAGCCAGTTGAGAAGTAGGAACATGCGAGGCTATTACGGTGCCATCTCGAATAGCATCGCGAACAAAATACAAATCCACCTCAATATGCTTACTGCGCTCATGAAATACCGGGTTCTGAGCCAGGTGCAGGGAAGACTGACTGTCACAATATACCGACATAGCAGACTCTTGGCGAACGCCCAAACACACCAATAATTCCTTCAATTATTTCAACTCACAAACAAGCGCAGCAAGAGATCGGTATTCAGCTTCAGCGGAAGATCGAAAAACAGTTGATTGTTTCTTGGTCTTCCAAGAAATAGGAGACCTCCCAGAAACACCAACCAGCCTGTAACAGAGCAACGAGTCAAGGGACAACTGGCCCAGTCGGAATCACACCAACCAGAAAGATGGAGATCACAATCAGCTTTCAAAAGAATACCCTATCCCGGTGCATGTTTGAGATATCTGACAACTCTCAAAGCAGCATGCTAATGATCTTGTCGAGGCTCCTGTAAGAATTGAGACAAGATATGCACAGCATAGGCTAAGTCATGGCGAGTAAACGATAGGTAAATCAACCTCCCAACCAGCCTCCGATAAGTCTCTGCATCCGCCATCTTTGGACTAGTCGATTCTGCCAGCTTGTGATTGGGCTCCATGGGAAAGCCAGCAGGTCGAGACCCCATCAAGCCGCATTCTGAAATGATGTCCAAAGCATACTTCCTTCTGTTTGCCATTAAAATCTTTTGATGTAATTTCAATACAAACAGAACAGTATTACAATGTAGGAGTTAGACGTAGTCCTAGGAGTACACTTTTGTTTATCTGGGTCCCTTGTACCGATGGAGCGAGTGGTAATACGTTGACTCCGTTGATGATCTGACGATGGTTCTCAGTTCTCTGAAGGTCTGAGTTGCTCTGGGTGCTGGAGCTTACGGAGAGGAAGAAGACATTGAGTGTTTGTATCTGCCTCTCTGTATATCGGTGGTTGTGCGATGTATGTAGATCTCTGTCTGTGTGTGTGTGTCAGAAGGAAATGATCCCTCTATTTATAATTTTGCAGGCTGGCTGCTCATGCGCATTTGTAGGATGCGCCTGTACGCGGGGACGCCACGTGGTGGTTGCTGATGGATGCACATGGACGATGCGCTCTGATTGAGGAGTTGAACTCTTCTTGTTGCATTTGTGGGCTGCGGCAGAGCTGACACGTAGCAATGGAGAAGATCTTTCGTTTGCTAAGATCTTGGGTAATTAGCACCCCTTCATAGGCTGAATCAAGTCAAAGGACGCATGTCGTAGGTCTATGGCTCGAAGATCTCGGATTTGGTGGAGGAGTGATCTGATAGGATGCGTCTGGGATTGGGCGCATAAGGAGACTTTGGTTCGTAACCTTTAGGAGTCACAAACCAGTCGGGGCGCATGGATTTTGAGGCGCATGCGGGGCTTCAGCAGTGACTTTACTTCTGTCTTTAGGGATCAGAGAAAAGTCTGAGGCGCACGGCTTTTGAGGCACATACAGAGATTTGGGCACATGGCTGCGAAGGCGCATGCGAGATGGTTGGGCGGCCACGTGGCTTGTAACCGCCGGAGAAAAGTAATGATGATGCTGACATCGGCGATGCTTCGTCTTCTGTAAAAGCTATCAAGTTCAGTCCTCCGGGGACGTGCTGCCAACTCTGTCAGACTTCAGCATTTAATATTTTTGACAGGTGATGGGCTGTTGAGTGGATGCATCGATCGATGTTCCACTGGACGCATGGGGACGTATGGGGCGCATCCTCGTATGGCGCTTGGTGCTGATGGACGCATCAGTATGATGTGCGGTCTGGCCGGCACATCCTTTTGCATGATACATCTTTATGGGCCCGACTGTTACGTTCTTCGAGTGCTTTAAATAGCCATTCTTAACTTGGCTGAATTCAAAGCGTCAGGTTCATTACTATTTAATGCAAATTCATTGCACAGGATTCGGAGAGCCAGCCACTTGGCGCATGAATTTGATTTCCCCGGCCTATAAATAGTGGTATGGAGAGAGAGTTTGCTTCTCATTCTCTCACGTCCTTCCGAAATATATTTGTTTGCTCGAGCACATTCTGTTGATGAGATGCTCCCAAGGGTGAAGATGCGACACATTGTCTTCATTGATGCACTTGAAGGTGACTGTTACATCCAAAAGTCGGAGTCGAGGGCTTCTGAGGCAGGCAGAAGGTGCCTGTTGTATCCAAAGATCGGGATGCTCGAGCCTCGTCTCCGTTATGTTGGAAGAGCCGTAGATCGGAATTGCGATGCTTCGATCATCTTCCTTAGCCTTTGGGAGAGCTCCTCCTCCTGCTAGAGTGGGTGTTACCCATTCTGGTTGGGTCGAAAGCTGCTCCTTTAGCCGCAGGTTGATTTGCGGTGCTCTTCTTTTCCTTGGTTTGAAGAGCTCTTCCTCCAGCTAGAGGGATGATTGCCACCCTCGTTCTGCTCAATAAATGCTTCATTAGTCGAAGTATTTGATGGCGCATATGCTGACACTTCATGATGCGCCTGTTTAGGACGCTGAAGGGCAGCACATAACTGAGCTGCTGAAGGGATGCACATAACTGAGGATGCACATAACTGAGCTGCTGAAGAGATGTGCCTGACTGAAAGCGCATGGCGGGATGCGCTTGTTTGAGAGCGCATGGTGAGATGCGCCTGTTTGAGAGCGCATGGTGGTTGTTGCGCCTAGCTGTAGACTTAGGGTCTTTTCCTTGTAGAAATTTTCCTTTGTACAGCTCTTTTTAAGACATGTAATAGACTTTTATATGAAATAAAAATCTTCTTTTAATGTCTATATTTTCCTCTTGTTGTGCCAAGTACTTCATCTGAGCTCCCTGGCGCATGTAATGTTTGGCGCATAGGATTTCTGGTCCTGAAATTCCATGCTTCTACAAGACCCCCTTCAAAGTTTTCAAAACTTTTTGTCAAGTTTTAGAATACTTTGAATAAGAAGCATGGTCGTGTCTTCTACGGGGCGCATGACTGTTCGGGCGCATGATTACTCCGTGCATCGGTGATGGAGCGCATGCTCCTCTCAATAAATACAAATAATAATGCTTCGATAACCAAGAAGATTAATGATGATCTTTTTAGATTTATTTGCAGTTATATTCTTACAGTACCCGAGGCGGCGGCTGAGGTCATACTTTATCGGTTCACGCGTGCGACTGAGCCTATAAATAGGCGTGAGATGGAGAGAGAGAGAGTTCTTCCTCTCTTTGCTTTCTTCTTTTAGAGTTCTTCTTTTGAAAAACCCTAACTTCCTTCTTTCAAGAAATGGCTCCCAAAACTCCTCGCGGCGGGTACTGGCAAGGGGAAGGAGCCTGCGGAGTTCGTCGAAGAGGACGCTCCTGTCACCATTGTGACTTCGGCCGACGTTCGGCCTGCGGTGACGGGTGGGTGTCATCTTTTCAATTTTTTTTGACGAGTTTGGAGCACATGGCTGATGTTGTGTCCTAACTCTTTGTCGCCGACGCACATGGACTTCTGTCCTGATGATGCACCGAGGCTATTCCGTCGACGCGCATGGGTTTAGGCCCTGATTATGCGCCGAGGTTTTACTGCTAACATGCATGGGTTTACACCCCGATGATGCACCGAAACTTTACTACTGACGCACATGGGTCTACACCCTGATGATGCGCCGAAGCTTCTCCGCTAACGCGCATGGGTTTAGACCCTGATGATGCGCCAGGTTGCTTGACACACTTTGTCTTCTTAAAGTTTATTGCCTGACTTTTGTTTTTGCTGTGTCAGTGTCGATGACTATCCCTTTGCTGAATGAAGTCCTTCTGGATTCTTTTTGTCAAATGGGAGTTGATTTCGATGAGGAGGTTATTAACCCCGCGAAGGCTGCTATCATGCTGGATCAACCTTCCGAGAGAATGCTGCAAATCCAGAATCAATTGCCTGTTTTCCTCCAGAGTATGTTGGAGAGCGGCAAACTAGAATCTGCTGAGTCCGAGGACGTGAGCTTCTTGAAACCTGCCTTTCTGTTCGGTGACCGACTGATCTCTACCGAGGCGAAGATACTGAAGATCAAAGAGGACTGGTTCTTCTCTGCGAAGGGCATGGTTCTGTACATGCGATAACTTGAATGCCAACTGCCGCTGACGGCCTTCTACCGTTTAGCTTCCAAGAGAAGGATGTCATGGGAACTTACTCCTTCTCAAGGAGGGGCAGTGGGGGGTACTCTTTCGATTTATGTTACTTCTAATCAAAGGGATACCTTGGCCGTCTCGCGAGCCGGCCCCTCATTCAGTTGCCGAACTTTGTGTCCTGGGAGCCTTTATAGTGAAGTTCCTAATGACACCTTTGCCTTTAGTGCTTCGACTTTTGTAAATCGGATGCTAACATCGAAGGTTATGTATCCAAAAGGTGGCTTTAGGGTTAAAGGTTGGTGTCACCATGTGCTGAAGTGGGACGAGTTGACCCTTTGCGTGTTATCGAAGTTCAAAGCTGAGCTTAAAGAGATTGGGCTGAAGGCCTCTATCCGTGCCACACTGGCCGGCGTGGATCTCAACAAGCATATGTTTTTTGTGCTCTTGGAAACATTCAATACCCAGACTGGCACTTTTTTTTTACTCCAGTGGGGGAGTTGGGACTAGCCCTCCATGAGATGTACGAGGTGTCCAAGCTTCCCTGGGGCTCGGAACCATACGAAGAATATTTCCCCTCAAATGAAGAGATCGTTGTTCTGGAAAAGAGGTACCCAGAGATGATGGTTGTTTTCAAAGAGGTGGCGAGCCATCATTATCTAATGCAACGGAAGGACAAAGGCAAGTCTCAGCCTCATGTAACTGCTTGGAGGGATTACGTCTTTAAGCAGGATTTGGCGGACTCCTCAAAGATCCGGTTTACGACTCCGCAGGGGCTGAAACCCGCGGAAGTAACTTCTGAAATGAGCCGACTAAACGAGAGGGCTCCCCGTTCACATGAGAGTGGCAAAGACGCGTACAGCTGTTTCTGGCACTGTGTGCACCGGATGTCATCCAAGGCAGTATTGACTGCATACTTGATGATATGACTCTGGGATTGTGTGTTCTCGGGCGGATCTGGCTCTGTGGAGAGGGTACACCGGAACCTCATTTTGCCAGCAGTAAAATTGGTTTTTGGTCGTCCTTTGGCTCTCCTTCCCGCAATGGTATGTAACCTGTTGCGGGGCTTGAGGACTTTTGCTGATGATGTGATCCATGGGAGAGGTAGGAACGACAACTTTCCTCGGGCCGAGCTACCATTCCATTATCTGATAGGATGGTTGATTCTGTATCACCCGAACGTGATGAGTCCAGGTCCTGAAGAGGACCACGTTGAAGGTGACGTCTTTATCCGCCACTTCTACAAGAGGAATTGGTTGCACACCGGCGTCTCCGTCTGCAGGAGAGTCTTATCTTATCTTCAGGGGTGGGAGATTGTCAAGGTCAGTCCCATCTTTAAAGATTTCGAGGCTGACCAAGATTTGGAAGACTCTGGTGAGGATACGATCACTCTGCCGAAATAGGGATTTCGTTGGTTTCAGAGTATTCGACCTTCCCACTTGGTCTACCGCAACCAAAATAGGTGTTATCTGGAGCCATATCTGCCAAGCCGGTTTACTCGACAGTTTGTGTAATACCCCTCTCCGCATCGGTGCATTACGATGAGTCGTTGACTCGAAGAGTTGCGTTGACCCGATGAAGTATCAATGCGAATCGATGCAAGAGTTACGTTGGCCAAAGGTAAGCTTTGAGTCGGTTGGAATCTATGAATCGAATCGATGCAAAGGATAAGTTCCGTTGAGCAAGTGCTAATGTTGATTGATCTGGTGTGCAGGCTATACCTTTATGCTGGATTACGGATCGTGGTATGGGGGCGATAGGCCAAATCAACCGAATAGTTCAAAGGAATGGCTAAGTCTGGGAGTTAGCTATGCAATCGAGTTATAGAAGCGAGACGCTTCAACTCAGCGAAACGGTAAGGCGTATCGACTTAAGGTGGGCGGGTTCTTGACTCTCTCTCCCTATTCCTTCACGTCTAATAAAATATGTTATGGTATGCATAAGATGTTATCGAGTTAGCGAGCGTGGCTCGGCGATGAAAGATCTAAATATGCGTTGAATACTAAGATAGAACATTGAACAATCAAACAATTGAAGCGACGTGCATCAAGTGTACGAGTCGCGGTAGGGCAATGATGGTAGAACATTGAAAGACAAGATTGAGATGTGCATTGTGTACACGGCTCCGAGAACATTGAACACTAGGCGTAGAACATTAATTACGGTGCTGAGCGTGCCCTCGGGCACTTATGCTATGAAATGACTGAGTAACTACGGAATTAGGCTATGAGAATAACTTACGAATGGTACGCGCTGAATATGAAAACGAGATGACTAAGCCGTTGGGCGTCGTACATCAATATGGATGTGTTGGGGCATAACGTCGATGGAGCTCCCCATATGAATGGTGGATTATGTTTATGAGACGCGAATATGTTTATGGCACGGGAAACCGTTTATGGCACGGGAAACCGTTTATGGATCGAGACTATGTTTATAAAAACGGAGGATTTGGTTAGAATGTTATGTGTGTTTGCTATGGCACGTATTGTATGGTCAATGGACTCGGATGGCCCGTACACGGGTACGGCTTCCCTCGAACGGTTACGCCGGGGCGCCGGGACCGTTCGGCCTAGGAGGGAATTATGTGTGGTATTTATGATGCACAACATTCGGACGGATTACGACCGTCCAGTGCTGTGATAAGCTATGATATCCGTAAGTTTGGGATCCTTCGGATACTGGGCTAGCAACCCGTATCGAAGCGATTGTAGGCTTACACATAAGAGATGCCAAGTCCATTACGGTGCGAAACACCGTGACCTTCATATAGATAGGGCCGGTGGGCTGAGATGAGAGTTGGGTGCGGGCGTAGGGCCTGCGACCCTTATGCATGTGTTTACGGTTATGATTGGTTGGTTGCGCGAATCGTATAATTGCTTATGTAAGTTCTAATCATGGCAGGCTAGGCAAAGAGGAACGGGATGAGCACGAATCACTATGTTTATGTTTCAGATTATGTCTAACTGTATCTGCTGCAGGAACACTGTATGGGACACATTTATGATAATGTGCCATGTTTAAGTGTTGCCATGAAATCGATCCTAAGGCTAAATAGAAAGATCATAATTTAAGATGCATGCTCACTAAATGATTAAGTGTTTGGTTTGGTGCGAGCAGGTCTTGATCAGTGCGAAGCGAGGACGAAAGCACTAATCCTCCACTAGTTTATGTGCAGGCCAGGTTATGATTGGCTCGGGGCAGAGCTTGGCTTGGACGTGCCGAGGCATAGAGTCCTTGGCGTTCAAGAGGGGCTTCCGCATAGGCGTTCGGACTTACGACATGGAGATGTTCGGCCGAAGACTACTTGGTGGCTATAAAGGGGCATAATATATGGAACAATGTAATCCTTTGTGAGCTAGAGAGATCATGAGCGTTGTAGCCAATTGGCATATATGTTGGACTATTCAGAGCCTTTGTAACCTTCAGTTCATAATCAATAAAAAGAGATTCTTATGTTATTCTTGTTTTCTTTCGCTGCTTATGTTATGAATTTGAGATAATCACTATGTGAACTGTTATCTTGCCTTGCACGAGCGCAACTCCAGGCTCGTGCGGCATCATATCCCAGCGAGGACGATGATTTGGGTAAAATCTAGCGAGGACGAGCGATTTCCCGGATCGGGGCGTGACAAGTTGGTATCAGAGCGGTTCCAACCTTTGGACCGTGCGTGAATCTCTTTGACCCTCAGTTGCTTCGCTATCGAATTCAGTTGACTCTAAGTTGTCGCATGGCTCATGGATCTGCTCGACGCTATATTGGATGTTCCATACAATAAGTCTATATTAAGCGCGTATGTCTGCCACAAGTATGTCGTGACTATCGCGTGATCTCCGAGTGCCATTGGAGAACGTTGGTTGCACGAAGTGCAATAATTTATAAGATGTTGATTTTCTGAAGTGCAACAAAGTTGCGAGTCGTCGGTTGCATGAAGTGCAACAAATATGGTAATATTGGTTGCATGAAGTACAACGATTTATGGAATGCTGATCGCACGAAGTGCAACGAATATGGTGATGTTGGTTGCACGAAGTGCAATGATATGCGTATTGTTGATCGCACGAAGTACGAGGAGTTATGTGTTGTTGGTCGCACGAAGTGCGAGGAGTTATGTATTGTTGGTCGCACGAAGTGCGAGGAGATATGTGTTATTGGTTGCACGAAGTGCAACGGGTCGATATGTGAGACGATGCGTATTATGTGGCTATACGAATGGTTATGTGTTATTGGTTGCACGGAGTGCAGCAAGTCGTGAATCGTTCGTTACATCAGTACAACGAGTCGATATGGTATGATGCGTGTTGTATGGCTATGCGGATGGATAGCGATATATTGCACGGGATTGAGTAAAGACCTTAAGTATCGAGAATGAGTTGTTGCACGAGTTACAACGAGCGGGATTGGAAAGATCGCGGATGCGATAGTACGAGTCGAGATGGTCGCTAAGTCGAGTTTGAGTAGGCGAACGTGTATGTTGGCCATATGTCGCGTTGAGCTTTGAATACGCGAATGTTGCGGGTATGATCGAGATGATCGCCATGACACGGTTAGATTGAATGTGTGTCAAACTTGAGCTAACGTTAGAGCTGGGATCAGAAGGATCGCCATACGGGACGGTTAAGTTGAGATAGAAGTCGGACCTATGCGAAGTGTGATGTCGAGTAATGACTCGATTCCGAGTGGTATATGCAATACCAATTATGCGAGCAAGTATAGCGAAGTATTGTGTCGATAACGATAGGCTCGATCCTGAGTGGTATATGGAATACCCCTTAACGATAGCTATGTTAAGCCGGTTGGTGACTTGCGATAGGTTACGTCGAGATGATTGTATTGTTACGATATGTTTGTCCTCAACGGACGAAGTTGTGCTGAGACTCGAGTGGGACTGACTTGAGAGAAGTCGATGCAAGTATGCTACGATGAATTGAGTCGAACGATTATGTGCGAAGTCGTACTTATGGAGGATATGTCGGACGAGTATTCGTTAAGTGTAAGTCAAACGATAGGCTGAGCATAGCGAAGGGATGTTGCGTCGAGGAAATGGTCGACCCGGTCGAACATATGTTGAGTAAGTACGGAGACTTCTTCGGAACGAATCGAGTAGGCACGGAGAAATCGTGCGAACGAATTTAGATTAGTGCGATGAGTCGGTAGCACGATTTGAAAGTGCAAGTTAGGGATATGAGAATGGATATGTGAATTGGAAATTGAGTCGCGACTATGGTGGTGAGTTATAACGGAATGAATCTTGATGTGTGCAAGACTTGATTCATATTCGAGTTTGGATAACGGCGGTGATTGCAACGAATTTAAGCTTATGAGAAAGAAAAATGTTCAAGTTGTGCATATCGACGATGGTATTGAGGCGTATCAAAGACGATATGCAATAACTCGGGGATACTCTGATCGAATGAACGAAAATTATGTTAAGCATTGTTGTTGGATGAATAGGATGCAAGTTAAGTTACGGCAGTTTGGATGATAACGGTAGGAATGCTTCGGAGAATTTGAGAGTCGATGGATGTTACTCGAAAGGAAACGAAAGTACTTGATTGTTTCGAAGATAACCACAATGTTGACATTCTTGTCTTATGCGAGTGCAACTCCAGCATCGCACATGCGTCACACCAAATTAGGGCGATCATTCCGCGTGAGCGTTGGTATGGTGATTCATCCAGCGGGGATGATCGAACTTGCAAGGCGTGGCAAATTTGATATGGACTTGTGGTTTGATGCGAAAGTTGTTCGAGGATGGTTTTGAGGAGTATGGAATGTGTCGGACTGTGATTACGGATAGGTAAAACTCGAACCTGAGGCGAGTAGATGTCGTACGATTGGCAAAGATAGTCGACGGAAATAAATGAGTGATTCGAGTAGTAACGGCGCATCAGTTGCACGAGAGGGTAGATGAATTATGGATTGGTAAATTATGTCGGATTGGATAAAGTCCCATAGGAATCGTTGGGAATTGATTTGGCTCTGTCACGACCCGCACCTTTTTTTTTAAAACGGATACGAGACGTGTCCAAGCCAGCCTACGCCGCAGTGTCGGCGGTAGTACGCTGTCACGACCATGAAGATCATAATCACAAAGATGCTCATTCACATAATTAATTTAATTTACAATGATCACAAGTTTTATATATGCAGGAAAATATAAACTTGTACAAATATTGAATGACTATAACTTGACTATCTAACTAATCTTCTAGGCTCGTCTGCAAGTACACCCGAACTCCCCATGCTAAATGAATCAACGGCTAACCTGAAAAATATGGTTTCCAGTCAGGAATGGAACGAGCACAATCCACTGAATGCAATTTCAATAAAGAAAATGACTATAAAACAAAGGTTAGACATCAATCATGAGTTTTAAAAATAAACAGTAAAGCCGTAAGAATAGACAGAAAATCAATAGTAGATAAATAGACACATATACTTTTCCCACTGTTAGAAGTACCTTTGATATGTGATCGGTCTCGGGACAATTATGTGACACGGTCTACACGGTCTAAAGTTACACGGTCTACAGTTACACGGTCTACAGAAAATATTGCAATAAAGAAATACTGTCTACAGAATAATAATCACGAACTACACAGTTTAAATGCAATAAATAAATCACTGTCTACACGGTCTACTTGAAATAAAAGCAACACGGTCTACACGGTCTACAAGAAATAAATGCAACACGGTCTACAAGAAATAAATGCAACACGGTCTACACGGTCTACACGGTCTAAGGTCAGATCACACATCCTTGGTACTTCTCATTTCCGACTCAACAATTTATAATAGAAAATAATCACACAACCAATGGCCAACCAATGGCCAACCAATGAAATATAGTGAAAATCAATATCGAAATACAGACAATAAACTGTACTCGCCTGTGGTCCTGTGCTGGTGAAACCGATGATCCAAACCACTCAATATGCCACAATAATCAAAACCCGCACAGTAGTCCCCGAAAGCTGAAATAGACAATACCAATGACCTCAGAATAGTCAAATTAACTGGGATTGCCTGTCCTTAAGTCCAATTCTGGACACAGGGGCAAACGGTAATTTCGGACAAAAATGGTGTCCGCCGTTGGATCCGCTTTGCACCGAAAAGCATGCCAGAGTCAATGGTCTCTAAAGTCATCAAACTATATGTCTACGGATTCATTTTTCGATACGAATCCAACCGTATGTCCAGAGTTGGATTCCGGCGGGCCGTACACAAAATCATCTATTGAGTCGGACTGTGGGGCCCGCAAAACGACGTCGGATTCGACTGTCTCAGAATTGGACCAAACTTGGCATACAGGACCAAAAAAACGATACGGTCCTGTTGGCACAAGTTTCGTCTCGATCTGACGAGCATGCACAAAGTAATTGAGAAATTTGCAACGTGTACGATACGGAGAATTTCGACGGATACACATCAAATTCGTCGCGCACACGCGACCAATTTGAATTCCGTCAAAGCCCACACGACCACGAAGCTGTTACGCAGCTTTCGATGTCTTCGGTTCGCGACCACGTCGTCCGGATTGGCGTGACGCACGTCGTGTGGAGCGATTTCTATATTTTGAAAACAGATTTTTCCAAAACTTTGAAACAGTTTTAACAGAGATTTAATAGATGAAAAATAAAAGTAAAAGAGAGGTTTCGAACTCGTATAGGTTGTCTAAAACTGTCTTCAAATAGAATCTCAAAATCTTGCATGGATTGGGAGAAAACTGTCCGTGAACTCGAGTCCTTGGACTGGTTTTTACTGTCCTATTTCGACAGATTTTTGTCGAACTTTGGTTCGATTTCCTGGCCGATCTAGCGCACCTACACATAAAGTAATTGAAAGAAAGTAAAGACGTATATGTTGGCTTCATACCAGAGTTGGAAGATCGAGCATCGATCGAGAGACGAGGCGGGAAACTCGTCTCGAAGTCGAGCTTCCACCGCAACTTGCTGTTGTCGACTTCGCGCATCGCGCGCTGTGGCTGTGCGCGCATGGCCTCCAACCGTCGGCCGGCGATGGCTGTGATGCCGCCCTGGTCGGGGCAGGGTCGCCTGGGCTGTAGTGTCGGTGCACATAGTGTTTAGGGTTTCGAGTGAAATCCCCCCATTCGCGCGTATAAAAGAGAGGAGGTCGGGGAACTTCTCGGGTTTAAGTCTGTTCGTTCGGTCTGCCTACCTACGCAGGAAATGGGGGGTTGCTTGGGTGAGCTCGTGGGCCTGCTCGGGATGCATGGGCTGTTGCTCTTTTGCATATTTCTTTTTTTTCTTTTCTCCCGATCTTTCCCTCTGTATGTGTTTGTTGTATTGAACATATAGGTGCGCTCGGCTAAAGGCCTGAAGGGTGCTCAGTTTGGGGTCATGCAGGTCTGGGATTAGTTGCAGCTAATGGGTTCGTGGGCTGGCCGCTGGGCCTAATGGGCTCGGTTTGATTTAAAAATTGTTTTTGTTTTGTTTTTCTTTTATTAATAACTAATATATCTATATATATTCATACATATATATATATATATATATATATATATATATATATATATATATATATATATATATATATATATATATATATATATATATATATATATATATATATGTATACGCATGCATGTATACATTCTACTATACATATGTATATATATACATATACAACTACATAATATACAATCTTTATTAATCTAAAACATACACGTACAAAATATATATATATATATATATATATATATATATATATATATATATATATATATATATATATATATATATATATATATATATTCATATATATTCATTTATATACGTATTCACATACACACGTATTTATATATATCTATACATACAATCACTTATATACGTATATAATATCTATATATATATACACATACATATATATACTTTATTTTTATATTTATTAATAAGAGAGTATATATATACAATTATTTATGTATATAAATATACTCCTATATATATAAATACACTTATATATTAATCTCCTTAAATCTAAACAAAACCTCTATATTCTCTATTTCTAGTGTAAGACCCATCCATGTAAATATGTAACATTTACTTGATGAAAATAATATAACCAATAATTATATTATATTATAGCCTAAAATTATCTACTAAATAATTATTTATAAAATCTAAAAATCACCATTTAAGGCAAATAAATAGTAAAGAATTATTTCACAAATAGTCGGGAAGGGGAGCTACAGGCTCCGCTATAGGATATAGCATGGTTCGTTGTAACTGTCCCTCGTTGATGATCTTCAATTATCGAACGTAGCTTCGGGACAGATGACACTAGAAGACTTGACCGCCAAATCAAGTGAATGATGAAGTCCCATAGGATGACCCAATGAAGTCGCATAAGAAATTCGTCGAGAATGAAAGATAAGGTAGTGCATGTTAAGGATAAGTCTAAGCAAGTGAGTATCGTGTTTCGAAAGTTGGCGAGTACTAGAATCGATATGGTCAGAAAAGTTATGTTGGATCGAATGTATGTTGAGGAACGTGCCTAGTATAGTGATGCGGTAAGGCGATTGCAAGGATTATGCAATACGCGAGAGCGATGGATAGTAGAACGACCCTAAGAATTGTGTCGTAGATCAGTTTGAGTAACGGTTAGGCTATGTATGTTAAGCGCGCTATCTATATTATGAAATGAACTAGTCGGGATTGAATCGAAGATTGAGTAAAGGATTCGTACTCGGTCGAGTATCGGAGATAGGCATATCGTAAGAGACCTTGGGTCGGAAAGATTGTTGCCCTTGTGCATCGTAGACTCAAGTCGACCTCTTGTGTCGGAAGAGATTAAGCACGATGTCTGGATAAGTTACCTAGCGGGGGTAGCCCCAGACGCGATGCGTAGGCAGTTCGAGAATGTGAATCATGTTGGAATAGTTGTGTACGAGACTTAGTACGGATGGTAGGCAAAGGAATTTGAGACATGTGGACGTAGTCCATATCGTAGAGGCCAAGTGTTATGAATGATTGGATGAAAGACTTGAGTTATGTGAGAGATAGGCAAACGATTGGGCGAACAGGCGTTGCAGAGAATTGTTGTGATCGGATGCGCAATGACTCAATGCAATGCGAGTGTTAGGTGGCCGACAAAAAACTTATAAGATCGAACTAATAGTTTCGAGTTAAGTTATGTGCAAGATGTTGGAAGATGATCGCATGTTATGGGATACTGCATACGAGAAGTATTTGAGAATAGGCGTTAAGATATGGCTAAGTCGAGTACGGACTGATTGATGCTTGAGGATTAAGTTGAGCTTGTTAGTTGTTCCGATATCCTACAACTGAGCTTGGCTGAAATGCATATATTGGTGGGATACCTAAAATATGTGTATGATCCAAACTAAATTGTATGATTCAACGATAGTAGCACGAGATCGTGAAGCGATCTATGCGAGGCACTTGGATTAAGTGTTGGTTTCGGTTCGAGGACGAACCTGATTTTGAGTGGTATATTATGTAATGCCTCGCTCCGCATCGGTGCATTACGATGAGTCGTTGACTCGAAGAGTTGTGTTGACCCGATGAAGTATCGATGCGAATCGATGCAAGAGTTACGTTGGCCAAAGGTAAGCTTTGAGTCGGTTGGAATCTATGAATCGAATCGATGCAAAGGATAAGTTTCGTTGAGCAAGTGCTAATGTTGGTTGATCTGGTGTGCAGGCTATACCTTTATGCTGGATTACGGATCGTGGTATGGGAGCGATAGGCCAAATCAACCGAGTAGTTCAAAGAAATAGCTAAGTCCGGGAGTTAGCTATGCGATCGAGTTATGGAAGCGAGACGCTTCAACTCAGCGAAACGGCAAGGCATATCGACTTAAGGTGGGCGGGTTCTTGACTCTCTCTTCCTATTCCTTCACGTCTAATAAAATATGTTATGGTATGCGTAAGATGTTATCGAGTTAGCGAGCGTGGCTCGGCGATGAAAGATCTAAATATGCGTTGAACACTAAGATAGAACATTGAACAATCAAACAATTAAAGCGACGTGCATCAAGTATACGAGTCGCGGTAGGGCAATGATGGTAGAACATTGAAAGACGAGATTGAGATGTGCATTGTGTGCACGGCTCCGAGAATATTGAACACTAGACGTAGAACATTGATTACGGCGCTGAGCGTGCCCTCGGGTACTTATGCTATGAAATGACTGAGTAACTACGGAATTAGGCTATGAGAATAACTTACGAATAGTATGCGCTGAATATAAAAACAAGATGACTAAGCCGTTGGGCGTCGTGCATCAATATGGATGTATTGGGGCATAACGCCGACGGAGCTCCCCATATGAATGGTGGATTATGTTTATGAGACGCGAATATGTTTATGGCATGGGAAACCGTTTATGGCACGGGAAACCGTTTATGGATTGAGACTATGTTTATGAAAATGAAGGATTTGGTTGGAATGTTATGTGTGTTTGCTATGGCGCGTATTGCATGGTCAATGGACTCGAATGGCCCGTACACGGGTACGGCTTCCCTTGAACGGTTACGCCGAGGCGCCGGGACCGTTCGGCCTAGGAGGAAATTATGTGTGGTATTTATGGTACACAACATTCGGACGGATTGCGACCGTCCAGTACTGTGATAAGCTATGATATCCGTAAGTTTGGGATCCTTCGAATACTGGGCTAGCAACCCGTATCGAAGCGATTGTAGGCTTACACATAAGAGATGCCAAGTCCATTACGGTACGAAATATCGTGACCTTCATATAGATAGGGCCGGTGGGCTGAAATGAGAGTTGGGTGCGGGCGTAGGGCCTGCGACCCTTATGCATGTGTTTACGGTTATGATTGGTTGGTTACGCGAATCGTATGATTGCTTATGTAAGTTCTAACCATGGCAGGCTAGGCAAAAAGGAACGGGATGAGCACGAATCACTATGTTTATGTTTCAGATTATGTCTAACTGTATCTGCTGCAGGAACACGGTATGGGACACATTTATGATAATGTGCTATGTTTAAGTATTGCCATGAAATCGATCCTAAGGCTAAATAGAAAGATCACAATTTAAGATGCATGCTCACTAAATGATTAAGTGTTTGGTTTGGTGCGAGCGGGTCTTGATCAGTGCGAAGCGAGGACGAAAGAACTAATCTCCCACTAGTTTATGTGCAGGCTCAAGTTATGATTGGCTCGGGGCGGAGCTTGGCTTGGACGTGCCGAGGCATGGAGTCCTTGGCGTTCAAGAGGGGCTTCCGCATAGGCGTTCAGACTTGCGACATGGAGATGTTCGGCCGAAGACTACTTGGTGGCTATAAAAGGGCATAATGTATGGAACAATGTAATCCTTTGTGAGCTAAAAAGATCATGAGCGTTGTAGCCAATTGGCATATATGTTGGGCTACTCAGAGCCTTTGTAACCTTCAGTTCATAATCAATAAAAAGAGATTCTTATGCTATTCTTATTTTCTTCCGCTGCTTATGTTACGAATTTGAGATAATCACTATGTGAACCGTTATCTTGCCTTGCACGAGCGCAACTCCAGGCTCGTGCGACATCACGCTCCAACGAGGACGATGATTTGGGTAAAATCTAGCGAGGATGAGCGATTTCCCGGATCGGGGCGTGACAGTTTGGTTACACCCAGTTAATATTACGGAACCCCAGTAGCAGTCTGGGTTTTGCTGGGAGTTTACTGGATGGAGCCCGGGGTTGGCAATATTACAATGTCGGGTGCACTGGTGTTCGTTTCAATACGCCAGTTCGCAACCCTCGGCTACAGATCCTGTATTCGACCGTTAAGCTGTATTGCGCCATGAATACTGTGCCTCCTGATTATGATAGGGAGACCAGTTTCATCATTGGAACTCAGCTAGAGGCTACGAAGAACATGTTGGTGGCGGCTCGGTCATATCGTCTACCAGAGTTGTCGGGATATCGGGCTGCTGCTGTAGTATCAACGGGAGATATTCGGGAAGATCCCCCTGCTGGAAAGAGACGGGCTGACGCAGAAGTCGGTTTGTCTGTACCAAAAAGGCCGAGAAAAATGATGACTCCAAAGGCTACAGGAGTACCGCCTGTAACGCGAATGGAATCAGCTCCTGTTGGGGTAAAGACATCTTCCATGATCTGACTCCTTCTGTCATCATTTTTTTTGTGACATATGTTTTCCTTTTGTAGGAACCGTCGAAGAAGAAGACCCGAGTTTCGAAATTGGGCGTCAGCAAACCAAAGGAGGTGGCAAGCTCTTCTGATGAGCGCATTCCTCCGATTGTAATGTCTCCCGTGGAGGAGAAATTTGACGATATCGTTCCGACAAAGATTTCAGTATCTCCAGATTATGTTGGAAGGGAAGCTGAGGTTGAAGCAGTTCCCGAGATGGTACAAGCTGCCGTGGGGGCCTTGGACATTGAGGGTCCAGCTGTAATGTTTGTTGTTCGTATTACGTATTTTGGAATACGTGTACGTATTTTTTCTTGTATTGCATGATCCCTGGCTTAGTTTTATTCCCGACTGGGTTTATTTCTTGGTTTGGGTTGGCTTGGTTCGGTTTGAGGATTGCTATTGGTTCATCATGAACCAAGGGGTGAACCCTTACCTACCACCACCACTACCATTTATTAACCCCACTTCCTTTTCTCTCTTCATCACTCTTCTTCTTTCCTCCATTATTTTTTTACCTACCAGAGAGAGAGAGAGAGAGAGGTCTAGACAAGTGCATCTTACTTCATGGAGGAACTCCAATTTTATTGCTTCATTCTCTTCCTTACAACATTTTAACTTACTTTAGTACTTGGCATTTCCACTTTCCATGGCTAGATTCTTGTAGATCTAAGTTTACTTTATTTTCGGATTTCTTGGGTTTTGATCTACTTAATCTTGTTATTTCTGAGTTTTTATGATTCCATATTGTAGAGTATTTCATTCTGTCCCATTTTGACCTATGGAAGTTCAGATTTGGGCTTGGGATGAGGGTTTTATGGAGCTAGGAAGCTAGGCTCTCATGATGTTCTTCTTCTCGGAATTTTTGGAGAAGATGAACTGTGCTTGACTTGAACACATGAATATTTTATGCGGCAAGTGTTCTCCTCAGCCGCATGACTGAGAGTACTTGAGTCGCAGGAGTTCCGAGCTCTTCTAGCCGCATAAACCCCCTTAGCCGCATAGCAGCACTTGACCGCATGATTCTTCATGTGGCGAGTCCTCCAGCCGCATATGCTCGTGATCATTCAACCGCATATGGGTCCACTCTCTGAGAGCCGTATGGGACCCCGCTTCTTTCCAGCCGCATGAATGCTCTGACTCAGCCGCATGCACCCCCTTCATCTCCTGGCCGCATAAGCGCATGGCTCGTCCAGCCGCATAAGACCTTGCTGTCCCGCCAGCCGCATGAGCTGTTCCCGTTCCGAGCCGCATGGGGTCTTAATTTCCCCGACCGCATAAATTTCTTTCTCTAGCCGCATGAACTTTTGAACTCATAACCGCATGCCCCCACCCTTCCCTGGCCGCATGGAACTTGATCCCGCCAGCCGCATGAAGCTTACTTCCCTCTGGTCGCATGATACTCCACTGCATGACCCTGAACTCCCCTAAGCCGTATGCATTTCCTTAGACCCGAGTCTCCTCCAGCCGCATGGGCTGCTCCCTCCTCGGCCGCATGAGATCATTCTTGGCCGCCTATGCTCGAGCCGCATGGCTTTTTCCCTGGCTTGTATTTTATTATTTAATGGTCGTTATTAACTCGCACTTGTAAAGCCCTGTGTAACTTGAGTTCCTATAGCATTCACCAAACTTGATAATCCCGATTTGATGGACATAATTGAAATAATAATTATACCTGGTATGGTGTGACCAAGAACTGACATGCTTGATAGTGGCCCGTCGTGGTGCACTTCTGATATGATAACTTGACCTGATAACTTGACCTGCTATACATGACATGACAGTGACCCGTAGTGGTGCACTCTTGACAAGTACCCCGACAATGCTTGATAGTGGCCCGTCGTGGCGCACTCTTGATAAGTAATAATGATAATGATAGTGGCCCGTCGTGGCGCACTCTTGACAAATCAATTTATTGGCCTGGACACCGTGGATGATTGTTCTTGTATAAACTACTAGTCCGATTGTGTCTTGCATCATGTCTAGGGCATGATCCCTGAGTACCACGATCAGGGATTCATACTGAATCTGGCTAGGTTAATGACTAGATTGATCAAATAGTTCATGGAGAATTTCCCAGTTACCTGTTGCCCCTTTGGTCCCGACCTTATATATATATATATATATATATATATATATATATATATATATATATATATATATATATATACATGGGATTTGTTGCTATCCGTCGAGATGAGCGCACTTCCAGCCCACCGTCGAGTGTGGCACCTTAGGACACATGTATCTTACTACAGTGTGTCTGCTATATCATGCTATCTTTTCCTTTTCTTGCTGGGATCACTCAGGTAGTAACAAACAGGTAACCGGACTTGGAATTCTCATTGCATCTTGCTAGTAACTAAGGCTTGTGATAACCCTAGTTAGTTAAAGTATCAAGCCGTACTTATTGCTTGGCCGTGAATGATTGGATGAAGTCTAGTCTTGTCGTGATCCTGTACAAGATTGTTATATGACCTGTCTTCTTATATTACCTTGCCGATAAATGGTGGGAGAAGCCAAGTTCTGTTCAGACGAAGGGTTACAACCCCGGTCCTTGTTTGGTTTACGGGTTGTAACCTGGTTATCTGAATAGTCCCATGGTTATCTCATCGTATATCACCTGTCATGCTTGATACGTTTTACCTTATCAGTTGTAACTGAGACGGGTTTCTATTCAGGCGAAGGGTGACAACCCCGGTCCTTGTTTGGTTTAAGGGTTGTGACCTGGCTACTCGAATGGTTCCTTCGTACTCTATTTGGCTGTTGTTATTCTTTTAATATCAAGCTCTTTTGTTACTGTCATTCATATAAATTATATTCTTGTGCTAAATTGCTGGTTTTAGTTCCTAAGTGAAGCCTCTTTTGTGGCACTTGCTCTTTCTGGGGTCTGACCCAGCTGGTTTTGTATGGCCAGATACCGGAGCAGCACCAGAGGATCTACCGACCTTCCAGCCACATGGTGACCACTAGAGGGAATCCTGGCAACGAGTGGATTTATTTTTGGCTCTCCCACTCTATTGTAAAATTATTCTTTTGAGGCGTTTAGCCGCCGAGCAAGTGTTAGCTCGTGTACATTTTTACTTACCGTCTGCCTACGGGTTGTAACATGATTGGCAACCTAGGGTTGATCATGTATGACTGAAACTCTCGCTAGTCTTCACATTTTGTAACGACTAGCTTCATGATCAGCTGAATATGTAATGTATGTGATGCCTTACTATTGTATATTTGGTGGTCTTACATCTTGTAATATCTACTTACTTGCTTGTGATTGAGACATCAGGCTTGTTATTGACCATAAGAGACTGATGGCTTGTAGTTAAACCCTCACATATCTAGACAGCCATGACCGTATAATGGAGTGGATCCCATTTCATTATACGTAGCTGGCTATGTCTGCCCCCGCTCTCCAGTGTTCTGGTTCTGGGGCGTGACACCAGCAGAGACGGGGCTTCCAGATAAGGAAATAGAGTGGAGTTCGTCGTCTTCAGATGACGTTCCTCCAGAGATGCGTGAGTCTGTTGCGGGGGCAACAGACGTGATTGGAACAGAGGAGAGGGTTGATTCCCCTCCTTGTCATGATGGAGGAGGTCGGCTGTAGAGTTGCCGAGCCCTACCCCAGGTTCAGCAGCGGAGGCTGAGGTGGCTCCCGACCGGGAGGCAGCGACAGATTCTATCCCCGAAGAGGGATTTGATGAGGAGGGGGAGACTCGTCTGCCGAGCCCGACCCCAGAGGACGTGCCCTGCCAGGAAACGGAAGCTGATCCCGCTAGCTTGCCAGAGGAAGGCCATGTGCTGGTTACAGGTCGCGCCTCGGTGGAGAAGGCAACTCTGGATGTTGATAGTCCCCTTGAGACGGAAAAGGGCAAGGGTTTTCCGGTACAGGAGCCCTCTGTTGCTTCTTCGACTTGGGGGACGATATCGACACCCCACCCAACTCCTTCTGCTCTCTTGGCATCTCGAGCTAGTAGCGAAATTCAAGTCCCTGGTACGGGAGGGTCTGCTGAGGTCGACGTTCCAGCCTCACAGATTGAGGTCGGCGGGTCCTCTTCAGGTCCGCCATCCAGGGCAGCTCCTCCAACTCCTGCCATGACACCATAACTGCTGGCAGATGCGGATGAGTACGTGAAATTCATCATTGAAGCTGTCACGCCCCAGAACCAGAATACTGGAGAGCGGGGGAATGACTCAGCCAGCTACGTATTACGGGTAGATGAATATCGTATAATACGATCAATGCTGTCTAACCAGACGAGGGGGTGCATACTACATGAAAGTCTTACTATGGTCACTTCACATCTATTGTCTCAATCATTCAAACAAGAAGCAAAAATAGAGAACATGTAAGATAAAGCAGTAAGGCGTCCCAAACGCTTAGTCAAAATGTTCTTGAGATTTGGCTTTACAAAACATAGCCAGATGGTATAGTAACATATACACAATTGTTATCAACTGCAGTCTGACTTAATTACAATTATGTAAAAGTAAGTACAAGATAATCCGACTAACATATCGGTGCCAAACGGCTAAGTATAAAGTAAATAACAAAACGAGCGGTGGGGTAAGGAACCCACTCGAGTCCTCCTGCGATCATTCCTCTAGTATTGACCATCTTGGAGGTGGAAGTAAGCTGAGTCCTCGGGAACCGGCTCTAAATCTGGCCATGCAAAACCAGAGAGGTTTAAAAGCAGAAAATAAATGCAGGAATAAAATTGCAGGAAATAAAATACAAATAATTAATTAACATAAAATTAAAGGAATTTAAATACAGGATAATACATGATAAATACTAAATAAATATACATGAGTTGTACAGGTATAAAAATACGCATTCTGGAAACGGAGAGTGACATCTCTACCCACCTTAGAAAAATTTCGTCCTCGGAATTTCAAATCCAAGCAGGATAGAAATATCAGAGCTAAACTAATCCAAGTACAAGCAATTCTAGTGAGCAAGCAATCATTTTTACCATGTCAAAAGCAAGTACTATATATGTAAATTCATCATTCCACAATATCAAATAGCTCTACCCATAAGTTGGCAAGCATGAAGAATCAGGACAATCAAGGTATACAGAAAGAGATATACCTTGTGAGTCAAACAGGTGTGGATACCGTGATGGGATATCATTCTCACGTTCCTACGTTGACTCTCCCAAGGAGTGATGATCCCAAGCAACACGGACAAGACTAATTGTTCGGTTCTTAAGTATCTTCTCTCTTCGGTCCAAAATAGATACAGGCTGTTTCTCGTAAGACAGGTTGGTACCAACAACCAGCTCCGAATGATCGAGGACATGGCTTGGGTCCGATACATACCTAAGTAATTGAGATACATGAAACACGTCATGCACCTCTCGTAACGAAGGTGGGAGGGATAAACGATAAGCAACATCGCCTATCCGATCAAGGATAACAAATGGGCCACCACTAAAACCTTGTCACGTCCCAGAACCAGAATACTGGAGAGCGGGGGAATGACTCAGCCAGCTACGTATTACGGGTAGATGAATACCGTATAATACGATCAATATTGTCTAACCCGACGAGGGGGTGCATACTACATGAAAGTCTTACTATGGTCACTTCACATCTATTGTCTCAATCATTCAAACAAGAAGCAAAAATAGAGAACATGTAAGATAAAGCAGTAAGGCGTCCCAAACGCTTAGTCAAAATGTTCTTGAGATCTGGCTTTACAAAACATAGCCATATGGTATAGTAACATATACACAATTGTTATCAGCTGCAGTCTGACTTAATTACAATTATGTAAAAGTAAGTGCAAGACAATCCGACTAACATGTCGGTGCCAAACGGCTAAGTATGAAGTAAATAACAAAACGAGCGGTGGCGTAAGGAACCCACTCGAGTCCTCCTGCGATCATTCCCCTAGTATTGACCATCTTGGAGGTGGAAGTAAGCTGAGTCCTCGGGAACCGGCTCTAAATCTGGCCATGTAAAACCAGAGAGGTTTAAAAGCAGAAAATAAATACAAGAATAAAATTGCAGGAAATAAAATGCAGATAAATAATTAACATGAAATTAAAGGAATTTAAATACAGAATAATACATAATAAATACTAAATAAATATACATGAGTTGTACATGTATAAAAATATGCATTCTGGGAACGGAGAGTGACAGAAGCAGTATACAAGATGCTGCAGAAGGGTGTATCGACAGTGATGAATGCCAATGGGAGTTTCACGATGGCAAAATCCATGGCGCTTCCCCACATCGGTCTGATACGTCTCTACCAGGGCCATGATCATATGGCTAAGATTTTAGAGGCCTCGGTGGCCGAGCTGGACCAGCTGCTTTCCAAGTTTCAGTACATCCAGCAGAATGATCTCTTCGCCCTGATAGACGCGAAAAAGGAGAAGTTGATTGCTGAGACCGAGTCCTCTTATCAGGCTACCGTGGGTGTCTGGGAACGCGAGGTGGCTGAAACTGAGACCGCGGTGGAGAGGTTGTCTCAGTCCATGCAAGAGAAGGTAGAGTTGCGAGCTGCGTTGGGCGCTAGTATAGCGGAGGTTGATGCCAAGATTTGCCTCCTTGAAGACCAGCAGGCCCAACTTTTGTTAGATGCTGAACGAGTCCAGGCTGAACATGTAGCATCTAAGGAGGAGGAAGCAGCTTTCGCCCGCCGAGCTATTACCCTGGCTCAGCAGCGACAACAGTTGGACGAGAAGCATGAGGATGACACTTCTCCTGAGGTCATAGAAGCGATGCGTCAAGAAGCCGAACGCCGGGTCCTGACGACCGTAGAGACTCGGGCGGCAGACTTGAAGCGTCGGATTGAAGAGCTTTCGGCCAACCCCGGGGATGTTTCAGGATTTTAGTCTCTTTTTTTTTTGTAATTTGTAACTCTTGCTGGAGGTATAATCCTTTATTTTTGAATAAAGAATACAGAGTTTTTGTGGTATGTTCATTTTTGCTGTCATGAACTTGATGATTTGTGTGGACCTATTATCTTTTGCGCACCTTGGTTTTTAGGTACAGAAAATAAGTTCGAGAGAATCGACATGTTTGCTCAGAGGTGATGTAGACGTGGCAAATATGGGATTCAAATGATGGAATCTTCCTACTCAGAGGTGTTATGGACGTGGTAGGAATAACTCTGGGAGGATACGCGGAACTACTCAGAGGTAATGTGGACGTGGAAGTTCTGCGATCAATGCACGGCAACACAGGGGTTGTCTGTACGGGATGTTTACTCAGAGGTAATATGGATGTGGTAAACATGATGGGTAGCGTAGTCTTACGGAGCGTAAGATTCCGCTTTGTGGGGTGTAGGGGAACAACTCAGAGGTAATGTGGACGTGGTTGTCCTTCTACTGGAGGATAGAATGCCACGGAACAGCTGGATTCCGGAAGCGTAAGGTTTTATGGAAAGGAATTATACGTGAGCCCTGATGATTGGGTCCACAGACTCCCTTGTTGGGTGAAGATAGAAGTACATGTCTGAAGGATGTCAAGAGTAGTACTTCTTTAGGAACTTGCCGTTGATGGGCATCATGAACAAGTTCCCATTGGGTTTGGTGAGACGAAAAGTACCGTTTGAGTATACCGTCTCTATGATGAAAGGTCCCTCCCACTTGGGTTCGAACTTTCCTAGTGTCTTGTGAGTCAACACCATCGGCCTCCTGACTGCCAGAACCAGGTCGCCTACTTGGAAAGTCCTCTGCTTGACCTTCTTGTTGAAAGTCTGTGATATACGGGCTTGATAGAGTTCGATGCGTTGTTGAGCTAGGAGACGTTTTTCGTCAAGTGCCTCCAATTTTCGCAGACGGCGACGTTGATTGTCTTCTTCTGTGAGTTGATTTGTGATCGCTACACGGAGTGAGGGTATCTGGATCTCGAGAGGCAGTACCGCTTCGCTCCTGTAGACCAGGGAGAATGATGTGTTGCCCGTCGGGGTCAGTACCGGTGTACGGTAGGCCCAAAGGCATTCGCCGAACTTTTTGTCCCAGTCGTGTTTTGTAGCTTCCCTTCCCGATTTTTTTTTATAAAATATTTATTCATTATGTAATTGATTTAAATGGTGATTATTCGATTTTATAAATAATCATTTAGTTTATTATTACAGTAGATGAATTTAGCCTTGATCTATAAAACTAAAAATATTTTGATACCGAATTAGTCGATTAAGGTTTGAATGTTTATATCATTTAAAATTAATTGATTGTATTATTTATACGTTTAAAAGAAATAATCAGTACCAATTTAAGTTTTAAATTTATAATTTATATTACCCTGATGACTTAAAGTATTGTCTAAATTAATTATGGAATATTTGATAATTTGTAGGTTTGAATCTATTTGCTAAATATGAAATATTACTTCAAATTGATATGTATATATATGGGAATTTATATACATGCATGTGTATATATATAATACATATATGTATATGTATAAATATGAGTATTTGTATATGTAATTATATAATAAATATAAAAGCAAAGAAAAAGAATAAAGTTACTTTTATGCCATTTCTAAAAGAAACCCCATAGCTTTGTTTACTTCACCATTCTCCAACAATCCCTTAACAATAGCATTAAGCATACCAGAATATGAAGAGTAACCATATTCTTCATTGATAAAGGCAACTCATCAAATTCATCCCAAACCCAGCAAAACCCGAGCCCATAAGGAGGCAAACAGCCCACAGGGCCATAACTCCCCACGGAACTGAAGGCTCCCAAACCGAGCCATACTCACATTTTTCTGCACGGCAACAGACCCGCACGCATATAATCATATATAGAGAGATTTCGGAGTAAACCCTAATCACGAGCGCCACCACCACGACCGGGCGCCCCCCCCACCGAGCGCGCGCCGTCGCACGTCGCCGGCCGGCCTGGTCGCAGCGAACAGCGCACGCGAGCGCGCACAACCCATCAGCAACGACAGCAGCAGCAATCGCCCTGTCCACCCAACTTCGCGGGTAAAGTTCTTCCACTACACTTCATCGTTTTGTATTTCGTAAACTAGTCCTAAGAGCCATTATAACCCTCTTCAATACCCTTCAAAGGGAATTCGTTGTAGACGCGCGATCGACCCAGGAAATCGACGTAAAGTCGATAGAAAAACTTGTCCAGAAACAGGACGATTACAGTCCAATCACCTGTTTTGGAAAAGGATTCTAGAACAGAATAATAGAAATTTTAGGAATCTATTTAAACACCTTTTTAGACAACATGTAGGGCTTCCTAACCTAATTTGTAGTTTCGATTTTCATCAACTGTGTGCGAAGAAATCAACTCTCAAAGTTCAACAAAAACCTGTTTTCAAAAATCAGAAAATCATCCACACGACGTGCGTCACGCCAATCGGGACGACGTAGTCGCGTACCGAAAGGATCGAAAGCTGCGTAACAGCTTCGTGGTCGTGTGGGCTTGGACGGAATTCAAATTGGTCGCGTGTGCGCGACGAATTTGATGCGTATCCGTCGAAATTCGCCGTATCGTGCACGTTGCAAATTTCTCAATTACTTTGTGCACATTCGTCAGATCGAGACGAAACTTGTGCCAACAGAACCGTATCGTTTTTTTGGTCCTGTATGCCAAGTTTGGTCCGATTCTGAGACCTTTGACAAAATCACCGTTTGCGGGCCCCACGGTTCCACTCAACGGGCGATTTTGTGCACGGCCCGCCGGAATCCAACTTTGGACATACGGTTGGGTTCGTATCGGAAAACTGGATCCGTAGACATGTAGTTTGATGACTTTAGAGACCGTTGACTCTGGCACACTTTTCGGTGCAAAGCGGGTCCAACGGCGGACATCGTTTTTGCCCGAAATTACCGTTTTGCCCCTGTGTCCAGAATTGGACTTAAGGACAGGCAATCCTAGCTAATTTGACTATTTTGAGAACGTTGGTACTATTTATTTCAGCATCCGGAGACTTCTATATGTGTTTGCTTGATTGTGGCTCATCGTGTGGTAAAGTATTGGTTTCTCCAGCTAAGGACCTCAGGCAAGTGCACTTTCTGATTGCTTTTCGATTCATAGTAGTCTTTTCATTTCATGTCTTTACATATATCTTGCTGCTTGTTGACACGTTCGTCACACGGAGTTGTCGGGAGGGGAAATATCTTAGTATACATGTGGACTACCCAGAAATTTTCCAATATGTCTATTCTTGAACGATAGCTGCTGTACACGACACGTGCAGTATGCCGGATTTTACCCCCTAGCCGTCCACATGGCGAAAGGATATTTCACACCACTTAGATAGATGTCTTTTATTAGCTTTTCCTTGTTTATTTCTCTATCGTGCTATGACATCACTTTATCTTACAGTTTTCATTTCTCATATGCTATTTTCATGTCTTGATAATTCTATTGTGTTTTGCACTGCCGTCGATTTGTGTACTTGTTCCAATCCTGACTGGATAACCAATATTTTTCAGGTTTAGCCACGATTCACTCTTAGCACTTGGGGAGGCTTGGGTATGCTGAGATCGACCTAGAAATAGAAAGCAATTGTATCAATTTTATTAATTGTAAATCTTGCATTTTCTTTAATTATAAATCATGTAAATGTTGTAATAAATTTAGAATTGTGAATGAGCAGCAAATGTTGTATTTGAGCATTATTTCTTGCGGGCTTGACAGCGTTCTACCGTCGACTCTGCGGCGTAGGCTGGATTGGACACGTCTCGTATCCGAAAAGTGGGTGCGGGTCGTGACATGTTTGTTGGATGACACGACCTTTTTGAGTAGCTTGACGATAGTCTTGTTAAACGCCTCGGCCAATCCGTTTGTTGCCGGATTGTAGGTGGTTGATGCTACGTTTTGAATGCGATTCTTGTCACAGAACCTGTTGAAAACATGGCTGATGAACTGAGGACCGTTATCGTGGATAATCCTCTGAGGTACCCCGAAACGGTAGATGACATGGTGCTTGATGAAGCCGACCACCCTGGAGCTCTTTACTTCCGTCAGTAGAACTGCTTCTGCCCATTTGGAGAAGTAGTCAGTGATGGCTAGGATGAAATGGTGTCCTCTTGATGAAAGAGGGGTGATCGGTCCTACAATGTCCATGCCCCAGGCTTCGAAGGGCCAAAAGACGATCGTAGGATGTAGTGGTTCTGACGGTGTATGGATGAAGTCAGCGTAAAGCTGGCACGCATGGCACTTTTTAGCATAGTCGACAGCGTCGGCTGCCATGGTTGGCCAGTAGTAGCCCATGCGTCGCAGTCGATCCTGCAACTTAGGGCCAGGTTGATGGGCCCTGCAGGTTCCATCGTGAGCTTCTCGAAGGGCTTCGGCTGCTTCTTCATTGGATAAACATCGAAGGAGAAGTCCATCGTAGGAGCGTCGGTACAGCATTTTAGTAGCTGTATCGTAATAGAATCAAAGGGAGCGTCTCATGACTGAGATGGCTTCTTTCGGGTCCTCCGGAAGAATTCCGTAGACAGCAAAATCGATAAACGGGAATCTCCAGTCTCGGACATTAACACCAGCACTTGTTGACATGGCATGGGCCATTTGTGAGCATAGGTTATTTTTAGGACAGACCAAGTCTCGACCAACTACCGTGACGTAATGTTGAGTCCCGAGGGGTGCTGCCAATGAGGCTGCGAGGCCAGCCAGAGCGTCAGCCTCCAAATTTTGTAAGTGAGGTACATGTTCGATGAAGAACTTGGTGAAGGTTGAAATGATGTTCAATACAACTTCATGGTATGGAACCAGATCTTCATGGCGAACTTCGTACTGTCCTCTGATCTGGTTAACGACGAGTTTTGAGTCACCGTAGGCTTCCAGATGATTCACCCCCAGCTGTTGCGCTAGCTGGAGTCCCTTGATGAGCGCATTGTACTCGACAATATTGTTGGAGCACGGCTTCGAAAGGGAGTAGGCACGCTGTATGACCAGTTGATCGGGAGGACTAGGACTAACCCCACTCCTGCGATGATTTGGCCTTTGGGGCCTGTTCTTGAAGCGCCATCGAAAAACATCCGCCAGACGGAGCTTTCTTCGGAGACGTTAGATTCTTGGACCTCATCCGAGATGTCTTCATAGAGTCTTGAGGACTCTGGGATGGGGTGTGCAGCTAAAAAGTCGGCCAGAGCCTGAGCCTTGACGACTTTTTGTGGAACGAACACCATGTTGTATGGTGTTAGCAGGATCGCCCACGTAGCTAGCCGGAAGTTTAATGACCCTGGCTTCGTCATGAGAACTCTGAGTGGATTGACTCGAAAAATGACATGAATCGTCTGGCCCGAGACATAATGGTGAGTCTTCTGGATGGCAAATACCAAAGCCAAACACTCTTTTCCAACGGGGTTGTACCGGTGTTCGGCCCCGATTAGTGTTCTACTGAGGTAGTAGATAACTTGCTCATAGCCTGCATCGCTGTTCTGAGCCAGCAGAGCGCCGAGGGAATGATCCATAGCACGGACGTAGAGGAGAAATGGTTTGCCGGCGACGGGTGCTACCAGGACTGGCGGACTTCTCAAGTAAGCCTTGATGTCGTCGAAAGCTTTTTGGCATTCTTCTGTCCAGACGTAAGAGACTCCCTTCTTCATGAGCTGGATGAAGGGTTGACATTTTTCGGAAAGGTTTGCTATAAACCTCCGGATGTATGCCAGACGCCCCTGCAGGCCTCGAAGTTCTCGGAGGTTCTGCGGAGGGTCCATGTCAAGGATGGCTTTGGTCTTCTCGGGATCGACATGAATGCCTTTCGCCGTGATAATGAAGCCCAAGAATTTTATGCTAGAAACCCCTAGAAAGGATTTAGCGGGGTTCATCTTGAGTTGATGCGCTCGCATGAGATCGAAGACTGTCTTGAGGTCTTATAGGAGATCTCCTTTGAGACGACTCTTGACTGCGATGTCATCAACATAGCATTTGACTGTCTTGCGAAGATGCTGACGAAATATGGTACTCATAGCTCGTTGGTATGTCGTACCAGCATTCTTCAAGTCGAAGGGCATCACTGTGTAGCAGAAAACTCCCTTCGGAGTGCTGAATGACATGTGTTTTACGTCATCGGGGAACATCTTGATCTGGTTGTAGCCCGAATACCCGTCCATAAAAGACATGCGTTCGAAACCATATGTGTTGTCGATCATCACGTCGGTGATTAGAAGCGGGAACTCGTCCTTCGGGCAAGCAGTGTTGAGATCCCTGAAGTCGATACAGACTCGTATATTCCCATTCTTCATGGTGACAAGGACGACGTTGGCCACCCAATCCGGGTGTTGTTCTTCACGGATAAACCCGCTGGTCAGGATTTTGTCTACTTTATGATCGATAGCGTTCATGATGTCAGGACGAAAACGTCGTTGTTGTTGCTTTATAGGCTTGGCATCAGGCAAGATGTTAAGCTTATGCATCACGATCTGGGGATCAAGTCCTGGCATATCTTCGTAGCTCCAGGCGAAGACATCGATATATTCTTTAGCCAGTTGGATTAAAGATTCCCGGTCTTCTCCTTTTAGGCTTTTGCTGATGAAGATGGGTTTGGAAGAAGATCCATCCCCAAGGTCGATCTGCTCGACTTCGTCTTCGGTAGGGGGTTCGCGTAATTCAAAAGAGACTCCCACTGTTCTCCTAGGCGTTGAACCCAGGGTTCTTCCTCGAAGAATTCTGGCATTTGGTCTCCGCCTTCATCTTCTTGATATTGTGCAGATGTCATGTTGGCTGATAGCACTTTCTTGAAGACTGAGCCGATACTGGTATCGGAATTCTAAGTTGATGCTTCGGATGAATGAGAATGTTCTACTTCTTCTGCCTCCGAACTCTCTGGTGTTGACGGCGGCGTGACGTAGCCCACCCCCCATCAAGTTTGATGATAATAGTCCTGCGGCTTTCTTTTAGATGTTGGAAGCCGGAGAGGAAGACGTCGACCCTAGCCGTAGTTCAGGCCTTTGTTGCTTTTTAGGTCGTAACCCATCTTTTGGATGAGGTACTTTGCCTTGTCCGTGTACCGATAGACTTGTATTCTACCGGTATCCGGTTCTTACTCGAGTGGCGGGAGGTCTTGATGACGCTCGACTTTGTCAAAGATGATGGATTCTTCGTCTCGATTTCGCGGTGGGACTACAAAACAGACCCCTTCGGACGGAATGACTCGATTTACATGATGGACGGTCGTTATTTGTGTTTACAACGACCGTAGAGCGTTATCTAATGTATATATGGCATTCCAATGTGGAAGACTAGAATAATTAAAAGACACTCTATTATTGATGAAACACGAAATTTTATCCCGCGGGATTACATTGTCCAGAGAGGGTGCATCTACATCAGCAGAGATATATTCCCTTAGCTCTTCATCTGTGAGTACTGGGATTGGATCGGGAGAGTCCACCACAGCTTTGATCCTGGGGTCCGAGAGGGCTATGTGGGCCTTCTACGGCAGCTTGGATGAGAAAGATGATTGCGGCAGTTTTCCCTTAAGACGCACCTTCAGAGGTGCCTCAACTGCGCCTTCGGTGATCGGTGCATTCTCCTGTAGTTTTGCCACAAGGGGAGCCGATGTCTGAGGCGACTTTTCCTTGAGCCATATCTTCAAGGGAGCTTCAGTAGGTGTTCTTCCTGGAGCAGTTGGTGCTTTTTCAGGTAGCTTGATGTTCATAGGAGGCAACGTCTGAGGCGGCTTCCCTTTGAGTCGAATTTTTAAAAGAGCGTCAGGAATCATCTCTGGCTCCATGTCGGGCTCTGCTGCCGTTTCTGCTTCATCGTCAGCATCATTGGCTTCCTCCTCGTCAGGTGGTTTGTACAAGGTGGAATCAGTGAAGTAGGCTTCAACCCCCTTGAAAGGGTCGATGTCCACGAACTCCGTCCGGATGATGTCATTGGTGGACACGTATTTCATACATTGGTGGAGTGTAGATGGCACCACCATTTACTCATGCAGCCACGGCCGACCCAGTAGGAGGTTGTAGTTGACATCGGCATCCACGACATAGCAAGTCACCTCGGTTCTGATGTTACCGATATGACACTTTAGCCGTATTTTGTCCAGCGGCTCGCTTTTGCTAGCATTGAAGCCACTGATTGTTGTGTTGGAAGGTGCCAGTCGGTACATTGGGATCCCCAGTATTGAGAGCAGCATCTTCGGGATGATGCTGAGGGAAGACCCCGGATCGATCTGAATCCGCTTCACCTTGACTGAACCGATATACCCTGTATAATACAGCGGCCTGTTGTGTCGGTTGTGTTTGAGCAGCATGTCTTATTGGGTGAAGGTTATATTGGGGATAACTTTATCCGCACAATGACTGTGCGCACATGTAGTCGGAGTATCCTCAGGCTGCTTGACCTGACTGATGAAGGACTCAGCATCCTTCAGGGCTTCACAGAGAGCTTCACGAGTGTCCTTGGAAAGGCGAAGAAGCTCAAACAGAGATAGACGGGCAGGAGTATTGGCAAGTTGTGCCAGTATGTCGAAGTTATGGGGCTTGGCTAGCCCCGAAGTATTCTCCTTTCGCAGAGGCTTGTCGAAACGAGCCTCTACATGCTTCTGCTTATTGGCTGCTGGAGGTTTGGATGGACCTCCTTCTTCGGCAGCAGGGGCAGTGCAGGGAGGCACCACCTCAACGGCAGTTTCGTCGGGTTGGACGTTCAGCTGCGAACAGGTTTGCACAGGAAGAGCCTCTTCTGCGGAGAAAGAGACCATGCGGCAAGACTTGATCTTCATGCCCTTCATTTTGGAGGCAAAGCGTACCTCCGGTTGAGTAACCTCGGAGACGAGATCAGGGTAAACTCACAAGACCTCTCCCCGAGATGTGGTGAGTGGGATGAGTCCGCTCACGTTGTCACGACTAGGTGGCAAGTTAACCACCTCCATTGTCGTCTTAGGGATGGGGACGACGCCATCCTGTGTTGTAGCTGGCAAAAAGGTGCCAAATTAAAGTGACACCAGGTTGGCCGAAATCGTCTTCTCCTCGTAGTCGACGGAGATAACATCCGCATTGATCATGCGCTGGATGTAGTTTTTGAGGACGTAGCAGTCCTTAGTTGGATGTCCGACAAACCGATGGTAGTGACAGTACCTCGGATTGTCCACTTTTCCATCCTCGTCGGGACGTTTCGGGTCCGGCAATTTGATTTTGTCACCCTGCTTCAGTATCTCGAAGAGTTACAGGGTGTCTTCATCGTTGAAAGAATAAACCTCCTTTGGCCTTGGTGCAAGTAGAGGCTTTTGAGTAGGCGTTGATGCACCTTTTGAGGCATTAACAGTCAATGCCTGTTTTTCCTTCGTCTCTCGTCCAGGGTTGTTGGCTGCAGGCCGTTTTCCCTTGTCCTCAAAGGCAGGGAAGCTAACTCCCAGAAGGCGAGAATTGGACGCCTTCTTTTCTGCTGCTTCTGCTTCGATGATCAAGGAACTCCAGCCGGGAGGAGGAGTAGAGTTGAGCCAGAGTTTGACTGCAGGCAGCATGTTCATGCTACAGGAGGAGAGGAGTGCATATTCTGGCATGCCCGGAGACAGTCTGAAGCAGGCCTGTCGGAAGCGTTCGATGAATACTCGAACTGTTTCCTTCTCCTTCTGGCGTATCTCTATGAGGGATGCCATTGTCATGTCCTTACCGCCGTCGTAGAAATGGTCAAGGAAGAGACGTGTCAAATCGTCGAAGGAAGATATGGAGTTATCTGGGAGACTGCAGTACCAGTCGTACGCCACTCCTTTCAGTGCCCCGACAAATATGCTGGTGAGTAGTGCATCCTCCTTCGAGAGATGTCCCGTTTGGGACTGGAAGTACGTCAGATAGCGACGCAGAAAGTCCTTCCCATCGTACGGCGTCAATGTTTATGGTTTATACTTAGGAGGATAAACCACTTTGTTCTATTTGAGGGGATAAGGTTGGAGGATGCCCATCTTTTGGTGCTCCTCTTGTCTATTCTTGGACTCAAAGCGCTCGCGCAAGTCCCTGATCATCTCTACCATGTCTTCCGTGGAGCTGGGAGTCGGAGAAGGTGGTACAGCCTGGGGTTGAGCATTTGATGGCTCCGACGTTTGAGGTGCTTCGCGGCGATCCGTATCCAAGGATACCCGTTGAAGGGGTACACTTGATTCTCCATTGGCTCCTGGGTCAGGACCGGTAGAAGGTGCCCTGGCCAAAGCTGACCGTATCTCGAACACTGCTTGAGTCAGTATTTGCATGGAGGCAGAGAGGGTTTTGAGCCCTCCCTCCAGGGTATCCATGCGCTGGACAAGGTCTGCTGGCGGCGTATCAGGCTCGTTATTACCCCCAGTCATGTATACTGTCATGACACGACTGGAGTCAGATGGATCTGTTAAGGATTCACTCTCGGCCTCGCTCTCTTGTAGGAGAGTTGCCTCTCTTGGACCTTCGTCCTGGCTACCCCCAACTACGTCTTGGAGGACACCCTCGTCTTCGGGAGAAGTATCCGCAAGGGCCTGATTACCCCCAGTTCTGTCTTGGAGGATTTCTTCGTCTTCGAGACGCAGGTCCACAGGGGCCAGACTACCCCCAGCTACGTCCGGGAGGCTGACTTCGTCTCCAGGATGAAAATCCACCCCAGCTGTGCTCTGGAGGACATCTTCATCTTCAGAGGGAGGATCAACAAGGGCTTGACTACCCCCAGCTTTCTTCAAGATCTTCTTTCTCCCCCGAGTGCCTTCGAACACTCCAGAGGACGGAACAATTGTCTTGGTCTTCCTCGGCTGGCTTTTGGACGAGGACGAGGAATTGCCAGTCGCCCTTCGGACTGAGGAGGAGTTAGAGATTACGTTGCATGAAGCAACCTTTAGTTCTGGCTTCTCTTTTATTGACACCTTCTTCCCGAGGCGACGTCGGAGGGGTGTTGATGATTGCAGCCGCTGGAAGACCGACTATCTTGGTGGAACTGCTGCCTTGCAACAGCAGTTGATGGTGACTACAGCACAAGTGTGCCCTGTGAGGGGCGCATTGTGCTTGTCAATCGACTCTCCTGATCGGCGTTTGTGAGTGATCACGTTATGCAGATCGTTGGAGGAGAGTGCCACCTTCGCACCCCCATCAGGCGCATGGCAAGGCCAACCGCCGGGGTGGTCAAGTGAATGATGCGCCCCCTGATCCAACACCAAACAGGCGCTCAGATCAGTAGTGGGGGAACAATATTTACAGTGACTTGAACGAACCTCAGACGCACAACCAGAGGAGGCACGGGAGTTCAAGACCACAGGGTTTGCCTTGCTCGACTCAGTTGCGAACGCAACAGATGCGTCCAAGTGAGACAAGGACTTTGAAGGTCGACTGATTTCCGGCGCAGAAGCACCCGAGTCGACCTTATACAGCTTACCATCAACAGCACGCATGATTGTGAGCGCATGCTTCTGATTTGCTGCCGGCATAGCACGTTTGAGGCGCATGGCCCGTGCTGCCTTGGACTTCTTCGTACCAGTCCGCTGGGGCGCATAGTACTCAGAATCCAAATTCTCCTCGCCACTATAGCAAGTGAGTCTGTCAAAGACAGAGACCTTCCGTGGCGCATCAGAGGTGATGCACGGGGCATTAGCTGTGCCCCTGCTCCGTCGACGCATCTTCTTCGCCTGAGAGGGAGATGGCTGGGGAATGTGGTCAGCCGCACGTTTCCCCGAGAGATGCGCTGCACCAGTGGGCACATCTTGGTCGCTGAGGACGTCAGCAGGAAGGGAAGGCTGTATTAGAGCATCCCCTTCGGTGGTGGTGCCAGAAGCGTCGACCTTGTGCACCCAGACCCGGCGAGTCTTCTTCGGCTTCGGCAACCGCTTCGAAGGACTCGTACTGCCTTCAGAGATGAACTCCTCATACGCCTGTTGACTGAGGCGTACGACCAGCGTCTTGTGGGAGGAGCCCACCTTCACATCGTCGGATTGTGACACAGCTTTCTCGGTGGAGGAGAAAGAGGTCCCCAGCAGAGTCGCCAGCTTGTTTGCCATTAAAATCTTTTGATATAATTTTAATACAAACAGAACAGTGTTACAATGTAGGACTTAGACGTAGTCCTAGGAGTACACTTTTGTTTATCTGGGTCCCTTGTGCCGATGGAGCGAGTGGTAATGCGTTGACTCCGTTGACGATCTGACGACGGTTCTCGGTTCTCTGAAGGTCTGAGTTGCTCTAGGTGCTGGAGCTTACGGAGAGAAAGAAGACGTTGAGTGTCTGTATCTGCCTCTCTGTATATCGGTGGTTGTGCGATGTATGTAGATCTCTGTCTGTGTGTGTGTGTCAGAAGGAAATGATCCCTCTATTTATAATTTTGCAGGCTGGCTGCTCATGCGCATATATAGGATGCGCCTGTACGCGGAAACGCCACGTGGTGGTTGCTGATGGAGGCGCATGGACGATGCGCTCTGATTGAGGAGTTGAACTCTTCTTGTTGTATTTGTGGGCTGCGGCAGAGCTGACACGTAGCAATAGAGAAGATCTTTCGGTTGCTGAGATCTTGGGTGATTAGCACCCCTTCATAGGCTGAATCAAGTCAAAGGACGCATGTCGTAGGTCCATGGCTCGAAGATCTCAGATTTGGTGGGGGAGTGATCTGATAGGATGCGCCTGGGATTGGGCGCATAAGGAGACTTTGGCTCGTAACCTTTAGGAGTCACGAACCAGTCGGGGCGCATGGCTTTTGAGGCGCATGCGGGGCTTCAGCAGTGACTTTACTTCTGTCTTTAGGGATCAGAGAAAAGTCTGAGGCGCACGGCTTTTGAGGTGCATGCAGAGATTTGGGCGCATGGCTGCGGAGGCGCATGCGAGATGGTTGGGCGGCCACGTTGCTTGTAACCGCCGGAGGAAAGCAATGATGATGCTGATGTCGGCGATGCTTCATCTTCTACAAAAGCTGTCAAGTTCAGTCCTCGGGGGACGTGCTGCCAACTCTGTCAGACTTCAGCATTTAATATTTTTGACAGGTGATGGGCTGTTGAGTGGGCGCATCGATCGACGTTCCACTGGGCACATGGGGACGCATGGGGCGCATCCTCGTATGGCGCTTGGTGCTGATGGGCGCATCAGTATGATGCGTGGTCTGGCCGGCACATCCTTTTGTATGATACGTCTTTATGGGTCCGACTGTTACGTTCTTCGAGTGCTTTAAATAGCCGTTCTTGACTTGGCTGAATTCGAAGCGTCAGGTTCATCACCATTTAATGCAAATTCATTGCACAGGATTCGGAGAGCTAGCCACTTGGCGCATGGGTTTGATTTGCCCGGCCTATAAATAGTAGTATGGAGAGAGAGTTTGTTTCTCGTTCTCTCACGTCCTCCCGAAATAAATTTGTTTGCTCGAGCACATTCTGTTGATGAGATGCTCCCGAGGGTGAAGATGCGACGTATTGTCTTCATTGATGTACTTGAAGGTGACTGTTACATCCAAAAGTCGGAGTCGAGGGCTTCTGAGGCAGGCAGAAGGTGCCTGTTGCATCCAAAGATCGGGATGCTCGAGCCTCGTCTCCATTATGCTGGAAGAGCCGTAGATCAGAATTGCGATGCTCCGATCATCTTCCTTGGCCTTTGGGAGAGCTCCTCCTCCTGCTAGAGTGGGTGTTGCCCATTCTGGTTGGGTCGAAAGTTGCTCCTTTAGCCGCAGGTTGATTTGCGGTGCTCTTCTCTTCCTTGGTTTGAAGAGCTCTTCCTCCAGCTAGAGGGTTGATTGCCACCCTCGTTCTGCTCAATAAATGCTTCATTAGTCGAAGCATTTGATGGCACATATGCTGATACTTCATGATGTGCCTGTCTGGAACGCTGAAGGGCGGCACATAACTGAGCTGCTGAAGGGATGCACATAACTGAGCTGCTGAAGTGATACGCCTGGCTGAGAGCGCATGGTAGGATGCGCTTGTTTGAGAGCGCATGGCGAGATACGCCTGTTTGAGAGCGCATGGTGGTTGCTGCGCCTAGCTGTAGACTTAGGGTCTTTTTCTTGTAGAAATTCCTCTTTGTACAGCTCTTTTTAAGACATGTAATAGACTTTTATATGAAATAAAAATCTTCTTTTAATGTCTATATTTTTGCTTTGCTGTGCCAAGTACTTCATCTGAGCTCCCTGGTGCATGTAATGTTTGGCGCATAGGATTTCTGGTCCTGAAATTCCATGCTTCTACACCTTTGACACAAGGAAATTCCTACTGCACTCCGAGCCACCTCTATGCCAAGAAAGTACTTCAACACACCAAGGTCCTTCATGTGAAAGCAAGAACTAAGGTACTTTTTGAAAGCATCTAAAGCACCTGTGTCATTACCAGACACAATCATGTCATCCACATAGATCAAAACATGCAACTCTACATTCTCTTTAAAAAGAGAGAAAAGGGAATAATCGGAATGAGATTGAATAAATCCATAGGATATCAGAGAAGCAGCAAGCTTAGCAAACCAACAACGTGGTGCCTGTTTCAATCTATATAGTAACTCACGCAGGCGACACACTTTGTTGGGTTCACTATGCGAAAAATCTGGCGGCAACTTCATATACACTTCTTCTGTCAGATCTCCATGAAGAAAAGCATTGTGCACATCCATCTGGTGCAAAGTCCAGCCTCTTACAGCTGCAACAGCCAAGAACGCTCGAACTGTAGGCATCTTAGCTACCGGGGCAAATGTCTCTGAATAGTCGATCCCCTCAACCTGATGATTACCGAACACAACCAGCCGTACCTTTAAGCGCTCAATACTGCCGTCGGATTTGTACTTGATTTTGTACACCCATCTACTTCCCAATGCTTTCTTCCAAGGAGGCAAATCGACAAGACTCCATGTTCCATTATCTTCTAGAGCCTGTATTTCAGTTTGCATAGCCGCGCGCCAGCCCGAATCTCGCGAGGCCTGGCGATATGAAGTAGGCTTAACACCTGCAGTGATAACTGCAAGAAAATCTCTGTGTCCAGCAGTAAATATGTCATAACTTAGAAATTGTGTTAGATGATACGAAGTACCTGAGGAAGTGACGGGAACAGATGAACTGTGGTGAAGGGGGGACTGTTACTTCGAACAGCATTCGTCACAAAATCCTGTAATCGCACTGGCTGTGATTTCTATCTCATTCCTCTTCCCAATACTACCTCGTCGGGCACCTCTGGCAACACTGTATCCCCTGTATCATCAGTAGTATCCGTATCACCCCCAGCGGACTCTCCTGTCAATACTTCTGTATCTACCTGTGCATCCTCGCCACTCGGTGCCGAGCCACCATCAACCCCTCCGGCCTCAGCAACCGTAGCCGGCACCATCCCAAAAGCCTCTATATCGTCTCCCGGCACCTCAACAGATGTATGGCGTGTCGCAGAAGACATCTCTCTAGCAGAGCCACACCCAGGAAATTTTTTTCATAAAAAGTAACATCACGGGACACAAAAAATTTACCAGTCTCCAAATCATACAGTTTCCATCCCTTTTTATCAAGTGGATACCCAACAAAGATATATTTTCTGCTCCTGCTAGCAAATTTATCATGTCGGGATTTCAAATCATACGCATAGCACAGACAACCAAAAATACGTAGATGATCATACGAAGGAGCCAAACCATATAAAACTTCATAAGGAGACTTAAAATACAAGATACTAGAAGGGGTTCTATTTATCAAATAACATGCACCCAGAACACATTTCCCCCAAAAATCTACGGAAAGAGAACCCTGAAATCTCAATGCCTTGCTACATTTAAATTATGTCGATGTTTTCTTTCCACCCTTCCATTCTGTTGAGGTATCCCAACACAGGATGTTTGGAACAATATACCTTGAGATGAAAAATAATCTCGTAAACAATTAAATTCAGTGCCATTGTCACTCCGCACACGACGTATATCATCCCCAAACTGACGCTTCACCATAACAATGAATTTAAGAAACATAGAATAAATAGCACACTTATCCGTCAATAAAATAACCCAAACAGCTCTAGAAAAATCATCCACCAAAGTCAAAAAATATTGTGCCCCATTAGATGACGGAACACGATATGGTCCCCACAGATCACAGTGTATAAGTTCAAAGCATCTTAAAGCACGACTACTACTATCATGAAAGGCATCACGAGTCTATTTAGCTTGATGACAAATATCACAAGCCTTGTAAGAAAACACACTACTACCAGAGAGAAAAGGTAAAGTCTGTATTACTTTATCTGAAGGATGCCCCAGTCTACTATGCCAAACCTCGGAATCACTCTCTTTGCATGCCAGGATCACCGAAGCCAAAGAAGCTGGAACCTCCCCCAAGAAGTAAAGTCTACCCCTTTGTTCACCTGCTCCAATCACCATCCTCGTACTTCGGTCCTGAACAAAACACAAATCAGGAGTAAATAACATATCACAATTTCTGGCACCAATCAATTGTGAGACAGAGATCAAATTACAAGTCAATGTCGGAACATAAAGAACATCCGTCAATACCAACGAAGCAGTCAAAAATACTTTGCCTCTCAGAACAGTCTCAATAGTGCTCCCATCAGGCAAAATCACAGGACAGACAGGGCCCTCAAAGCAATCAACTAAACAGTCACGAGAGCCTGTCGCATGAAGAGTAGCCCCAGTATCGAATATCTAAGTGACAGAAGAATTCTTATCCATCAGACGATCAGAGTTTGAAGAACCAGGGTTGGAAGGATTGTCGTTACCTAGCAAGCTCATCAGTTTCTGCCATTGTTCACCTGAGAGTGGTGAAGGATATCCTCCATGCATCATATCTGCCGAACTGTCACGACCCGCACCCGGATATACGGGTACGAATACGTGGGCCACGCCCAGCCTACGCCGCGGTATCGGCGGTAGAACGCTGTCCAGTATACTATACTAACTACAACATCTAAGATCCATATCTCTGAAATGTACTCATGTCACATCATGAAAACTAAGGAAAATAAGACAAAAAATAATTACAATATCACTAGAATAACTAGAATCTACAATGATCATAAGACAGGAAAATAAAGAAGGAACAACAAGACTAACTAAGGATAACTACCAGGCAACTCACATAGAAGAATAGTGAGATCCACCTCAGCTAGCAATATCATGAAGTCCAATACTGAGGGCACAACTACTCCTAAAATTTTGTCAACATATCCAGTCAGGATGGAACGAGCACAAATCTCAAATAACAGTTCTAATTAGATGATATTGAACATGTAGCAGTAAATAGAGAGAATATACAAGAAATCATGAAATGTACATGTGAGTATCATGGCAAGGTGAGCTGTAAATCTAGAGCTAGAACAAGGCAAGTAAAACTAATCATGGCATGTACAAGAATCAAGAATCATCTATCTAAGTGTGTGAGTACTAGTTTCGACATGTGGCCGGCTTGGGTCTGCACAAGGTCTATTGGCCTGGCTAATCATACGTGGGGTGTATGATTAACACTCACAAGATCTACAAGAATAACAATGTAGATAATGACCACACATCTACACTAATACTCTCCGTCCCCGACTAGTATAGTGGATCCAACCATGACACATCATGACATGCGATTCTCCGAGAGGGTAGCTATCCTTCGCAGGAATCGTATCTATACAATGCACAAGGAACAAGAAAGGCTTGCACAAGATATACCAAGGAAAGCGAGGAATAATATCTCATGACGGGATCCAGAGAAATACCAATCCGTGTGAACAATGTGTCAAGAGAACAAGGATATCTACACTAAATACAAGAAACATAAACGATATCATAAAACAAAAATATTATCAGAGAATGTACTCGCCTGAGATCTGGTGGAATATGTCAACTGGTCCAAGAACAGTGCCTCGAGGACCTATAGGTGGAATACTATATCAATATAAGGGTTTGGAAGTAAAATCAACTCATACTAAGTCAACTAGGTCACAAGAAGTCAAACCAAGTCAAACTAGGTCAAGGCAAGTCAAACTAGGTTAATCTAAGTCAAGGGTTGACTTACAGTTGACTTTTGGTCAACTGGTCAACTCTGGTCAACTCTAGGTCAAATTTGACTAACGTTGACTAACAGTTGACTTTGGGTCGACTGGTCAACTTCAGTCAAGTTCTGGTCAATTTTAGGCTACGGTTGACTTCCGGTTGACTTTTGGTCAAAATAGTCAACTGTGGTCAACCAAGGTCAAAACTAGTCTAACCTAGGTCAAATATTGACTCTACTTCGACGTTCAGTCAAAGTAGTCAACCATGGTCAAACTGGGTCAAAGCTAGTCTCTATAAACATCCACAGGGTCAACTTATGAATTTCAGTGATTTAGAAATAACTGAAATCGACGGGTCTCTAAAACAACCAAAAGGAGAAAATATTATAATAATAGGATGAAAACCTACAGATGTTGTCGGATGGTGAAACAACCATTACCAACGTGTCCAGAATGGTCAAAATAGCTAGAATAGCATGTCCAAAAGTCCAATTTGGACACAGGGGAAAACGGTAATTTTGGGTCAAAATGATGTCCGTCGTTGGACGCACTTTGTACCGAAAAGCGTGTCAAGATAGAAGTCTACAAAACTTAGCAAATTATATATCCACGAATCCAGAATGATGATACGAACCCAGCGGTATGTCCAAAATAGGATTCCGATGTGCCGATCTCAAAATGATACGTTGACGCGGACATTTGGAATCCGATTTGCACGGAAATGCGTGCCAGAGCAAATGTCTTCAAAATTCGGCAAATTATATGTCAACGAGTCCAGAATGACGATACGAACTCAACGGTATATCCGAAATTGGATTCCGATGAGCCGAACTCAAAATGACCCGTTGACCCGAATATTGGTATCCGACTTGCACCGAAATGCGTACCAGAACCAATGTCCACTAAAATCTAGAAAATTATATGTCAACGAGTCCAGAATGACGATACGAACTCAACGGTATATCCGAAATTGGATTCCGATGAGCCGATCTCAAAGTGACCCGTTGACTCAGAAAGTGGGACTCGCTTTGCACCAAAATACGTGCCAGGGCCCACGTTCTCCAAATCTAACAAACTTTATATGAAAATATGCCAGAACGACGCCACGAGTCTACTGGTGGTGTAAGAAATTGAATCCGGAGTCTCGGGTTCAAAATCGGAATTTAACAAGTGCAACATTAAGAATTCGAACGGCCAACTTTGGCATCGAATTTGACCGACCTAACAAGCTCAAACTGAAATGAAACCTAAAGGGGGCAGGAAGAGGGTTATACCAGCTGTGCACCGGAATTGACGGCGCACAAAACGGAGCTGCGACGGCGTAGTTACGAGTCGACGAAGTTGGCGTCGTAAAACTGTACACAATTAAACGGTCAACTTTGTGGCCAGATTTGATGTATCAAACGACAGAATTAACGGGCGAAATTTGACAGAGGCGAAGGGGTATATACTGAGATTGCGACGGAAGAAACGGATCGTCGATCCAACGGTCGGATTCTCCGAGAAACATGCACGAAGTTGCTGCGACGAGGCGCTAATTCTGGACTTCGCGCGCGCGCGCGTCGACGTAATTTCGTAAAAAATGCACGAATCGCCCTGACGGCGCGTCCCGGAGGACGGTGGCCTTCCAGAGTAGTGCACCGGTGGTCGTCGGCCATGGGGGCCCACGATGGCGGAGGTGACCGGAGACGGCGGCGCACGGCGCGGCCAGGCGCGCGGCTGCTGCCTGCGCCCTCCGCAGCTGCTGCAGCTAGCTGCTGCTGCTGCTGCGGCACTGCTCGGCCGAGCCCGACCCGGTGCGGCGCGGCCACGGCGGCGGCGGGCGGCGACGGTGGGGGCGCGAGGAGGAGAGGAAGGTGGAGGAGATGGACGCGGTGGAGGTGAATGATAATGATGATGGTGAAGGTGATGATGTTGTTAATGGTGGTGGTGGTGGTTGCTGTAGCTCCGGCCAGGTGGTGGAGGAGGGGAGCGGCCGAAGTGTTCGTGAGGAAGAGGGGGGTCGGCTTGGTGTTGGAAGAGGAAATGAGAGAGAGAATAAAGAGAGAGTGAGAGAGAGATAGATATTTAGAGAGAGAGAGGGAGATATTTTAGAGAGAGAAAATAGAGAGAGGGGTGATGTCGGTTGAGAGGGGGTGAGCTGGTGATGGGGGTGTGTGTGCTTGGGTGAGGAGAGAGAAAGGAGAGAGAGTGTGAGTGTATATACATATGTATATATACACATATACATATATACATATATACATATATAATATACAAGGGATAAAATAAGATTAAATAAGTAGAGAGATGGAGGGATATCTTAGAATAGGGGAAAAAGATAGGGAAATTACGCGGGTATTTGGGTAGTCATGATGGAACAACGTGAAGCTCGGGGTTGGGTTCAGTTAAGCAGGTTCGGGTCAAAATCGGACCTGGTACAATAAATGGCTTAATTATTGGAGATTAAAAAAAAATCATCGCTAGATAAGTAGCATGCGGGGACTCCAATGAATGGGACACGAGAGTCATGTAGGCAGTAGGCTCCATGTGAGCCGTGTCCATATTTTGGGTTGGCGGGTTTGGGTCGATAAGCTGTCAGCAATTTAAGTCAAAAAATAATTGTGACGCCGCGGGATGAATTAAAATCGAATTTGTGTCAGGAAAGTTGTGCAAAGCAAATGAAGCACAAAATGGAGTGTCTGAGTGGGACATGAATGTCATGGGTGAAGAACGTCTCGAGTAGATCAGGCATGATAAGTTGGTTCTGAGAAAATGACTGGTCTTGTGCTCCTAAATTAAAAGTCACGGTAACATGAAAACGATGATCAAAGATGGAAGTGGGAATAATTATTCAACGATTAATTTGTCTAAGTTGACCCAAAGTTGCGCGATACAACAAGAGCACAAGGGAACGAGTTCGAGTGGGACACGATATATCAACATGAAGATAATCTCGTCTACTACAAACTTCAAGAAGAAAGTTTCCAGAGACTGGCATCCCTCATGCTCCAGAAATCCAAGTCACGGTAAAGAGCATTTAATGATCAAAAATTAATTATATAGAAATGAATTATTGAAAATAATTTATTAGAAAATTCGAAAAATAATTCAGGAAATTCAGGGGGCTTACATCCTACCCACCTTATAAAAATTTCGTCCTCGAAATTAAAGGTTGGTAGTGGGAGTAAAACATGATAGAAGATTTAGGCAATATTTTAGGCACGATCCAAGAATGACGAGTTTCGCACGATCAAGATAATCAATTCAAAATTGTTCAGGCACAATGAGAGATTCTGGCACGATAGAATCATGATGTGAACAAAATCATATGTGCATGATTTTAGAAATAAGTCGAGTCATTGGGGCACAATTTTAGAGACGATTAGGAGAATCGAAGGTATACATGAAGTTCAAGTACGGGGTGATCCGTAGGACTTAGGTTGATGGAAATCAACCCGAAAGTCGCACAGGCCCGATCAAGATAAAAAAGCTAACCATGGCCAAAACGAGGTTTGGCATGATTGGAATTTATAGTCACAGCTTGTAGGTAAGCACAAAGCCGCGACTAGAAAAATAAAAAAATCGTTCGGTTATGAACAAGTCAGAAGCTGGTCAAAACATTGATAAATATGATCCAGGTCGAAGAAATTAGATTTAGGGTTATACATAGGTACGATCAAGATCCAAGTTCAGTTGTGAAAGACGATAAATCATGAATTCAAAATCAATGTCTTAAAAGCACAATTTAGGAAGGAACCCAAGTCAATTAGGCACGGTAGAAAGTCAAACATGTTTAATTCTAACACGACTAATTTTCGTAGTCACACTAGTTAGTCGTGATTGGAAGTCAAAAATTTTAGTCACGAGTTTGAGGCAAGATAAAATGTATAATTATGATCGTTAAAATCACGATCAATGATTCAAGTCGACTTAGTCACGCCAGGTCATCTGGGTACGACTAAGCACAATGAGTTCAGATATAATCAGAAAGTTAAATCAGGGTCGAAAAGAGTTTAGACACGAGTATTCAAAATCCAAACATGATCAAAATCAGAAGGCAATGCACGAGGGTTAATAGCATCGAAATCCAACCACGATAAAGAAATTAGTCTCAACACGATCTAAGTTGATCAACTTTTGAGAAATCAGAATTTGGGCAAGATGGAGAATAAGATCAACAAAGTCTTGGCACGAGCGTCCAAGGATGGAAATCCAGGTCCCAATGGGAATTGGAACTCATTCAAGTCTAGTCAGCAACTAAGATTCTTTGGCACGATAAATAAGACGACCAAAATTGATTGGTCATGGACAGAAGGGAATCAAAATTTTAACAGTATCAAAATTTAGAAACAATTGAGATATAAAAATTTCAAAATTTTCAGAGTTTTCAAGTGTAGATGACAGATGTAGATATGAGATAAGTGATTGGTGTGAGCAAGACATAGCTAAACAAGGCAAAGGAAATGACGGTAAGATGAGAAAATCATCATGCGATGGGAGAAAAAATAATGTTAAACAAGAAATAATGGTAGGAATTATCTTGTTCAATTGGTAAAAGAAGTGAATCAACTTAAAATATGACCTGATAACCATACACGTCTATCCAAAATCATGTTGCCAGAATTTATGCCACGCCAGTAAGCATAGCTGCAATAACGATGGAGTCCATAACTATGGTATACACCCTATAATTATGTCATCTAGATTCCTTACCACGCCAACCGGTATGGCTGCAAGAAAATCTAAATTCCATAACTAGGATAGTATATCCAAAATCAGGCTCCATGTCCCTGTCGTACTAGCTAGTATGACTGCGATAAATTCTAAACTCCATAAATAAAGTAGACACTTACCGTTCTCATCGTCCTCATCCAAAATATGTTTATCAGGATATCTTAACTCAATTCTTAAAAAAATTATCCAAAACAAAATCAAAGGTCAACAACGAATATTAAGATTTAAAATTCAACAACAAGTCAAGGGTGAGTTAATAGAAACAACGGAAACAACTTCCGAGATAGGGTTCAGAGGAAAATCTCAGGGAAAGTCCCGAGGGTACTACCTAGGTCAAGATAGAAAATGGTGGAATATAATCTAAAACAAACCTCGACCATGATACGAGGTTGGTAAATCACAGACAGACAGAGCCCTCAAAGCAATCAACTAAACAGTCACGAGAGCCTGTCGCATGAAGAGTAGCCCCAGTATCGAATATCCAAGTGACAGAAGAATTCTTACCCATCAGACGATCAGAGTTTGAAGAACCAGGGTTGGAAGGATTGTCGTTACCCAGCAAGCTCATCAGTTTCTGCCATTGTTCACCTGAGAGTGGTGAAGGATATCCTCCATGCATCATATCCGCCGAACTCCCAGCAAGACCAGCAGGGACACCATGACCTACAGCGACGACATGATGAACAACCCCTGCGCCACCAGTACCGCGTCCCCCATCACGTCTCTACTGTGGTGTCGGACCTCTGCCACCGCCAGCACCACGTCCGCCCTCACGCCGAGGACGAGTCTCCCACCACTCTGGATAGCCAATCTTGGCAAAACAAGTTGCAATATCATGACCTGTTTTCTTGCAATGAGTACAGATCATACCTGATTTGTCCCTGGAATCGGAGGTTCGACTATTAGAAGTAGTAGAAAGACGAGGTGAAGTCTTGATAGTCAGCACTAACACCTCCTCAGCAGTGGATTGGACCTAAGATTTTTGCATATCCTCCTCCTCACGGACTTCCTGGTTTGCCCGATCTAAACTTGGCTGAGGATCTTGAGCCAGAAGATTAGATCGGGTATGACCATATAACTCAGCATTCAACCCATACATAAAGTCCTGAAAGTAGTCTTCATCCCTCATAGCCTGTAGCTTTGCAGCAAGTTCACCACAGGAACAAGAAGGCAATAGAAAATAAGCAGCTTGTTCATCCCACAAAGACTGTAAATTTTCAAAGTAGGTTTCCATAGACATCGAAGTCGTTTGTTTACACTCAGCCAAAGACACCTTAATTTGTTACTTCCGAGTGCCATTGCTAACAACAAATCTTTTCTCTAACAAGTTCCATAATGGATAAACCTCCTCAAAGTACGGCAAAGATTTCTTCAGAGACGGATCAATGGTATTAAGAACCCATTGAACTAATAGCGCTTGCACACATCTCCAATTAAGCAATTTACTAGCATCATTAACAGGTTTGATTTCAGTACCTTCCAGAAAAGTGATCTTTTGCCTAGAGATCAGGGAGAGACGTATCGACCGAGACCACTCAGCATAGTTCGGTCCACGGAAAACAATAGCAGTAATGATATTTCCTGGTTGATCAGTAGAACTCAGAAAATATGGATCCTTCGGATTAGAAAAATTTGGGTTGTGTGCACCGCCAGTGCCAGTAGCGATGGAGTAGCTGGACGCAGTATCATCTGCCATCGCGGATGTCGGGTGTACAAAATAAAGTACAACTCCGACGAATCTGCCGTTGATGGACGAGGTCGGTGGCGAATTGGCCGTTGCTGGACAGGGTTCACGGCGAACCTGCCGCGATCAGGGGCGCCGGATCAGGCGCGTAGGGACAAGCGGTGCGGATGTCGGGTGTACAAAATAAGTACAACTCCGACAAATCGGTCGCTGCAGGACAGGGTTCACGGCGAACCTGCCGCGATCAGGGGCACCGGATCTGGCGCGTAGGGGCGAGCGACACGGATGTCGGGTGTACAAAATAAGTACAACTCCGACGAAGCGGCCGCTGCTGGACAGGGTTGGGTTCCGCGGGTAAGGGCTGGGCAGTCGGAGCCGGGCCTGGTGGAGTCGAGCGCCGGTGCAGTCGGGCGCCGTGCCGGTGGAGTCTTCCGCGGGTAAGGGCTGGACAGTCGGAGTCGACTGTTGGGCAGTCGGGCGCTGGTGAAGTCGGGCGCCGGTACAGTCGGGCGCCGGTGGAGTCTTCCGTGCCGGATGCAGTCGGGCGCCGGATCGGTGGAGTCGGGCGCCGGTGCAGTCGGGCGCCGGGCCGGTGGATCGGGCGGATGAGCCGGAGAAATGAGCCGACTGTTGGGCGTCGGGCCGGTAAAGTCAGGCGCCGGACCGGTGCAGTCGGGCGCCGGTGCAGTCGCGCAATCAAGCGCGCGGTGGACGGCGCGGTCAGGCGCGGTCGGGCGCGGTAAGAAAGATTGTGGAGGCTAGGGTTTTTCGGTAGATGACGGCTAGGATTTTTCGGGATGCTCTGATACCATGTAGGAAATAATAATGTATTGTTCTCATTGCTAGGGTTTATTACAATATATATAGTGTCTATATTTGGACTTATGGGCCATATTTATATTACAAATATAATCTAACATATTTATTTTTATATTATATATAAGGGTCATGTTTCAGTGGCGGACCTGCTAATAAAAAATCAAATGTTGAGAAATAATTTTGGGATGGTTTGACTTAAATCTGAAGCAAGTTATATTCTCAAAGATTTAGCTGACGATTAGTCCATTTGCTTCTCTCTCCATTGAAGTTGGACGTAACCAAAAGTCGATTGTAATTAAATCAGACTGCAGCTGACTATAGTTATGTACTATTGACTCTCGGAACTAGCTCATCATTTTGTATAGCTAGACTCATGAATCATTTTGATGAAGCGTCGGAGACGCCTTACTGCTTTATCTTATATGATCATTATTTACTGCTTCTTGTTTTGATTGATTGAGACATAGATGCTCTGTGGGACCATAGGAGACCTGATTGTAGCATGCACCCCCTAGTCTCTTGACAGCCACGATCGCCGTATGACGTCTATATACCTCATACGGTGTAGCTGGCCTAGTCCGTCTCAGTATTTCGGTACTGGAGCATGACAAGGTTTTATTGGTGGCCCATGCAGGTCTATTTTTTAGACTTGTGGGGTGTTGCAATTATAGGAGTCTCAATCAAAACATGTTCCCCTTGATCTCCTGATTAATTTTCTCTTTCTCCCACCTTGATTGCTAACTTGATTGTCATCCTCGATTCTTTCCCGTCCTGTCTTTTGATACCTTGTATCCTTTCCTTTAGGGTCACATCATTCTCGGCTATTGGAGGAGCCGGCATGGGAGAGAATCCAGTAGTTCAGGGATCAGTTGGAGATCAGTAAGGGATAGCCCCTCTACCTGGATAGATTCCCATCGAGAACGTTACCGAGCATGAGCCAGTTGAGCTACAGAGGCCAGAGGATCCCGTACCTCCAGTGATGCCGGTAGTACCAATAGTACTAGATGCATCGGCACTATTGCAGATTATTAGAGGGTTATTGGAGACCCAGCAATGCCAGACGGCAGCCTAACAGCAACAACAAACCCGACAGCAAGAACAGAATGTGCTACAGAATCAGGAGTTGCAATTAGCCATTGAGAGAAGTGTCAGGAACGACTCAGGAGCGTCCGGAAGGTTTTGTCGACTTAACCCGAGATATTTTGACGGCACGGAGGATGCCATCATGGCGGATGCTTGGCTTCAGGATACAGAGGCCATATTGACCGCAGCAAAGGTTCCAGTAGAAGAGAAGGTTGACCAGGTCAGACTTTTACTTCAGGATCACGCCTGCGATTGGTGGGCATCGGAAGAGGTTAGAATGAGGCGTCCTATTCCCTACGATAGCTTCAGTACCAGATTCAAGGCCAAGTACTTTGGCATGGTAGCGCGGTATGAGCTACAGCAGAGGTTTATCAGTCTCAAGCGGGCTGGTAAGACGGTGGATGGTTATGCAGCGGAGTTCTGCAGGTTAAGTAGGTTTGCTCGGATGATGGTGGCGACAGAGCCAGAGAGAGCAATGAGGTTCCATCAGGGACTTCACCTAGAGATTTTGTAGCTGGTCGAGGGGCATGACTACCAGACATTCAATGCAGTATTGACAGCGGCTCGGAGGCACGAGCTTACTATTCAAAGGTTATCAGCAAGGACTGGGGGCCAGAAGAGGTCTCATATACAGAGTGCTGGGGGAGGAGAAGTACCTCGGACGTCAGCACCAGCACCGGGCGTCCGTATTCGTGATGCAGCACCAGTCACGACAATTGTGACTGTACCAGTTCGACAGCAGCAACAGAGGAACCAGCAGCAGCGTCAGGAAGCACCAGTAGGTTGCACTTACTGTGGTAAGGGAGGGCACACTAGGGATGTGTGTCGTTCAGCTAATGGATTATGCTTGAGGTGTGGCAGTCCAGACCATAGGATTGCCAATTGTCCTATGATGCAGAGGCCAGGAGGGCCAGCTCAACAGTTTTCGGCGTTGCCAGCTCCAGAGGTAGCACCGTATCAAGGGCCAGCACTAGCAGTGAGGCCACTAGCCCAACGCCCATTACTGACGCAAGCTCATATGTACCGACAAGCGCAACATCAGGTTGGACAGCAGAGGCCACAACAGCAGGGCCAGGGAAGGCAGCAGCAGGGAGTCCAGCAGGGGCAGAGGCAAATAGAATTTGGAGTATTAGAGCAGAGGTTGGCTAAAGGCGGTCAGATTGTAGGTAAGTTTTGAGTATTATTCATTATAATTCCTTGAGTTTTATATTCGAAGAGTGAAGGCGACTTTCTCGTCTCACTCATCTGCTCTCGTATCATGTGATACGTGATATTTATCATGTGTCTTGATTACGAGAGTACGTCCTGGACAGAGTCTCGTTCTTGATTTAGTCATTGGTACCGACTTATCTCAAGCGTTGACCCTTGTCCATTTTGGGAGTCAATGTAGGACCTCGAGGACAAATTCCTACCTGACTTGAGAGACATATTTCATTCGTATGTCTCCGATCATTTCCTTCTAGGGTATGATTATTGTTTGTGCTCTTACTTAATTATTCTTGCTTTCTTAAACTGTTCATGTGCCATGTGTTGTTTGATAATTGTGCTTGCTATATGTCATGAGTGTATTTCGTGATCTGAGAGCGCGCTCGACTAGCCTTATCGAAATTTCGATGACGGAATTTTTCTAAGGAGGGTAGAGATGTCACTCCCCATTCCCGGAATACGTAAATTTTTGATTTTTCATGTATATGGTATCTGGCACATGTATCTTTATTACATATATCCTGTATTTGTAACTGGCCATGGCATGGAATAGTATCTCGTCGCGGATTAGTATGCCACCCCTTGTCCTTGTCTAGTTGTAGGCGTGGTTCACTGTTTCGATGATAGGATTTCTGAACCGTGTTGTGGTTAGGATTTTATTTAATTAATTTAATTAGTTGTATCATGTAGCAACTAATATGTCATTAGTCACATGGTTAAGAGTATGCTTAAGCTTAGGGTTTCTTTGAGTCAACCCAACCCCTATATATATTCTCTTCCACACTCTCTCTCCTCATTCATTCTTTCATTTATTTTGCTCAAACAACATTTAGGCAAGTACATCTTGCACCAAATGGAGAGATTCTTGCATTTTTCATTTCTTGATTTTTCTTAGATATTATTTGTCTATATTGTTCTTCTCTTCATTCTCTACAAGTTTAGTTCTTGGAGTTTTTGATTTTAATGGCTAGTTTGGTGTAGATCTAAGTTTCTATAACTAGGGTTTTATGGATTTTCATGGTTTGATCTATCAAATTTGGTTGTTTTCGAAAACTAATGGTCCTATGTTGTAGAGAATTCAATTCTATCCAATTTTGACCTTTGAAAAGTTAGATTTTAACTTATTTTGAGGTAGTTATGGCCAAAACAATATTTGGGCATTTTCTATGTCATATGTCCTAGTTTTGGCAGGGACGATGAATAGTGCCGTAGCCGCAGGAATGAATAGTGCCGCAGCCGCATGAGATGAATAGTGCCGCAGCCGCAGGAATAGTGCCGCAGCTGCAGGAATAAATAGTGCCGCAGCCGCATGACATGAATAGTACCACAGCCGCAGGAATGAATAGTGCCGCTGCCTCATGACATAAATAGTGCCGCAGCTGCAGGAATGAATAGTGTAATGCCCCGTTCCGTACGGTGCATTACGCTGAAGCGTTGACTCAACGAGTCACGTTGACCGAATAAAATGTATCGATGCGAATCGATACGAAAGTTATGTTGTCCCGAGCAACGCATCGAACTAAGTCGATGCGAAGCGCCGCGTTGCCCCGAAGGATGAGTGCGTTGAATCGACTCGGAGATTCTAAGAAATCGAATCGACCAAGACGTAAGTCCGAATCGATGCAAGTATTAATTTTAGTTGGTTTCGTGTGCAGGTTATACTTTGACGCAAAAATATTAGAGGTCGATCTTTTGCAATATTTAGTAAGGGGTCCGCGAAATCAAATCGTCGCCTTGCGACGGGCTGAGACTTGGACACGCTAAGGCAAATCGGACGTATGATTCAATGAAGCACGAAGTGCTCGAACGGCTAAGTCAGGAGAGTGGCCGTGCAACAAAGTTATGAAATCGAGCCGCATCGGCTCGGCGAAACAACAAAGGCGCATCGACTCAAGGTGGGAGGATTGGCTTCTTTTTACTCATTTATTCGATAAGTCAAATATATCATTGTATGCTAAGTTAACCTATCGACGTCACGGGCGTGGTCCGATCGGAGATAAATCATAGTGTGATTCGAACACTAAGTTAGAACAATTGAAATGAAACGTGCATCAAATGCACGAGTCGCTATGGAACATTAGATATCGCAAAGACGAGCGCCTCGGAGCGCAAGCCGCAAGAACATGGGATAACTGTAATCGGCGAGTGCCTTAGTGCACGAACCATACCGTGCCTTCGCGTACGAGTTAGAAAGGCTAGAACATTGAAAGACAATAGGCGAGCGCCCTAGCGCGCAAGCCCCGAACATTGAACACTAAGTTATAGAACATGGAGATACGGTCGAAACGTGCCTACGTGCACGGGATAATAAAAAATGGCTTCGTTGCGAGAGAATACAGTTGTGGCATAAATGTGGCGGAACTGTCGGATATGACATGGTGCCTCGAAAGGTGTTCGAGACCTTCGGGTCGTTCGGTTGACGAGCATTGAGTTGAGGCATGATGCCATTAAATCATTGAAACGAAGTATGAAACGTAAGAACACAGAAAGTTAATAGAAGAGACGCGAGATGATAAAGTCTGAGTCTCGGACTCAAGACTATGTTTGGTTGTTTGAACTTGATTGCTTGAATGATAAGGGCGTTGCATGGTCGAATGGAATGGACGAGAGATAAAATGTGATATCTCCCGTGCACGGGTGTTTCCCCCAAACGGTTAAATGCCGGATGCGCCCCGGAACCGCTTGGCCTAGGAGGGAATCGAATAATCTTTGTAGGCGCACATCCTTAAACAAGATGGGAAAAGCCGCAAATGATGGTATGCAGCGGGAACGTTTCGGTTGTTGGGATGTGACCCAACCCGTGAAACGCCGGACAGCCCGACCAAATATTGAGAAAAGAAGGAGAGAAAAGAAAGGAACTTCTTTAGTCCATTCCGGCGCGGATACGCCAACGGCCCTCATATAGTTAAGGAACGATGGATTGAAAGTGTAGGCGCGTACGCGTCCCGCATATAGATCCTGCTTAGAGATGCACATATAACATGACAGGGAAGGAACGGGGCGTATTCACCTTGCGTCGGAGCAAGGACGAGTGCGTCGACTTGGTAAGTCGCGCCACGAATCAAATACGAGATTGCTTGCTTGCCTATTTCAATTTGAATAACATGCTTGCCATGCTAACATGCTTTACATTTTCGAAGATGCCATGAAATTGACCCTAAGGAGAACATAGCAAGATCATAAGCTAAGTTGCATGATTCAACGTAAATATTAAAATGTTGGTTTGGAAAGAAGATCTTTTCATCAGTACATGCGAGGACGAACGTACTGATCCCCCACCAGCTTCATGCAGGGTGCAGGGAATGGATGGCTCGCGGCGAAGCGTTGCTTGAACGCGTTGAGGCTTGGAATGCCGAAGCGTATTGAAGCGTGCGATCGCATTGACGCTCGGACTATGCAAAAGGATTGATGCGGCCGAGATATAGAAGGCATGATGTATGGAACGGTGAAATCCTTTGTGAGCAAGAGAGAACCTGAGTGTTGTAGCCAACCTGGCATATATGTTAGGCTATCGAAAGCCTTTGTAATCTCAGCTTCGGATATCAATAAAGAGAATTGTTTCGTATACTCTGTTTTCCTTTCGTTATTAATCTAGACCATGCGTCATTATATTATTGACACTACCAAAATACATGAATTTACCGACGGCCCTATCCGTCGGTATTCCGTCGCCAAAAATAAATACCGACGGATTACCGACGGATATTTTGGTAAAACAGCCGTCGGGAATAACCTCGTCGCTAAAACATATCCGTCGCTACTCCGTCGCTCAGCGACGACTTAGCGACGGAATACCGTCGGCTCATTTAAATATATATAGCGACGGATTACCGACTAGCTTTCGTCAAAACATGTATCAAGATATAGGTTTAGCGACGGAATACTCCGTCGCTAAAGAGTCGGCAAAACCGTATCAGTGATTTTCTGATACGCAATATCCGTCGCTAATCCGTCGTACATTTGTCGGTAAAAGCGTATCAGCGACAAAACATCCGTCGCTAACAGCAAAATTTATGGACATCAAACAGAACTAGATCGACGGACGTTTCGTCGCTAAACCGTCGCTCAATGTAAAATTCTCCAGGTAGCGACGGATATTGCGTCGCCAATCCGTCGATACATTAAAACTCCTACAGATAGCGACGGATGGTCCGTCGCCAATCCGTCGCTTTATTGAAATGCTCCAGGTAGCGACGATTTTTCCGTCGCTACTCCGTCGCTAAACTCAGTTTCTCCAGTTAGCGACGGACTATCCGTCGCTGAGTGGTCGCCAGTCCGTCGCTAACTTCTAATTTTTGAAAAAAAAATACTGAAAACAGACTCTTTCCTGTTTGTGCAACACATCCAACACAATATCAAACATGCAAAATATCCATATACAACACCATATATCCATATCCAACACGAATATCTAACATATCCAATATCCAACACCATATATCCATATGCAAAATATCCATATCCGATACCAATATCCAACGTATCCAATATCCAACAAAATATTACCAACACAATATATCCAATATCCAACATTAAATTATCCAAACATAAAAAAAATATTCGAACATACAATGTATCCAAATGTCTACAAAAATTTCGGCAGCACCTCCTTTGTATATCAGATCATCGCTTATAACCCAGCGTAGGTATATATCCAAAAATCACATAAACGAAATATGCACATACGAATTTAATGCACACCAATTATCCAAGAAAAGACATCAATTATACTGAAGAGTAACCTAATATCCGTCGTTATACTGAAAATTTATCTTCAAGTGTGAGAACGGATGGCTCAGAATACACAACCCAAAATTCATTCTAGCATACATTAGTGTGAATCATCTATGTTCTGTACATATGGTGTAGTATATGATCTTATCGTATATAGTATTTGAAGAACGTAACAGAATCAAGATGAACTCACATAATGTAATACTAAGACATCATCTACTACTATATAAGATATAGTGATAGGTTGTCGTATCATCATTGCCGAGGGATGAGGGTCGGAAGACAGTCAACTTTATCTACGGCTACATAGTTTCTGCCTCGCCAGTCGAATGGCTGCAAGTACTATGTCCGGATCACCATGTCGTACCGTAGTTCAAATGGAGCTGGAATGGAGCCAAAATACAGTACTACTTCACCATGTCGTACCATTTTACTCTCTCTCTCTCTCCTCCCCCCCTCCGGCACTCTCACTCTCTCCGGCGCTCTCACACTACTAATTCCTATGTGTTTTAAGTGTGAGAACGGATGGCTCAGAACACAACCCAAGATTCATTCTAGCATACATTAGTGTGAATCATCTATATTCTGTATACATATCGTGTAGTATATGTTAACCTTATCGTATCTAGTATCTGAAGGACGTACGTAACAGAATCAAGATGAACTCACTAATGTAATACTAAGACATCATCTACTACTATATAAGATATAGTGATAGGTTGTCGTATCATCATTGCCGAGGGATGAGGGTCGGAGGACAGGCAACTTTATCTACGGCAACAAAGTTTCTGCCTCGCCAGTCGAATGGCTGCAGGGAATATCCGTCACCATGTCGTACCGTAGATTAATGCAATTAATGGAGCTAGAAATATCCGTCGCTAACCGGTAACTAGTCCGTCGCTAACTCAGATTGTCACATACACATATGTATATCACAGCTAGATGTATAGATATATACATCTATACAGAAGCACACAACTGATAGAACTCGCACTGTCCTTGAGACAGTGAACATATACACCATGAATCCAAACCCCATATATATTCACATTTACTAATCCAAACACCACCAAACTAATGGAACACCCAATATGGATAACACATTATTTAGCCAATATATAAACTCAGATGAATTTGAGAAGCAAAGCCACCCGCCGCCCCCGACCAAAGCCTGCCGCCCCAAGCCCGCCGCCCAGTAGTTCGGTTGCATATATATATAAAGAGTACTTATGGGTGTGCGTCGGTTGCAAATAGCCCCGACGCACCCGCCCCAAGCCCACCGTACCCGCCCCAAGCCAGCCGCTCAGAATACACAACCCAAAATTCATTCTAGCATACATTAGTGTGAATCATCTATGTTCTGTACATATGGTGTAGTATATGATCTTATCGTATATAGTATTTGAAGAACGTAACAGAATCAAGATGAACTCACATAATGTAATACTAAGACATCATCTACTACTATATAAGATATAGTGATAGGTTGTCGTATCATCATTGCCGAGGGATGAGGGTCGGAGGACAGTCAACTTATCTACGGCTACATAGTTTCTGCCTCGCCAGTCGAATGGCTGCAGGGACTATATATGTCCTGATCACCATGTCGTACCGTAGATTAATGCAAATGGAGCTGGAAACAAAATACAGAAACCAAAAAACAAAATACAGAATCCAATCCCTGGGTTCGCCGAAAATACGAAACACAGAATCCAATCCCTGTATTTTAAGTGTGAGAACGGATGGCTCAGAAGACAACCCAACCGGAGAGGATACTCCGAGAGATCCATCTGGGTAGGACGTATACTCTGAGAGATCACCCTTACAGAAATGATATCAGTAGTGGGATCGAATGTTGGAGAAGATATTATCACAGTATACGTCCTCTCCTCCACGATGGCTCTAGACCCATCTGCTCGTCCCTGCTTCCATTCTTCTTGTTTGACTCTCTCAGCCACACATGATATCCAGCTCAAGTGTAGAGTAGGCAAAAAAGAAGGGGACAGGAATAGGAGGGGGAAGCAGCACACCGGCGGCATGATCCGGAGGAAGTACAGAGGTTTTCTTCAACGTACGTAGGAGAACTATAAGGATATATGTAAACACAACATATCACCTTGTCAAAGACCCTAAATGTGACAACTATGTTACCGCGGTGTCGGAAGACTAACATGTCATAATTTTATAAGCCGTGTGTTTTGACATAATCCTCCCAACCGGATTTCAGTTCTATGTAATAATGCGAGATTACGACACAGGAGGAAAGAGTTGGGATGATTATGTCAAAACACACGGCTTAGAAAATTATGACATGTTAGTCTTCCGACACCGCGGTAACATGGTTGTCACATTAAGGGTCTTTGACAAGATGACATATTGTGAAAAGATATATCCTTATAGTTCTCCTACGTATGTTGAAGAAAACCTCTGTACTTCCTCCGAGTCATGCCGCCGGTGTGCTGCTTCCCCCTCCTATTCATGTCCCCTTCTTTTTCGCCTACTCCACATTTGAGCTGGATATCATGTGTGGCTGAGAGAGTCAAATAAGAAGAATGGAAGCAGGGACGAGCAGATGGGTCTAGAGCTATCGTGGAGTAGAGGACGTATACTGTGATAATATCTTCTCCAACATTCGATCCCACTACTGATATCATTTCTGTAAGGGTGATCTCTCAGAGTATACGTCCTACCCAGATGGATCTCTCGGAGTATCCTCTCCGGTTGGTTGTCGTATCATCATTGCCGAGGGATGAGGGTCGGAGGACAGTCCACTTTATCTACGGATATATAGTTTCTGCCTCGCCAGTCGAATGGCTGCAGGAACTATGTTACCGCGGTGTCGTAGTCCAATATAATCCAGAGATTGACACAGTTCTAATTCATATATGTAGTCCAATACAAATAGTCTAAAACAAAAATAATCCAATAAAAATAGTCCAATACAAATAAGTACTAATAGCTAATGCTTGCCACGCTGCTCACGCAAACGCTCAGTGATACTTTCACGCAACCACCTCCGAAAAGCGAGATTTTTGGTGCGAGGAGAGGCGTCGTCCCTTGCCAGGACTGCATCAAAAGCACTCTCGGCATTACTAGCTACCGGTGCTGGATGACTAGAACTCCCGGTCTCACTAGCAACCGGTGCCACTTCCTCCTCAACTGTAGGAGGAGCCACCTCAGCATTCACTGTTTTCTTCAAACGACGTGCTGCTCCTCGGGTCATGGGTGCCATCTGGTAAGTATATGTAACAGAATGTAAAAGAATGTAACAGCTCAAATTCAAAAACCAAAATCCCCATGCCAACATGAATCATAACATATAACTTAAACCCAGACATGACATAGGATTAAACCTAATGATTTAATCATCCTTAAATCAGTAAACACAAACAATGTACTAATTCTCAGTTTTTAGTCCAATGTAATTCGAAAGCCATCATCCCATGCCAAAAAAACACTCCATACACAGAAAACAACAGATTTTTGATAAGTACTTATTTGTGTAGGGGTATCATCTGACTGCACACAAGGGATGATGAGCTGGGCAGGTGCAATATGGATGCAGTAAGCCACCCCAACAATGCCCGGCCCCCTTAACTAGGCTAGTTCTAGGTCAAATTAGGAGTCCAAGTCAACTCTGTCAAAACTAATCTTAATTAGGCTAAACTTCTACCTTAGCTAATCAAATATATATACTAGACTTCACGACGTGTGTCTGTGTATATATATATATATATATATATATATATATATATATATATATATATATATATATATATATATATATATATATATATATATATATATATATATATATACAGGGCCGGCTTCAGGGGGAGGCAGGCCAGGCACCCGCCTAGGGCCTCCTCCCCCAAGGGGGCCCCATTTATATGTTGAATTTCTTTGGTTTTCCAGCGGCACCACAGTCCAATAAATATGGTGTTGGAGGAAGCCCATAATCAAAGCTGTAGGCTTGTAGCAAACAAAACCTAAAACAAAACCTAGAGAGAAAAATCAAAACCCACCGCCTTCTTCATCTCCTCTCTCTCCCGAGTCCCACGGAAAACCTCCTCAACTAAGCAGGTATTTTATCCTCCTCAAAGCTGTGAGTGTGATTGTTAATGAAAACTATCATGAGAATGTGATTGTGAATGATGATTTGTTGGATTTTGAATTTATAGAAATATTATAGAGGAATGAGGGCCTCATTTATAAGACTTGTTTGGGGCCTCCAAAAGTCTGGAGCCGGTGCTGTATATATATATATATATATATATATATATATATATATATATATATATATATATATATATATATATATATATATATATATATGTCTGTGTGTTTGTGTATCCGTGTGTCTGTGTCCGTGTGTGTGTGTGTGTGTCTGTGTGTGTGTGTGTCTGTGTGTCCGTGTGTCCGTGTGTGTGTGTGTGTGTCCGTGTGTGTGTGTCCGTGGCCAGCCCCCGCCCCCATCGTACCCCCCCCCAACGCTGCCCGCCCCCTCGATCCCACCGCCCCCTCCACACCCCCCGCCCCCCGCGCACGGCCAGCCCCCCTCCGCAACCCCCCGCACCCCGCGGCCAGCCCCCGCGCGCCCCCATCCCTCCAACGCTTTCCGCCCCCTCCCACCGCCCCCTCCACACCCCCCGCCACCGCCGCCACCGCCGCCCCCCGCAGTCGACGCCGCCCCCGCAGCCCCCGACGCCCCCGGCCCGCTGCACCCACGACCACCGCGCGCAGCGCGCGAGAGAGAGAGAGCGAGAAAGAAAGAGAGAGAGAGAGAGAGAGAGAGAGAGAGAGAGAGAGGGAGAGGGAGAGGGGAATACCTTTGGGAGAGAGAGAGGAGAGGGGGTCGCCGATCACCGCTGCGGGAGAGAGAGGAGAGGGGGTCGCCGATCGATCACCGCGGGAGAGAGAGAGGAGAGAGAGTGAAATTTGGGGGGAATGAAAAAGTTCCCCCCGTCGTTTCAACTTAAGTCTGGAACGTAAATTTAGGGACGTAGTAGCGACGGATTATTCCGTCGCTAATGCGTCAGTAAATCTCGTGCGGGTAGCGACGGATTATTCCGTCGCTAAGTCGTCAGTAAATCTCGCGCCAATATTTTAGGCTTTTGCCGCCAAAATATGCGACGTTCTAGCGACGGATATAAAACCGTCGCTACATGGCCGACTACCTATCGACGGCATAGCGACGGATATGGACATAAAAAAATAAAAAAAAATGTCCACTGCTTTCCATCGGTATTCCGTCACAAATCCGTCGGGGATCCGACGGTGATAGCGACGGAAAATGTCCGTCGCTAAATGACCGTCGCTAAAGTACTGTAATTTGGTAGTGTGATACGGATCAAAGTTCACTATGAGTTCCGACCACCGAATAATTTTTCCCTCACGAGAATGAGAACTAAAGAGAACAGAAAACTTGGGAAATAAGAAAATAACTTGAAGAAACTTCGGAAAGTCAAGAATTTAACTTCTAGCTTTGGTATGTAGCTTTAGACGAGTTAGATATGTCACCAATTGGAGGTCCATTCGTATAATTTGACATAAATCACAGCTCATAGGAACTAAACTTTAGATGTTCTTTCCCACCAACCTTATATGCCCACTTCCTACTCAATTGTGTCAGTTTTTCAAACAGAACATGTTCTCTTTCTATGTTTCTCTCCCACCTGTTAAAGCAAACTATGAGGTGGGCATCAGAATCATATGATTCATATCACTAAGCTAAAATTATGACTTAATCACAAAAATCCCTCAACATTTTTCATATATATACTTTAGTACATTTTTGGGTTCGTATATTAATATTTGAAATTTACGTTTATATCTATATTGTCTAGAAGATGATTTGAGTATATTCCATACGGTTGATTTGAGTTGACCAATAAAGTTCGTTTAGATCTTCATAATATTCAAAACTTGTATTTAATTTTAAGATCTTGTATGATATTTAAAATTTATATTTAGATATCAATTATTAACAATAAGCAAAAGTCAACCGTCATGAAGAGACCTGATTTTATTATGGACGATATGAAAACCTAAAATGAAGTATTTAGAAATGAAATTAGCAAACCATTCCATATTATTGTTGCTACAACATTTCTCATTGCAACCAAGATCAATTGCGTTACATATATTGCTAATTTTGTTTCTAGAGTTAATTATTAGTGATAGAACTAAAATTTGCACATTAACCCAATAAATATATATAGAAAAAGGATCATAACCTTTGCTATTCAGCATTTTGGAATATCTTAAAAATAATAATATATCTACACGATCAAATCCAACTGTTGCTATTTCTAAAGTATTTAGAAATGTTTAATAGCGATAAATCAAACACCCATAAAATTAACGAAAATGTTTTTGGCACGTGCGCGTACACAGCCGGTTCATGTGCGTGGTCGAGGTCGCCGGAGCCGACGCCACCACCGCGTTTCTCCTGCTCCGCCCGCGGCCGTGTGCTCCGGCTATCCCTCCTTAGTGCTCCGACGACTTCTCAGCCCTCCCTCCGACGATCCCTCCTAGGGCTCCTGCGACGTCTCAGCCCTCTCCCCCCTAGTGCTCCAGCGATCTCGACTGTGTGCTCCGTCGGTGCCGCCTCCTCCTCCACCGCCGACGTCTCCCCAATCCCTCCTAGCCCTCCGTCCTTCCCCTCTCCTACCGTTTCGGCGATCTCGGCGGCGTGTTCGTGCCAAATAGCAGGTTTGTAAAATTAATCAACAAGAAAGAAAACGTTGTCATGCAACTAATCATTCCACAACTAATCACCCAAATTAATTATAGCTCAATTAACAACAATATATATATATATATATATATATATATATATATATATATATATATATATATATATATATATATATATATCTATTATACAAAACACAAAGGTTTTTGAATCCTAGGGCTGACTGTGCCAAGATAAAGAGTGGTTGGGATTTAATCTTGGTGAATCAACGGTTGTGGAGTTTTATGGGAATCCAAAGAGTGGGGTTTGCACTCATAATGGTTGTGGATGAGCATTATTGAGAGTGGAGTTTTATGGGGAATCCAAAGAAAATTCACATCCAGCAGTGGTTGGGATTTAATATTTTGATGGGGGCCTCATAATTATTATTGTTCGTTTAAAATTGGGGGTCCAAAATTTTGAGGGGGAATATCTTAAATGAACCATGCCCTATGGGCACGGGTTATGACTAGTATATATATATAACACTACATTGTCAGCACACTCATGAGCATAACAGAAATTAATTCCTTCATAATAAGAAGAAAAAGAGAAAAAAAATAATAATCATGATAGTGATGACACATCAGCATTGTCTCTCCCCTGGCTGGCCGCCAGGTCTAGAACCACATCCCCAGTTTAACCAGCACAACTGCACCAACCACTATAGCCGAAGCCGGCGACAAGCTTCCGGCGGCGCCGTAGGAGCGGACGCCGGTGCCGCCGGTGCCGGTGGTGTATGGGCTGGTGGTGGTTGGTGTGGTGGTGGAGGGGGTGGTGCCGGTGGACGGAGGAGTACTGTTGGAAGGGACGGTGGAGGAGGAGCCGGTGACGGGGACGGAGAGCTTCATGCCGCCGCTGCAGTGGCCGGGGACGCCGCAGATGAAGTAGTGGGTCCCCGCGGTCTTGAGGGGGACGGTGGTGGCGCCGCTGCTGTCGGTGCTGGCGCCGTTGCTCGTCGAGCAGGAGCCGTAGTCGCTCGCCGTCACCTCGCTCACGGTGTGGGCGCCGGCGGCGTAGTTGAACACTGCATGCATGCATGCAGCAGCAACATGAACATAGACAGTGATAACAAGTTTATATTGGATATTTTTAATCGGGCTGCTACGTTGTCCTCGTTTGTAACTGCGGACGTGACCACCGACCGATGTGGCAGTCGGCTATTGGTCCCTTGATATGGGTGAGACCTTGAGATAGAAGAGGAGCCAATGGATGGCCCCGACGTCGGCTGACAGTCACGTCCGCAGTTATAAACCGCGAACAAAATATCATTTTCGTATTTTTAATATGTAATTTCTAACCGACTGCTAGAGATGATATTGACATATTTTGACATAAATTCATATACATATGTTATTCATATATTATTGAAATTTCGGACTTCATCGAGTGTATATGAAATAAAAATATTTTTTTTTCTAAAAAAATTATTGTATTTTTGGTACAAGTTTTAAGTTATTATCTTTTTTTATTACAGTTATTAACTTGTAAACAGTCTTACTACTGTATGTTAAAAAATGATTTTTTTTATATTTCAAATGGTGTCCAAAATCTCCTGAGCTAGTTACGGGTACATTCGTTTACACAAGATATGCGTGTGAAAACCAACTTTGCAATGTTAGTCATTCAGTAATAATATTTAAAATACTGCCATAAATTATATATATAAAAAGAAACTCAGGTTTTTTTTGATGTCCCTAAAATTTTTGGGTTCTATACGGGATCTGTCCTGGAATCATAGTCGGCCCTTGGATACATCATATATATATATATATATATTATCTTCATATAAAAAACAAACAAAGATTACTAGTAAATTTGTTCATGAGAGATGAACAAATTTAAGTGACTAATTATCATGATCTGCATGGGCTTTCAAGAACTAACCGAGGTTGTCGCCAACAACAAAGGTTTTGCCACTGGTCCAAGTGGAGTAGTCGACACCAACCGCCCACCCGGCGGTGTCGCCGACGACGTAGTCGGTGGCCGAGGCCCATCTGGTGCAACAAACGAGGAGAGCTACACCCAACGCAATAGAATTGTAAGTAGCCATTTTGGAAACAAAGAAGAGCTAGGCGGAGGGAAATTGAGGACTAGAGCTTGGATGAAGAGAAGAAAGACTAGGGAGGCCTTATATAAAGAGGAAAGATTGTTGAGTGAAAGGTGTTTGTATGTAGAGGAAGTTGTAAATTGACCAGGTACATGCACTTTGTCTATTATTCCCTCCCTAGCTAGCTCAATGCATGCTTTACTCTCTCTTTTTTTTTTTTTTTTTTAAATGTCCGACGATATATACGAGACTTTGTACATACTGTATTGTATGTCTGTTAAGCTTACTGTCCTCCACCTTCCACCAAATAAATGAAAGAAAAAAAATACTACATTACATGCCTGTTGGACCTACTGTCCTCCAACTTTTACCAAATAAATGAAAGAATTAGTACCCCTCGTAGTTCGATCTACTGATCTTCTGCCATCCAGTACGTCTGAACCATCCTCTCCTCGGTAACCATAAGAGCCAATCGAGTTCGGTAATGCATGCTTTACTTAATTTGTTGAGATATGAATAAGTTGGCGTTTAGTATGTTTCATGAGAATGCCTTAGTAATCACTCCATACCATGCCAGCTTTATTAGTTGGTGGGTATCCACATTAGCTTTAGCTTTTTGGCTTTGTAGTTAGATGAAGGTGAAGATTGACATTAATTAATTTGGTAGGGCTTTGCTTGAAGAGTTTGTATGCTCACATGAAGTTCTAACATGCTACCTAACTAACAAACACTCTGGCTAGCTCTAGGTACGCTTCCCATGCCCCCCCCCTCTTCATGTTTTTTTCATGCTTGCAAACAGTACTAGTACTACTCGAATTGGTTTGATCACTGGCTTTAGAACACAGTCAATGGACAATGGGTTGGTAGATTTACCTGCCAAACCAAGATAGGGTTGCCCAAGTGACCTTTTGGTTGTTTAATCCTTTGCTACAGGCTTCGTGGACTGGAGTGGACTAGGTATAAAAAACAAAATTATATAACAAAAATAAAAATTGGGTATGCTGGAGTCCACCACAGTTCCTACGTAGTTCCAACATTGTATGTTACCAATTAGTGCTTTTTAAAAAAAAATCTGCAGAAGAAAATATGTTGGCTATTCCGTCTCAATGTCGAAAATATGAAAAGACGTTTGTTTGTTTGAACGGAGACTGTTTTAGCCAAAGAGTGATGCTATTCGTACCTCTAAATTGTTTTTCCAATACATCCCTCCTTATGTGACAGCTGACGTGGCATGTTAAATAATATTATGTGTTATCTGACATAGTCGATGACATGGAAAATTTTAACCCAAAAAGTTAATTACCCAATTTTATTCATGTTAATTTAATGTTAATATTACTATTAATATTAATATTAATAGTAATTATTAATATTAATGTTAATTTAATATTAATATTAATGTTAATATTAATGTTAATGTTAATATTAATATTGATTTTAATATTAATGTTAATTTTAATTTTAAAATTTGTCACGTCAGCTGCCACATCAAAATGCCACGTCAGCTGCCACGTAAGTAGTGACGGTTTGGAGGTACAATTTGGAGGGACAAGTAGCATTTTTCTTAGCCAAATGAAGCATATATCAGTTTTTTTAGTGTGCACAAACTGAAATTCCGGTTGGCGAGCCGAAATTCCGGCTCAAGGTGTGTAAAATATCAAAAATACTATTTGACTCCCAAAATATTTGGGTAATACCATCTTCCATTATGTGGCATATGACATGGTTGCTGACATAGCAGCTGACATGACAAAATTTAACATTAAAATTAATATTAACATTAACATTAAAATTAAATTAACATTAAGATTAACCTTAACATTAAAATTAACCTTAACATTAAAATTAATATTAACATTAACATTAACCTTAAAATTAATATTAATATTAACATTAATATTAACACTAGCATTAATATTAAAAAAAATTGGATAATTAATCTTTTGGGTTAAATTTTGTCATGTCAACTGTTATGTCAGTTGCCATGTCAGATGTCACATATTGGGAGATGGCATCACCCAAATATTTTGGGAGCCAAATAGCATAATTGGTAAAATATTTAGGACAATTTTTGGAGACTAATTTAGGAATTTCTAAATCATAAATTAGATTTTTTTTTTTAATTTCTATAAATAGGAGGGTAAGGAGATTACCCAGATATAATTTTCTAGGGTTCAAGGAGTATCCACCACTTCTACGAGATTCGTCTCGTAGGTTCTCGTACATCGAAATAGAAGAAACAAAAACTGTGACATGGATTCGTCTTCCCCGTTAGTGAGAACGTCACCGTCGAACCGTCGAACGGTGGACATCCATTGTTAGGTGAGAGTTTAAGAGTTGGGTTTAGTTTTACTATAGTTCTCCTTCTTGAGGAGTTTTAAGGGTTGTCGATCTCTTGGGTAAAGGAGATGACGTAAATTGTATTTACAATATTTGATTAATAAAAGATTGAGATTTGTTTAAATGGCCATAGCCATCACGTATTTTATGTTTGGGAAGATTTATGAAATGTCCAAAAACTAAAAAAGTTTTATGTAAAACCCACCGCTAAAAAAATTTTCATCGTGTGCCCAGAATTAGAGAAACTTATCCAAAGCGGGTTCCAAATGACCCTTTTGCCCTTCCTTTTAATTTATTGGAAACACCCACAAAACTGCTCTTAAAAAAAACGTTTCAATACTCCATCTTTTTCCATACGCTGCTCACTTTCGAATCTAGGTTTTCTCCTCAAAAATCTTCAAAAACTCGTCGAAAAATTTCGGAAAGACCGGGACGAACGACAAAAGTGCTAAAACGGAGGTCCAAACATTATTTTTTTGCGAATCTAAAATTTCGGAAGGCCGTCTAACGTTAAAATCGTTACTTTCAGTCTCCTCGACGATACGCTCATTTTGCGACAAACGGGACCTCGTTTCGACCTCCCAGTCAAAAGTTATGGCCCTCCAAAGTTTCAGCTAACCATAAAATGCAGGAGAATGGCATTCTCCGTCTTAATTTACACGGAGAATGACCATTCTCCGTCTTAATTAGGACGGAGAATGACATTCTCCGTCTTAATTTACACGGAGAATGGTCATTCCAGTGTTAAAACGCAGGAGAATGACCATTCTCCGTGTTAGAAACACGGAGAATGCCATTCTCCGTGTTAAATGAAACGGAGAATGTCATTCTCCGTGTTAAATAAAACGGAGAATGGCATTCTCCGTCCTAATTAAGACGGAGAATGGCCATTCTTCGTGCTAAATTAAACGGAGAATGACCATTCTCCGTCTTAATTAGGACGGAGAATGCCATTCTCCGTGTAATTTATCACGGAGAATGGTCATTCTAGTGTTAAAACGCAGGAGAATGACCATTCTCCGTGTTAGAAACACGGAGAATGCCATTCTCCGTGTTAATTAGGACGGAGAATGCCATTCTCCGTCTTAAATAAAACGGAGAATGCCATTCTCCGTCCTAATTAAGACGGAGAATGACATTCTCGGTCCTAATTAAGACGGAAACGGAGAATGTCATTCTCCGTGTTAATTAGGACGGAGAATGGCATTCTCCGTCTTAAATAAAACGGAGAATGGCATTCTCCGTCCTAATTAAGACGGAGAATGCCATTCTCCGTCCTAATTAAGACGGAGAATGGTCATTTCCAGTGTTAAAACGTGTAATTTAGTTTTTTCAGGAATAAAGAGTTTCGTTCTTCTTTCAAAGCGATAATAATTCTTATGGAAAAGAAGAAGAAAGATCTTCTCTCCACAATTGAAGATCTGAGTTCAAATGTCTCCACGATGAAGATGATGATGATGGTGATGATGATGACGAGCGATGATCTGAGTTCGACTGAAGAAAAACACACCGAACTACGAACGATCTTTGCGATCTCTGCTGAATATGAGAGCAATGGAATTCAGATTTTCCGTGAAGAAGAAGAAGACGAAAATCGTAATCCAGATCTGAATTTTTTGAATTCAAATACATATAGATGACCAATTCGCGCGGAGGGGTAGTTTCGGTATTATAAAAATAGCAGTTTCTAGCGGATGGCATCTAAAAGGGAATCTTGGAATATTTAACGTGAAAATACTTAATTCTGGGTATTTCATAAAACTTATCCAGCGGGTGGGCATTTCATAAAAGCTCACCCCGAAATTGGGTTTCTCAGCAATTTTCAGTCTATGTTTTATTTGTGCTTGTGTACTCTGTACCGGGATCGTGGTCGTATTTTTTGTTTGAGTTTGAGTGGTTGATGCTCCCATATATGAGTAAAAATAATACTATTTGTCCTTCCAAATTGTTACTTCAAATCGTCTTTTCTTACACGACAGCTGACGTGGCAAATTTTAAAATTAAAATTTAAATTAACATTAAAATTAATGTTAACATTAACATTAACATTAAAATTAATATTAAAGTCAATATTAATATTAATATTAATATTAATATTAACATTAAAATTAATTAAAACTAATTTTAACATTAAATTAATATGTACAAAATTGGATAATTAACTTTTTGGGTTAAAATTTGTCATGTCAGATGACACATAATATTATTTAACATGTCACGTCAACTGTCACATAAGGAAGAATGTATTGGAGGAATAATTTGGAGATACGAATAGCATTACTCGAGTATTTGAATCCAAATAAAACCCGTCACGTTCCATTAGTGAAGATTAACGCAACAAAGACCCCCATTACAAGATACTTTGTAGAAAGTAAAAAAACTTATACAAAACTTTAGATCTGAATGATCTGCGGGTTAGTTAAAGCTTAGAATTCAACAAGTTAATGGCTTTCTCTCAATATCTTGATCTTGTCAAATGCGCGCCTCTACTTTCCATAATTGGATCTTCTTCTCGCTATCGAACACCCCCTCGCTATTGAGCACCCAACTCTTGGAAATGTATCGAACCTTGTTGATTGCTCAACTGACTTCTAGTAAGTGAATCTCTACCAGTGCGGACAAGAACCGCACTAAAAGTCCGAAATAATACGACCTTACTTGAAAAAAGAAGAAGCTTTTCTGGACTATGCGATGCGGGACATCCACAACGTTGGAGGACATACGAAAAAATGGCCACGATCTGAGTTGGCGTGGGACAGAATAGGGCGCCCGAGCATGAAAACTCAACGACTAGAGGACGTCGCGCAGACGGTCGAGGACGGACACCATTCTACCACGGATATAAACGACGGCCGACAACGCGGTCCGACGTGCGGTGCCGTAAGGACGTCGAGAAGTTAAGGACGTCGTGCGCATAGAACGATGATGACAAAGCCAGTACGGATAAGATCCGCACGAAAAGTCCAAAATGATATGACAACCGACTAAAAATTGTGTGCAGGAAGACACACGATTTAACTGAGCCCGCACGTGATGGTAAGAAAAAAGAAAATAAAAAATCTCTTCTTTACTATCGAAAATCCAGGTCTTTGAAAGTATATCCATCCTTAACCCAATTAGTATATTGTTATTTTATTTCATACATGGTGTAACTCCTAGAACCTCAGAAATTCAAATTCTATATTTTTCTAAAAATTTTAAACTTTTATATGAATTTAGTTGAATTAATAAATCTCAAAAAATGTTTTTGAAAAGTTTCCCAAATTAATTAATTTTGTAAACATTTTTCCGTTTTGAGTAGTGATTTTTTTATTCGACTATCGTATCCTAAGTTCGAGAGTGCCAACAGATCCATATCGAAATTCTAGCCTAGTTTGATATATATAATTTGCATAAATTGGAGTCATATTGATTTGTTTCCATTTGCTTGTCATCCGGATGTATATCAAAATTATAGTTTAGTTGAGATCGGAGATCCGAATTCCACTTCCGTGAGTTCTGTTAAGATCATAATTCACTTTTTTGATATTATTGGCTCTTTCATTCTGCAAAATGATGTTATTTATAACTTATTGCCATTTTGTGGTCTTTTGTGGGCCCGCATGCGAATTATGATACATCTTTTGTGACCATCTTTCCATATGGTTATATGTATTCTGGATATAGACTTAGTGAGATATTATCATCCTTCAAATACCTTACACTTAAGGCTTATCTTAACATTATAAATGATACAACATTTGTCTCATTATATAAATCTATTAATTGCTTGTATCACTATGACTTGCAAATGAGTGAGCTTATGTAGATTCAGGTCCATATCATATAATGATTCGTGATTTACTATACTTGTATCATAACTTGTACTTTAGTAGGTATGTGGTCAACCCAAATTTTAACGGATAAATCATGAATGATAGTGTCGTGTGCTTGTCGTACCGACGAGCCTTACTGTCCAAAATCGTGACTGATAACCGTCATTTACTGGTGTGTCATATCTCCAACCACATCCGTCTACATGTCGAACCTAGTATTATAAACACACGAGTTACACACACTGTTATTTGTTTACTGAGGTCATTTGTTCATATCACTAGCCTTGTCATGATTCTTACTTTTATCTGTGATATTTCATTACTTATTTTTTATTGCTCTTTCATTTATATCTTTTATATTGTTTTGAGTAACTTTAATGTGTAACTGTACTTTACGTAAATTCTGATTGGATGACGTTGGTATTTTAGACGATAATGACTTTTATCCCACTCTCTACGGTCCTTATGAGTACGTAGTAGACGAGATGATTACTTATACAATGTTGGGACATGATTTGTTTACTTAGCGCTAGTATTTTTTTAGTATCATTTGACAGAATTTCTCCGATATACCCTTTTATAGTGTGTACATATATTTTGGGTCTTGGATGATGGACTTACTTCTTGTGAGATACTCTATGTTGATCTTGGTGATACTCTAGCTTGGATTTATTTAGTGTTATATTATCTATGTTCCTCTTATATATAGTTTCTTCTGTAATTGAGTTGCTAGTTAATTTGTAATTACTACATGTATAGTTATTAGCATTTGGTGGATGTGATTACTGCATGTTTAGTTATTAGTTGTAGTTCTTTAGAAACTTTACATATTTAAACATGTGGTCAAAATTGGTTGATTAAACAGGTTGTCACCATGTTTTTTGTATCAAATTTGTAAATAATTCGTACGAAAGGTGTTTAAAATTTTACATGCTTAAAATTTGTATACTAATTCAAATCTTTCAAAAGTACGTAAGTATTATATGTTTTCTAAAAGATAGGAAAACATTTACGTATAATACGCGTTTTATTCGGGTAATTGGTAACAAGGGTCAAAACCATACTCGAATGGACGGTACAAAGTTGTCGAACTTTTCATACTTTTTATTTCGAGAACTTCCAGCTATCAAGGAGAATCCTTATATATTTTGTTCACTGCGTTGTAGCTGTAATCATTGTGGAAATGATATTCCATGTAATCTTAACGCATCATTCATATATAAGAGCATCTCCAACCCTATTGTCTTGTTAAGTGTTGTGAGTCTTAGGTGGCTCCTATGTGACATGAGCCACAAGACAATGTCTTGTTTATGTGGCAAAACTATATCTTAAAAGACAATGAGATAGAAAAATTCTCTCCAATGCAAAAGTATTGAGGAGACAATAAAAAATATTTTTTCCAACTTTCAAGGCAACTCCTTCACTTCTTCAACTTTTTTTATAAATATTTCTATTCATAATTGATGATGTGGAGACAAAGTCATTGTGAAGTGCATTGTCTAGATCTAGACAACCAACTTCATATTCTTCTTGCCATGTCATTGCCATGTCAACTTCATGTTTTATTCTACATTTGCATTGGAGAAAAAATTTTGGAATGAAAGTTTGTCATTCCTATGTGGCAATCATTTTTTCTAAACTCACAATAGGGTTGGAGATGCTCTAAAAAAAAAAAATCAAAATTTTGGACCGCGGACGGTTGTCGAGTCTGTCATGAGGATCAGGACCGATGCTGGCACCAAGTTATCCAAGATTTACAAGAAGATCTGCCACACTGCTAGCCTATAGCAGAAGTATACGTTGCAAATTCTAACCGCAGGAGACCTAAGAGAAAGACATCAAAAATTCAAGGACGGAACCATAAATTTGAGTCGCTTGACTGAACTAAAAATTGCTTTTAGGGGACGTTTGGTACACGATATTTTTTTTATTCCCGAAAAAATTTAAGATGAGAATCTATTACCACGTTTGTTTGGCTTATAAAAATTTATTCCCGAGAATTATAAATATTCGGGTAAATAGTTTACCCACAAAACATGAGAATTCTATCCCTTGAGAATAGGTGGGTATTTTTTTTCCGGGCAAAAAAAAATTTTAACTTTCTTCTTTTTTGATCAATTTTGATTAGTTTTCAGCATTTTTTCTTCTTTTTTTCGTTTTTATCGCTTTTTGTCATTTTTTGTCGTTTTGACCAATTTTTTTGTCGTTTAAGCGATTTTTTTGTCGTTTTTACCCATTTTTTGTCCCTTTTTTCACTTTTTGATTATTTTTTGTCGTTTTTATCGCTTTTTTGTCATTTTTTGTCGTTTTTACCAATTTTTTGTCGGTTCAAGCGATTTTTTTGTCGTTTTACCCATTTTTTGTCATTTTTGTCACTTTTTGATTATTTTTGTCGTTTTTACCCATTTTTGTCATTTTTGTCGTTTTTTTTTGGTCAATTTTTGTCGTTTTAAGCAATTTTTTGTCGTTTTTTAGCTTTTTGTTGTTTTTACCGATTTTTAGTCTTTTTGTCGTTTTTACTGATTTTATGGCATTTTTTGTCATTTTTGTCGCTTTTTTGTCGCTTTTGCCGATTTTTTGTCGTTTTTGTCGTTTTTTTGGTTTTTTTGTTGTTTTAATCGATTTTTTGTCCTTTTTATCGATTATTTTCGTTTTTGTTGCTTTTTGGTTATTTTTTATTGTTTTAACCGATTTTTTGTTGTTTTTAAACTTTTTTTGTCGTTTTTAACCCATTTTTTGTCATTTTTGTTGTTTTAACCGATTTTTTGTCCCTTTTTGTCGTTTTTATCGATTATTTTCGTTTTTGTCGCTTTTTGGTTATTTTTTGTCGTTTTAACCGATTTTTTTGTTATTTTTAACCCATTTTTTGTCGTTTTTAACTGAATTTTTGTCAATTTTTGTCGTTTTAACCGATTTTTTTTTTTGTCGTTTTTGCCGCATTTTGGTTTTTTTATCGTTTTTACCGATTTTATGTCGTTTTTGTCGTATTTTTGTCATTTTTTGTCGTTTTTACCGATTTTATGTCGTTTTTCATCGTTTTTGTCTTTTTTTTTTATTTTGTCGTTTTTACCATTTTATTTGTTTTTACCGATGTTTTGTCATTTTTACCGGTTTTTTTAATATTTGTTCATTTTTTTCGTTATTATTATTTTTTATTTTTTTCCGGGAATATTTATATTGTCACCAAATATGGAAATGTAATTTTTCAGAGAATTTAATTCCTTGGAATTTGATTCCCGAAAATATAGAATTTTCGGCTATATAGTATTCCGCATACCAAACGCCCCCTTAAAGATAATATAAAGATAGACATTGGTACAAGCACGGTAATGACATTAGTGGCGTCGGATTCCATAGCAAATACTCTCTTATACCTTCCTTTAATCCAATGTCACAAATCCTCGGGTTTGGGAATATAAAGAATCGATTAACACGGCCCAGAGGCTTTCCGGGCCGCCTTGTCACATATCAGGTTGGGCCCAGTATACGTCCGGTAAAACAGACTTTATGTCCGACATTTGAATACTAAGGTGTCGGTGGCCTTGTTAGCATTTCGGCAAACGAAAAAAATTTGGAACGGGCAAAAGTACGAATATAAATCGGCTCCGTGATAATAAAATACGTTCAAAAATTCAGTAAAATATTTAAAAAATAGGAATATTGAGGTTAGAAATTTCGCTTTTTTAAATATTGTGTCAAATTTGGTTAATTAAACAGATTTTCAGTATATTTTTTGTGCCAAATTTTTCAATAAATTATACGAAACACGTTTAAAATTTTGTATGCTTAAAATTTATATACTGATTTAAATCTGTTAAAAGATGCAAGTATTACACGTTTATGAAAGATACGAAAAAACTCGTGTATAATACGAGTTTTATTCGGATGATTGCTAACAAGGGTCGGTGGTGTGTGGCAAACAAAAGTTTACATTGAAAAGCCACCAACAAAAACATTTGTATATTGTTAATGGTAATTATCTAATGTGAACAAAAAATAATAATAACTAACATAAGTTCGAGTGTGTTTTACCCAGTTTTTCTTTTTATAGCATCATGTAGCTTGAGATCAAACAAAGACATTAGAGATGTTCTCATCAGTGATTTACCTTTATATTTTAGAACACTTGCAAATATGTTTCATAATTTTTTACCTATTTTCTTCTGAATGTCCTTTCGAGTACGTACCGCCCCTCCCCCTCCCAACTACCCACCCACCCCCCCAACCCTCACCACCTACCCAAAAAAGTAGTACATGAAGAAAAGAAAGAAGAAATATCGTAGTAAAACTTTGATACAAAAGTTTTGGTACAGCCACTATGTGACAAGTGGGCCACATTTTAATTTTTATTTAAGGCTAAATTGTAACTTGATACTCTTAACTATTACTGTTTTTTCAATTTGATATCCTCAACTTTTATAGGTACTAACTTAATACCCTATCTCAACTTATATTTCAAACTTGATACCCAAAATTTTTTATTCCTAAAATACCCTCCCCTCCGGCTACTACTTCCCCCACCCCCGGCGACCATCCCTCCCCCCCCCCCCCCCCCCGGCGACCCACCCTACCCGTCGGCCCCGGCCTGACGACCCACCCTACCGAGCCCGCGCTTCTGAGTCCTGCCCAGCGCGCCTCCACGCATTGCCCCGCATCCGCTCGTGCGCTGCCCAGCGCGCTCGCTCACTGTGCCCCCGAGCGTCCCCGTGCCCACCGCCTGCTCGCGTCCGCCGTCCGCTGCCACCCATAGCCGGAGAGAGAGGAGGGGTGGGGGTTGGGGGAGAAAAGAAGGGACAATTTGGTCCAATTTTTTTTTTTCCAGGGTATCAAGTTAGTACCTATAAAAGTTGAGATTATCAAGTTATAATTTAGCCTCTTTTTATATATATGTACTTGCACAATTTACAAAAAAAGAGGAGCCCACTTGCCATACAGTTGTTGTATCAAAACTTTAATACAGCCATTTGTATCAAAGTTTTATACGAAATATCCACATGTACATCTGGTGAGAATGATGCACATTTTGGGAAATCACGTGCAAATTTAAATTCGCATGGGACTCTTTAATAATGGGCAAATTGATGATGAATCTGTCATACATTTTTATTTCTGAGATAAAATGGTGGGATACGAAGAGTTCATCTTTGTTCACCCACCAATACCATGGTGTCTGTTCACCCCCAATCACATGGAGACATGTGGCAAATAAAAACTAGAAACCAATTTTAGAGGGTGTACAAAACCACTCTTAGGCCTCGTTTGGTTCACGGATTCAAGGAAGTAGGAAAGGAAAGTTGTTCCTTTCCTTTGTTTGGTAACTACAAACTTGGGAATCAATTTCCTCACAAGGGAGAAAATTGGAGGGAATATGGTTCCACTCATGACCCATGGGATTGATTTTCTCTCCTCCTTTCCCAACATTTATTACAAAAGTTATGACAAAAGTAACCATGTGTTATTGCTTATTTTATCATTAATGTTATTTTTCATAATGTTATTTTTATTTTATATGTAAGGATATTATTGGAACATTGCTATATTTTTGCTTTCCTTTCCTGCACCAACCAAACAACGGAAAGGAAATGTGACATGAATCCTACTTTCCCATTCCCACGGAAAATACAAAGGAATGCATTTCCTTTCCGTGAACCAAACGTGGCCTTAGGGTTCGTTTGGATCAAGTTTTTGTATTCCTAGGAATAGGTTTTCAATTCCTTTCCCATGGGAAAGGAATTTAACATTCCCATACCCATGTTTGGTTAGGTTGGGAATAGCTAGTTCAAAAATTTTAAAAATTTCATCTCCATATTTGGTTTACAAAGGAATAAAAATATTAATTTATTTAGTTTTCCTTTAATTCCCTTTCATTAATTTCATGATAATTTACATATTTGGGATAGAAGTCAAAAATTTGAAAATAAAAAGATGGTATAACCGTCCAAACAAAATAGCCAAGCATCATTCCTAGGAAAGCAATTCTATTCTCAAGGGGGGGCTTGGGAATAGCTTTTCCCGTAAGCCCCTCCCATTAATTTCATGATTTTTCGTTTCTTCACATGATCAATGAGCAACATAAATTTCTTATATTAGTCCCAGTAACCATGCAAACCACACCTGTAGAAACTATCAGTAACAGAGGAAAAGTAGTAGGGGTGCAACTCGGGCGGGTTGGGTCGGGTTTGAGGTCAACCCGAGCCCAACCCGATAGATCATAAGCCTAGCCCAAGCCCAAGCCCGATCCGACTTCGGGTTCAACATATGAAGCCCAAGACCAAGCCCGGAGGATCGGGTTGGGCTCGGGTTGGGTCGGGTCCATCGGGTTTATCGGACTCTAATATGATATTTGAAATAATTTTAAACAAGAGTAATATTAAATGCATAATCAAATAGCAATCAAGCCTCAATCGAATTAGGACAAGGAGTTGAAGAGTTCGGGTGAAAAAAATTATAGTTTAAACTTTTTATTTAAGTAGTATGAAACAATATATATATATAAATTATATGTATGCCGGGTTTCGGGTTATTCGGGTTACCCAACACATGAACCCAAGCCCAACCCGATTTTTGATCGGGTTCAAATATTTTAACCCGAGCCCAAGTCCGAACCCGAATGTCTTCAATCCTAACCCAACCCATTAACGAGTTTATCCGATCGGGTTCGGGTTTAGCCTGCCCGAGTTGCACCCCTAAAAAGTAGTAGCCCAGAATTTTACTACACTTCCAATTCTCAAAAATATCTTTAGCCCCAAACTTACAACATTCCAATTTGGCTTTCACATCAACAACAACTCTCTCTAAAAAGAAGCCATCAGAATCAATTGTAAGTCATCCTGGTCCACAACAAAAGAGACTCAACTGTTCCTTGGCTCTCACTCAATTCATAACTCCCAATTTGTCAAAGAATATCTTCAGCATCAGGTTCTACTTGGACATCAAGTTACAACAAGCTCTCATTTTCTTTGGTATCAGCAAAAAAATAAAAAAAACATCAACAAGCCCAATAGTAAGCTCAAACTATGAAGAGATCATAACATCATATTGGCATTTTGTCACAGAATTAAGCTCAAACTATGATGAAATAAATCACATGTATAAAAGGATTTTTTCTTTTCTTTCTATATAACTTATGAAACATTAACAGAGAATGAAATTGATCCTAATACAGTAGTAAGTAGGAACAATATCGGTATGATCAAATTCAAAACATGTAGCGACCGAGCGCAAACCCGATACCAAGGCAGAGAGCCAGAGTCAGGCACCACGTCAGCGCGTCGTCCCTGCCGCCGTCGTCTCTGCCTCCGTCGAATTTCCTCTTCTTGCTCTTGAGCGTCGCCACCTCGAGCTCGAGCAGATTCACCCACCGGCGGTGGGCGGAGAGCCTCAGCGACTCCTCCAGGAGCAGCGCCCCCAGCTGCTCCCTGTCCGCCTTCGCGGCCGCCGCCTTCCTCTCGGCCTCCCTCGCTCGGGACTGCGACAGCTGCAGCGCCCTCCGGAGGCTCGTGTTCTCGACCGAGTTGTTGGGCACCACCGGATCGTCGTCCCACTTGGCGGCGGTCCTGCTGCCGAAACGTATCGTTTAGTTTGATAAAAACAAAAACAAGAAACCGATCGAAAATAGGAAAAAAACTTACTTGGGATGGCTTCGCTTGTCGTCCTTGTCGAAGGGGGAGAAGAGCTTGAGGGGGGGAGGGAGGTCGCAGTTCTGGAGGAGGTCGGAGGAGCGGTCCAATTGCCAATCGAAGAAGGAAGCCATAGCCATTATTCTTCGAGGAGAGAGCTTCCGTGTGCGTGTATGTGTATGTATTAAGAAAATACTAATGAAGGAAGAGTGCAAGGATTAGTTTTTTGTTTGGTTTTTTTGGTGGACGAATTGTTGGTAGAAGCGTGCGGCAAGAAATGCTACCGCTATTTCTCCGTGGTTAGATTGTTTGGTTGCTTTGAGGATTGGCAGTGGTGGCGTGAATTGACACTCTACTCAGGCCCCTTGTTAAATTGGCTCAGTAGAAATAAAATACGTTCAAAAATTCGGCCAAGTACTTAAAAAATAAAAATATTGAGGTTAAACTTCACATTCTTAAGTATGTTATCAAATTTGGTTAATTAAACAGGTTTCCACCACATTTTTTGTGCCAATTTTTTTAATAATTTATACGTAACACGTTTAATTCTTTGCATAATTACAATTTACGTACTCATTCGAATCTTTCGAAAGTACACACTTTCTGAAAAATACGAAAATTTTTGCTTATATTACGAGTTTTGTTCAGTTGATTGCTAACAAGGCTCAGGCCACGTTTGGTTCGCATAGTCAATGTCTTGGAAAAGAAACGCCATTTCTTTAGTGTCTTCCACATCTAATTATTCATTTTTCCTACTAATTTTTTGAAAATTTTCAAATACCGGAAAAAATTTATTACGTATTGTAATTTTCCAAAAGGAAAGAAAACAACAAAGAATTGATGTGCTTTCTTTTCAGCGAACCCAAAGGAAGGGCTCGTTTGGATCAAGTTTTTGTATTTCTAGGAATAGGTTTTCAATTCCTTTCCCATGGGAAAGGAATTCAACATTTCCATACCCATGTTTGGTTAGATTGGGAATAGGTAGTTCAAAATTTTTAAAAAAAAATTATTTTCATGTTTGGTTCACACATGGATAGGAATCTTAATTTATTTGGTTTTACTTTAATACCCTTTCACTAATTTCATGATGATTCACATGTTTGGGATGAGAGTTAAAAATTTGAAAATAAAGAGAGGGTATAACCGTCCAAACAAAATAGTCAAATATCAGTCCTAGGAAAGCAAATCTATTCCCAGGGGGAGCTTGGGAATAGCTTTCCCACATCCATGAGAATAGATTTCCCACCTAACCCCCTCCTATTCCCTCCTCATTCCCAATCCTAACACTATGTTTGGGAACATAGGAGGGGAGGGAGAGAAAAATTTGAGAGGAAGGAAAATTGAGGGAGAGGAAAATTAACTTTACCTCTTCTTGTTTGGATGAACAAAAAGTAGGGGAAGAAAAAGTTTAAAAACAATTTTTTATTTGTTTATGGATATAGGTATAATTACTATTTCCTCCTTGGTATTCTCAAATGATGATTTAATATTAACTTTTTGAGGGGTAGTGGGGTAAATTCACTCAAATTCCTCTCATCTCTCTCCATTTTCCTCCCACATTTGGGAGGAAAATTTTTTGGTGGGACCCACCTACTTTTTCCTCTCAAATTTTCCTCCCCCATGTTCTCTCCCCCTTTCCAAACACCATCATTTAAAATTTTCCTCTCACTTTCCCCTCAACTTTTTCCTTCCTCCCATTTTCCACCCTTCCCAAACAGTACCTAAATATACCAAACATGGGAAAGGAATTCAAATCTCATTCCCAAGCCTAAAAAATTTGAACCAAATGCCCCCTAATAGGACACGGAATCCTATTCACATGTGTTCTGTTTATTTTGAGTCCATATGCATCCAACCAAACATGATATTAAGGGGGATACTTTTGCAAGTTGCAAGAACCTTGAGGAATCGAATTAGAGCCATAAATGCTTTCTAATCTTTGTAAGATGCTAATTTGGAGAGGCAAAATTTGAGGAAAATTACCGATAAGTAATTCCAGGACTACAAGGAACAACAATAGCTCACCAACAGCCAAATGACTAGTGACAAAACAGTTCTGAACTTATGCAGACAACTGGACAAGAGCTGAAAGAGGAGACAGGGAAATGTGAGAAAATTAAGTCAGAAAGGTTTTTGTCTGATTCTTCAGTGCTACTTTGCTTGGCATGTGTGGCTCTGGGTCAAATAGCAATTCCTAAGTTTTTTACAGGACTACCTACCACCAGTAGCATAAGCAATCGAAAGGAAGAAATGAAGTAAAATAACCAATGTAAAAAAAAAGAATGGAACTTCATAATCAGCATCTTCCTATAAAAACTAAAGCCAGACCAGAATATGGAAGAGTACAAAGTTCATAGACTAAAAAGAGCTAACTAGCGTTTAGACCTGGACTTTATACAAGTCCTGACATGTCCAATGGTAAATTTTGGATTTTGGATTTTTATTTTTGATTTCCTTCTTTTCATTATACCCTCCTTTCCAACTTGTGCTGATTGTTGCCCTTGTACTCATGTCAGAATATAATAGAAAAATCGCTACAAAAAATAAAAATTATGTCCAAAATTTTCAATTGGACATGTCAGAACTTAAACTATAAGCTGATATGAAATCCGGGGTCTAAGCGCTAATTAACCCCAAAAATAAAACAATATGACATGTAGCCAAATCGAAAGCAAGAACTTGGAGTAGGGGTGAATATTCGATTTATTCGGTTCTAACCGAACCGAATAACCGAAAACCGAATTGGACCGAAACCGAATAAGCAAAACCGAAACCGAACCTAATTGGTCAATAACCGAACCGAACCGAACCGAATTAAATCGATTCGATTTTTGGTTTATTCGGTTTTTGGGTTTATTTGTGTTTTTTTTGTTAATATATATAATAACTAAATATACCTATATATATTTATTATATACCTATAGTATATACCTATATATATTTAGTATACCTCTCTCTCTCTCTCTCTCTCTCTATATATATATATATATATATATATATATATATATATATATATAAACTAAAAAATATATATATATATATAAACTAAATTTTCTTATTTGGTTTTCGGTTTTGGACCGAAACCCAAAACCGAAACCGAATACGAAAATTTAGTATTTTCAAAATTGAAAGCGAACCGATTTTTTTTAAAACCGAACCGAATCTCTTATTTGGTTCGGTTCGGTTTTCGGTTCAAAACCGAATAATGCTCACCCCTAACCTGGAGTTATAGTTCAAGGCCCTTTTTTCTACCGAGGCAAGAATGAAATTGTCAAATTAATGTCGTCGAAGCAGATACAATCACATTTCTCGAACTAATTGTTTTTTGTGATCACGTCGACATTGCATTTATTCTTCAAATTTCTCATTATCGACTCCAAAAGAAGAGAGACTACAGATTTGATCCTTAACACTGCCAAATTGCTTTGCACAACTAACATAGATTGGGATTGAGAAATCGCTCTACAACTCTCTGTAGCAATATCGACTATCTATTCAGTTACCGCATAAAAATCTTGCAGAGTTAACAACGTAATTCTGGCTTGAGTCTATTATAAATAGCAACAGGTCATGATCAGCGTTAAGGTTCAAAGCTGTAGTACCTCATACCTGTTACATCATGTCTGACACAGAGAACACCAAAAAACATACTAGGACGTGCCAAAATCAATATTGTGTCCGTGTCACCATGTTCCTACTGTGTCATAGTGCCTGTGTAACACAGGAAGGTGGGAAACCTTAGTTTCCTCCAAACTTGGTAACTTATATTTATGTGAGAGTTCATGGATATGCTATATTTCGCATAAAAAATAATAGTAATAAATTAAACTATGGGCAAAGAATAGGACTTACCATCTCACACAAGAGAAGACAAAGGTGGGGAGTTGGCCAGTCTTTCCCCCCATTTCGTGGGGTTCACTTCTCTGATTTTATCGCTATCTATAAATGATGTAAGGATAAGATAGGGTTAGATTCCTCTTTAGTCATCAGCAACACCATGACTTGGTGTTAGTTGGACAGAGACTTTGATATGGACAGGGTCTTTAAACAAAGGGGTCTTGAATGCAAAACGAATATTTAAAAAAAAAAATCCAGTAACAGTCGTAATAATTCAGAAACATTCTAGTTACCATATATTAGGTATCTGAATTTGCATAAGGTGAAAACAAAACCAGGATGTGCATATAAAGATAAACTTGATACATATAAAAGATTCCTAATGTAAAAGAACATGTTCTTTCAGATTCGGGACGTAGCTAGCAAGGTGTTAGTCCTTTTCTGTCGTTGGTTCCAACAAAGACTGGAAACTTTATAAAGTTAATTAATATCTAGACCATATCAACACAACTATACAGTGGCTTCCTTCTTCTTGACTAAGAGGAAATATTCTTCCTCATCTCATTTTTCTTGTGGCTCAAGATATCAGTAATGCTGTTACAATCTTTAGAACAAATTCCTAATGGAGTCCAACTAGCAGGCTTCTCTTTCTCGTGTAGTTTACTTGTGACTAAGAACCCAATTCAAGGATCTAGCAATCAACTGATCTCCAAAACTATCACATCAGCTAAAAATCAATAACAGCTACAGAGAAATTACATCTTGCTTAAGCATCAGTTGGTATTTTTCACATGACAAAAGTTAAGGGCCTGTTTGGTTCGATGTAGGTGCATGGAAGTGTGAAAGTGGCACTTTCATGAAGGTGTATATTTCTTACTCCAAAGTAGCGTGTCAAGAACGGAAAAATTTATGAGTAACTGAACAATGTTAACAGGAAAATGCTAATTGAAGTCTTATTTTTTATGGCAGGTATGAACTGATTAAAGATGTCAAGACATATTCAACAACTTTAATCTTTCCTCAGTTTTCTTTTCTTTCTGCAAGAATAAAGGGTTGCGAAGCGCACCGATTCAATTTACGAGATAAAAAAATGAACAAAGGAGATTCCCAATTAGAAGGAATTCGGGTACTCCAGCACAATCTACAATGCAGACAGACCAAATCCAGAAAGAAAAGAAAACCTTGACAATCTGTACCCCACAATTAACTAAATCTTGTTCAAGAAAACTATGTAGCCTCCAAAGAAGTAAGGGGATCTCCACCTGTGTGCTTTATGTCTTGAATTTTTTACTGTTGGACCAAAGCCCGTGTTAAAGAAGGGTGTTCCATTAAGTAGATAACACCAGCTTAAAACTTTGTGGGATCTATATAAAATGTAAGGGTTCGAGTCAGGTAACCAATTCAACAATAAAAACAAGCAGTAAGTTGACTTTAACATATACATTATAAATGCTCAGAACCCTATAACTAAACAGCACCATTCCAAATTTTGATTAAACATCAAGTACTATCTACCTTTATATTTGATAAATTTTCAAGTATAATTTGAGTCACCATTCCAAATTTGCAGTCTTTCTAGGAACTGTGTGATAGTTGAGTCAACGTACATAAAGCCTTTGGATATATTATAATTTATAAAGGAAACTTCTAGGCTACTCATTAGCCATTGAAACTAGCTTTCATTAGTTTGGATAGCTTATCAAATCTAAGAACGCAGTGACACCTTCAATTAGACACTCCCAAATCTTAATAGCGCTAATATAAGATGGACAACACAGCATTTGAATATCATAACCATTGGAGCAGCATGCGGTACCGGACATGAAAATTCAGTTCCTCGAGCCAAACACCAAGAGATCGTTGCTGCTGCAGCCTTCCCACCCCCACCCCAATTTAATATGCTGAAATGCATTGATGAATACAGAAGATGCCATGCATTTCCAGGTAACAAACACTCCATGGAGGTGACGGATGTGAAGCATTGCCAACATAAGTAAACTCAAACACGGTGATCTACTCCATGCAAAGCATAAAGAAATCTGGGTTTTGTGGCTTAGAAACACTTTCTGAGAAGTACATGAAGAAAAGAAATAGATATAACACTGAGCACAGTGGTGTATTGGATACATTAGTTACTGCTGTGCGCACGATCTGAGGAAAACTAAACTAGTTAAAGGACAACAGAACAAGGCGTCATCCTTAATATTACAGAAACCAAGCACTGCATAGCCAAAAAGGAAAATATGAAATCAGAATAGGTTAGAATAGAACGCAAAGATAATTCAAAGAGGCATAAAGAAAATCTATTGAAAGAAAAGATGGTAAAAATGATTAAGCATGACATGGATGTCCAAATCCTCAAAGTAAGGTGGTCAAAGATAGAAGATGAGGTGAGGGAAGAAAATCCTAAATCATTGATACGGCCAGGAATGGGACAAACAAATGATTAGAAAACTAATCAAAGAACAGATAGAAAAGGAAAAGCATGCAGGTGCCTTCGGACCTAAATAAACTCAACGAGATGCTTGTGAAACCAAAAGCAAACAAAAATAGTAGAATGTTACGAGGACGACCATAAAGGTGAATCAAGACCATTATGGGTTATAGTTGAAGACTAACACAAATGATAATGACCTTAAGACTTGCATTTTACAGTTTAATGAAAACAATGTACAGCTTATGTTGCACAGTCACAAACACGCATGACACTAGGACATGACTGACACGCAGACATAGAATCGATTTTGTAGCATCTATGCTTCCTTATCTTACCCTCACTACAGTAGGCCTAGTGAAATCAAGTATATTAGAAATGGTTAGAACTGAAATATTCAATTGCAAGCTTGTTTAGTGGGAAGTGGTGGGTACAACACCATAGAAACAACAAAGCCCTTAAATAAAAAATTTTGGGGTGGGGGTTGGCTACATGAATTCCATTATCCCATTTTTGCTGAGGGCCAATTCTCTCTAACAATGGCACACCATATCCTTTTTCAATAATGCCTTAATTATGATTCCCACCTCTTTTTTGCTTGGTTCATTGTAGGTAGTGAAGCAAAGTCCATCAGCAAAACTGGGTTGCCACGATTGAGAAGGTTCAATCAAGTGAACTGAGTTGCATCAGAGAGTTGGAATTTGCCTGGGCGAGAGATGAAGTCAACTGCAGTTAAGTCGATCCTCTGTCGAGTTAGATCGAGTTTCATGAGATCAGGTCTACTATAACGAGCCCATGCAATTTTTTACATACCTACCTCTTCCCAACTTTCTTTCTTCAGCTACTATGGACAAAAGTAAAAAATGGGAAGTTTAATGCTACTAAGGATGTGCAGGATAGTTCCTTTACATACCCTCAAGATGTCCAAGTCTCATTACTAGGTGAAAAACGAGTTTGGGGCCTCATGTTTCATGAAGCAAAGAGGCCCTAACAATGACATTGTGCATGGCAAAGCATGATACACATCACTCCAACTGCTACAAGTAATGGCCAGGATAAGACATCGAAAAAGCTTCCCATATAGCATCTACCTCTACGAATAGACATGTATCTAACCGGTCAAGCTTTAAAAAGATAATTCCATATTTCTCAAGTCTTGTAAAATTGCATTTTACTGCTTTTGAGGTAAAAGAATGTCGCAAAGATACATATGATTGTGTGAATCAGCTTCCATATCAAGTACATATATTTTCAAGTCACGTTCTTATAAAAGCACTTCAAATTTCATTGATACAGAATAAATTAAAGGAAGCATGGCAATAGTTTCTCATCCGTTTCAATCTGAAAATAATCCAAGTCAATTTGAGCATGATCGTCTTGTAAAGTGGTTAACATCCACATACTTGCTAGAAGTTATGCTAATTAAACTTCTATAAAAGGTGCATATTCTACATTTCTTTAAGAACTACAAATGTGATTTTACATTATCCTTTAGAGACAAGTTACATTGTTGTGAAATTTTCCTCCAAAATGTCAGAAAGGGTACTGAAGTTCATAAGAAAAATGACACTATACTATGGAAAATCTCATATATATATATATATATATATATATATATATATATATATATAAGAAAGAATAAATAACTGAAATATACAACACAAAGTACACAAGCCTTACTAAGCCACTCGCAAGACCTCTTCAAGTTTCATTAGCTTGTTCTGCTAGCTCTTCATCAATTTTCAGCTCAGCAGAAGAATCACCTGATTTCCCATCCTCGTTTGAACTCCCTTCAATATTTTGCAATTTGCTAAGCCCCAAACGCAGTGGCCTTCCCATAAATTTCTATAGCAAAATGGAAAATCCAACTTCAAAGATATTCTACCCAGAACATTTAACAATCATGGGTATATAACTATAAATTTCACAGCTTACCTTCCCATTAAGAGTAGATATTGCAGCTTCTGCTTCTTCTATGGAAGCAAAGGAGACAAATCCATAACCTGCTGGTCTTCTTGGCTTGGTCTGGAAGATGACTTGAGCAGATAAAACACTCCCACTGGCACTAAAGAGTTCTCGGATGTCTTGAGACTTTACATTCCAGGCCAAGTTTCCTACATAAACATTGTACTTCTGTGCAGTAACTTTTGGCTCAGAAGGTTTTTTCTTCAAAGATGTGGAAAATTCTACCTTTATCACACGACCGTCCATATCCTACCTCACCAAGTGTCGAGAATCAAATATCAATCAAACTAAAAAATAAATTTGGATCCTAAAGTAGCCATGGAAAAGAGATTTGCCATATGTTTGTATAAATCAAGCATAAACTACTTACATAAGAATGTAGGCTACTGAGAGCTGCATAAGCTTCTTCCTCTGAAGACATTGTGATAAATGCCAATCCCCTGTTTTTGCTAGTGTTGTACATTGAGAGCTGGAACAAAACAAGTAGATCCAAATAATCGGTACTCAGTGCATACAAGAATGTTGCAAGGGATATGAAATAGATTATTTAGATCTACGCCAAAAGACCTGATATATATAGAAGGTGTGATATTCAGTGCATACAAGAATGTTGCAAGGGATATAAAGTAGATGATTTGGATCTAGGCCAAAAGACCTGCTCTATAGAAAGTGCTGACCCAAAAAACCATTAGTTTATGGACAAAGAAAAAGGTAACAAAAGAAGCCAAATTAGAGATTGGAAAAAGAACCTCTAAGGATATTAAAATACCACCACGAACTGAAATTAGGCAAAAAGGAAAGGAGATGATGTTTCTCCAAAGCTTCTTCAGCCTCGCGTTTGGACGCAATATGGGAATTGAGACCACGAATTGAGAGTCATATAGAGTATAGACTTGGACAGTAGGTTGCATAGGCACAGGCATAGGATTCAGATATTGACATGATATGGATTCAAAATACACCCTATTTAGAAAATCGAGGATAATGTATTGCATGGCAGCATGAGTATGGTTATATATGAACATGGTCATGTATCACATACATATTTTACAAGTTAGATCTTAACAAATGTAAGATTAAATACTTTACAACAAGGTAATAGAAAGGATCCGCTACGAAGAAATCTTACTTGTTATATCTCAATTATGTTTGGCAAGATTACAACCATGCCAAGCCACTCACAATCATTTTTTGGGTCACTTTGGAGCATAGATATGGGACGGGGAATATCCAACACAAAAGTACCGAGGAAGTATTGTCTCGGCTATGTTAGCCAGATAAGGATATAGAGAGACAAATATGGTCCGGAGGAGTATTCCTACAACCTGACGGGGAACATATTAAACTTGTAAAAAGGTTCAGCTAATAGAAAGAAAGCCACACATTTGTCATTAAGTTAAATGCAATCAAATAGAATATAAACCCAAAATAAAATACAAAAATGTTTTGTTTTGTAATCGGTGAAAGCCCTCGGGTAGCTTGTCAAAGCTTGAAGATGAGCATATAACCAAGCCACATCAACTATTGTCAGCTTTATATAGTAACTTGTGCAAGACATGGTCGGTTTTACGGACTCATCACTGCCTAAAAAATAAAAAAATTAGGGCATATAGGTCGAGGTGGGCAAACCGGCAAATGCAATTCACTGGTAAAACAAATGATTTTCCACAAAAATGGCCATAAGAAGTTCTAATTAACCTTAGAGAAGTAGAGAGTATCCTTTTTCTATCATTGGTAACTCTTTTATAATGAATGAATGTATTATAGTTTTGGCAATTGTTGGGGTAGCGGTAATGAGGTGTTTTTAAAGTACCGGCTATGAGATGTCCAGTTTTTGGTGATTTTAAGTAACGGTTTTTTAACCAGTCCAACACATGTTCGGTAATAGCAGTTCTGAAAGTTCTTTAAAATAATAAATTGCTTATATGTCCATATATAAACAAAAGCTCTTCCAAAGCAAAATTATATCATTGTCTATTGTCAGGTCGCAACAAGAAAATATTGCCACTCGATTTGATGCTATGCGATTAGGAATTCATTACCAACCTAGATTGTTCTTATATTTGTTATTATGAAATAATTGTTACTCTCAACTTTCAAAAACTCAACTAATCAGCTTCGAGGGAGAAGCCGTCGGTTAGAGGAAGAAGTATTACAGACGAGCAAAGCATATACGAAAACACAAGGATGAGAAAGAGGAAATATGGTATTATACTATTTTAGGTAGTAATTGTAATTATATTTTTTTTGAAGAGGGTTTTGGGTATTTACAAAGACACAAAATAAAACTATAATGATTATTTATTTATTTACTTATTATTATTATACTATTTGTTATATTGCCGGTGTTACACAAGGAATTTTGTGCACGCTACGTTGCATGCCTTTTGAGCCGACTATCCACAAAGCACATATTTTTATAAATGGAAGGAATAATACGCCCCCGGATCGATCTACTGATGTTCCGCCACCGAGCTAGGGTCTTATGCCTCTCTCCGGTAACCACAGGTCCACAAGGGTCACGGGCACATAATACGGACACGGCGGAAACACGGTGCGCGCGGAGTCGGGAACCGGAATTTTTGGCGCGTCCGTGCTTCCAAGGTACCAATACTTCAGTTTCGGAAGCCAATTCCCAAGGAGAGGAAAAGAAGTCGAACCTCGACATCGAGGACAGTTCCGTGCCTCTCGAAGAGGCTTCTGACGTCTTCAGCTGTGCAGGTCCATGGTATGTTCTGCGCTATCAGCCTCCTCCGGTCGAGCTTCTCTACCGACTCGCTTGCTTCTCCGTTTCCTCCTCCTCCTCCTCCTTCTGTTGTCGATTGAGCGGTGGCGAGAGAAGAGAAGCGTCGGCGAAAGAGAATGCTTACTTCCCTTCTTCTTCTTCTTCCGATCTGGGAGTTAGGGTTTTGGGAGGGGAGGAGAAGAGTAGGTTTGGGTGGAGAAGAAGAAGAAGAAAGTTTGGGGAATGGTAGAGAGAGGTGAGAATGGGGAGACGACGAAGGGAGCGCGAGGAAGAAGTGGAGCGCCATAGCTTTTTTTGGATGGATGTCCAATATCCTAAAAGTTAGTTTGGGCAAAAATATCAAAAATGGATGGTGACGGGCCGACCGGTACCCAGGGGTCAAACACAATTCAGGCCCAACAGCCCAACCCTAGTTTTAGGTTGGGCTTAGGACCAATGGCTGCCTCTGTTTGGCTTTTTAAAGCAAATTTTTAACTGATTACTCTTTTAACTTTCATATATTTGCAAATTGTGTTCATAAATTATTGATAACTTGCTATCATGATATATTATAAAATAGAAATAAAATATTTTTAATTCTTACTGTTTTGCAACTTACTATGGTACCATTAAGAAATATAAAAATAGGAAGTGAACCATTGATGTATGATATGATATGTCCTATTTTGAACATCCGGTTTATCCAGGACATCGTTGAAAATTTCGTAACGTATTTGTGTTAGATCAGTTTTTTTTTTCTAAGCCAATTTTGTATAGTAAATAATATAGTTTAAGTAACTTGGGTTTTTATTCATTTATAGCATTCAAATACATATCCAGAATTATGTAACATTGCAATATTTGTACTTCGAAGCTATGAGTTGTATCCCGTTAAACACAAATGTTTTAGTGCTAAATTTTATTATGTCCATAATTCACACACTTTGGTAGAATGGTCATGTAGGTGAACCTGTAACTTTGAATGACCTAAAAAAATTGTGTGTACTTAACTCGTATATAGGATGTCTGGTTGGTAGATTTATAAATTGATGTTCATGAATGGAGTTATTCGTCTCCAAAGTCAAGAACATGAAAATCTATTTTTATGCAATCTAATTTTGAACTACACTAACATACTGGTTCTTGATTTTATGAACATAAATTTTAATTTTAAAATGGTGTTATGGCTCCACATGCTGACTACTAGAGGCATGAGGCTTTGACTTTGGCAACTTCTGATTGTAGGCTGGAGTTTGCTGTTAAAAGTCACTTATACTACTGTTTTTTTAAAACAACAATAATTCCAATTTGGGCCTTAATCTGACTCTTATTGGGCATCATTAAGAAATATGATATCAAGGTAACAAAAATTAATCCCAAATTGGGCCAATCTGACTCTTAAAGGTACCATTAAGAAATAAAATATAAAGGGCACCATTGTTAATGGCATAGGAGTAATAACTTACTAATTTGGAAAAGTTCGAGAAATATTGTAGGTAATTATAATAGTACAGGATGCAATTTGTCAATTGCAATAGTTTAGGGAAGTAAATTACAAGTCTATGGTAATTTAGAGTACTTATGTGCAAATTAGCCTTTTTAAAAGTATCCCAAAAGTTGTTTATTAACAACTTATCAAAAAAAAATTAAAAGTCATTTCAATGAAGAAATGTCAATGGTGAAGACTTGCTCTGCACCAATAGAATCATGACACATCACGAAAAAAAGTCGAGACATAACATTATAAGAGTGATATGTCATGTTGTTATTGGAGGAGAAAGATCTCACACACCGCCATGTAGTGAGGCTGACCCACTGAATAATTTTTTCAATCTTCGGCCATCTCTAACCCTAGTCCTCAAACACGTGATTGAGGCAAAACTATCTCCACCCCACCCTCAATTTGAATAAATTTTTTCAAAGTTATTGAGAAAATGGTGTTTGATCCTCAAATTTGAGGAAAAAGAGAAACCAAATCCTCAAATTCAAGGATCCATCATTTATAACTATTTTACCCTTCAAATTGTAATTAATTACTAATATATCATACATCGGTAAATACTAAACTTAATTAATTAACTTGTCATATTTTTAGTTTATATGTATAAATAATAGGGAAGATTTATGAAATGTCCAAAAACTAAAAAAGTTTTATGTAAAATCCACCGCTAAAAAAACTTTCATCGCGTGCCCAGAATTAGAGAAACTTATCCAAAGCGGGTTCCAAATGACCCTTTTGCCCTTCCTTTTAATTTATTGGAAACACCCACAAAACTGCTCTTAAAAAAACGTTTCAATACTCCATCTTCTTCCATACGCTGCTCATTTTCGAATCTAGGTTTTCTCCTCAAAAATCTTCAAAAACTCGTCGAAAAATTTCGGAAAGACCGGGACGAACGACAAAAGTGCTAAAACGGAGGTCCAAACATCATTTTTTTGCGAATCTAAAATTTCGGAAGGCCGTCTAACCGTGAAGCTGTTACTTTCAGTTTTCTCGACGATACGCTCATTTTGCGACAAACGGGACCTCGTTTCGACCTCCCAGTCAAAAGTTATGGCCCTCCAAAGTTTCAGCTAACCATAAAATGCAGGAGAATGGCATTCTCCGTCTTAATTTACACGGAGAATGGTCATTCTCCGTCTTAATTAGGACGGAGAATGACATTCTCCGTCTTAATTTACACGGAGAATGGTCATTCCAGTGTTAAAACGCAGGAGAATGACCATTCTCCGTGTTAGAAACACGGAGAATGCCATTCTCCGTGTTAAATGAAACGGAGAATGTCATTCTCCGTGTTAAATAAAACGAAGAATGGCATTCTCCGTCCTAATTAAGACGGAGAATGGTCATTCTCCGTGCTAAATTAAACGGAGAATGACCATTCTCCGTCTTAATTAGGACGGAGAATGCCATTCTCCGTGTAATTTATCACGGAGAATGGTCATTCTAGTGTTAAAACGCAGGAGAATGACCATTCTCCGTGTTAGAAACACGGAGAATGCCATTCTCCGTGTTAATTAGGACGGAGAATGCCATTCTCCGTCTTAAATAAAACGGAGAATGCCATTCTCCGTCCTAATTAAGACGGAGAATGACAGTCTCGGTCCTAATTAAGACGGAAACGGAGAATGTCATTCTCCGTGTTAATTAGGACGGAGAATGGCATTCTCCGTCCTAATTAAGACGGAGAATGTCATTCTCCGTCCTAATTAAGACGGAGAATGGTCATTTCCAGTGTTAAAACGTGTAATTTAGTTTTTTCAGGAATAAAGAGTTTCGTTCTTCTTTCAAAGCGATGATAATTCTTATGGAAAAGAAGAAGAAAGATCTTCTCTTCACAATTGAAGATCTGAGTTCAAATGTCTCCACGATGAAGATGATGATGATGGTGATGATGATGACGAGCGATGATTTGAGTTCGACTGAAGAAAAACACACCGAACTACGAACGATCTTTGCGATCTCTGCTGAATATGAGAGCAATGGAATTCAGATTTCCCGTGAAGAAGAAGAAGACGAAAATCGCAATCCAGATCTGAGTTTTTTGAATTCAAATACATATAGATGACCAATTCGCGCGGAGGGGTAGTTTCGGTATTATAAAAATAGCAGTTTCTAGCGGGTGGCATCTAAAAGGGAATCTTGGAATATTTAACGTGAAAATACTTAATTCTGGGTATTTCATAAAACTTATCCAGCGGGTGGGCATTTCATAAAAGCCCACCCCGAAATTGGGTTTCTCAGCAATTTCCAGTAAATAATATAATAATTATACCATTAAAATATAATTGTTGAGATCTTCCAATATAATCTAAGGCCTCGTTTGGTTCGCGGAATGGAAGGGAAAGGAAATCAATTCCTTGTCATTTTCTTTCCTTTGGGAAACTTTAATTCCTATTGATTTTTCTTTCCGATGTTTGGCAATGCCAAAAAATTTGGAAAGGAAAGTGAATACTTCAATGTGGGAAAGTCCTTCCTTGGATGGATGGAATTACTTTCCCCCCTAATTTTCCTTCCATTGGGAATCACTTTCCTTTCCTCCTCAATTCCTTGGACACCCAAACATATGAAAGTAATCACTTTCCTTTCTCAACCGGGAGATTCCGCGAACCAAACGAGGCCTAATAGTGAATATATTTGTTACTAGTATTAATTTGTTTTGTTTATTAGATTCATTTGATTAGTAAAATAAAATTTATGTAATTTGACATAAATTAATAGAATAACATCAGAAAAATTAAAATTAAAATATGTTGACTTAAAGAAATATAAACAAGTACATCGAAATTTAAAATAACACGACTAACAACAACATTGAAATTTAAAAGTTTAAACGTTTCAACAACATTGAAATTTTTTTAAAAAAAAAAAGTAAAGTGTTACAACAACATTAAAATTAAATCAGTCTAAAACTTTTAGAACGGTAGCAAATTATTCCTATTTCAATCGTATCCTCCTTAAAAGGGACCAAATCTACTAAAATTAATAGTATCGAAATCATCATATGACCCACGTTGAAAATATCCTGATGTATTAAAATTACCATAAAAAATGTCAACAAATGATAATATAAACAATATAAACTAACATCTTATTGGTAAATAATATTGATAATATAAAATAATATTAATAATATAACACCAAAAATTTCTACATCTGCTAATCCCTCATTTTACTCCCTTTGAAACACTCCAAGGCCTAGTTTACTTCGCGGAATAATGAAGTTGGAAAAGGAAAGGAAATTATTTTTTTATATTTGGGTTACAAAGGAATCGAGGAGGAGGAAAATGATTCCATCCATCAAAGTAAGGATTCACTTTTCCATCTTTTAAGTATGCACTTTTCCTTCAAATTTTCTTGTCATTTTCAAACACCGGGAGAAAAAAATCTTAAATTTTCAAAGAAAGGAATATCAAGGAATTGACTCCCTTTCCTTTTGTTTCCGCGAACCAAAGGAGGCCTAATAGTAGGAACTCCTGTGTTGTTCTTTCCCCACTGTCGACCCAAAAGTTTAACAAAACTGCTATTTGGAACGTCCGGAGGGCTGGCCAGCACTGGCCCGTCCCTACATGGCAAGCGTCCATTGGCTCCCCCGTCTAGGTGGGCCCAAAGTTAGCAGGGGAGAGCCAATGATTGTCCGCCACGAGGGCACGGACGAGCACGGGCCAGCCCCACAGACGGGCAAAATGGCCATTCCGAAAGTCTAAACACGCTTCATTTTGTTACAAATCTGTGGCTTTCGTCCAAGCATTTTGTAATAGCAGGAAGTCTTTAAGTGCCCCAATAGCAGGAACTCTTTGTTCTGAATGTGGTGTTCTTTTTCCTATTGCTGAACCCAAAAGTTTAGGGTACCATGCTTCATCTTATTTTTTAGACAAATTTAGAAGCCTTTAGATTGTGAATTCTTTGTTTTTTAGTATATTCTTTCCCTAATGCTGACCCCAGCAGTTTAGGATAGGGTGGTGGTTGTCGTCTTTTCTCCATCAATATAATCTCAGGATTAGGGCTGCAAATGAGCCAAGCCGTTCGCGAGCTGCTCGTAGCTCGGATCGATAAAAGCTCGGTTGAGCTCGGTTCGTTTAGTAAACAAGCTGAGCTCAAGCTTCATTTTCGAGCTCGTTTAATAAACGAGCCAAGCTCAAGTTTAGAAGTACTCGACTCGTTTAAGGTCGCGAGCTGGCTCGTTTATGAGCTTGCGAGCTACCTCGTTTAGGAGCTTGTTTAGAAGATCGTTGTTCTTTGTTGAATTCTAATTTTATATATGATTGCATAACAATGTGGTTGTGTGCATTATATATTTATATGTCCTTAATAATTGATCTTAAGGAACTTTTTTAATTAAATTTTTATAAATAAATTGTTAACATTATAGGTACTTGAATTCGAACCTAACTAGCTTGAAATCGAGCTCGTTAAGTTTGAAAGCAAGTTTAATGAGCTTGAAATAAAGTTAAGCGAGTTTGAAATCTAACTTAACGAGCTTGATTTTGGAATTATCGAGCTTGTTTATCAAGCTTGCTTATCAAGCTTGCTTATCAAGCCAAGCTCAAGATCAAACCAAGTTAAGCACAAGCTTAATATAAATAAGCTCGAGCCAAGTTCAAGCTCTAAAATAAATAAAAAACTTAGCTAGCTCGAGCTCAAGCTCGAGCTCCCGAGCTCGAGCTCGATTAATTCTATTCAAGCGAAGCTCAAGCTTACGAAAGCTTTGTAAGCTTGGCTCGGCTTGGCTCGTTTGCAGCCCTACTCAGGATACCTGACCTAAAATTAGGAAGCTTTGTAGTTATGAGTGTTTTTTTCCTTCCAATACCAATGCCAATCCCAAAAGTTTAGGATAGTCTTTCTTGTTCTTGTTGTCTTTTCTCTATCTGTGATGTTCTCTCAGTACACACCATAGTCGAGATGTACAAATTTTCTTCATTTTTTTATGTTTTGAGATTATAACGCCATCTCCAATGGGATTTTTTTTTTTTATCTCATATAATTTTTTTCTCTCTCATACAAATTAATATTTGGCACTACCTCGTTCAATTGATATTCTTTTTTTTTTATCATATATGATAGAAATGAAGAACTATTTAAGGTAGTTTTTGTGTATACAATTTTTATGTAGAAACTCTAAGCCCATCTCCAATGAAAATTTCTAAAATTGAGTTTCTATCCTATTTGGTGATTGTACTTTACAGAAATTTCTATCCTGCTAGAGTTTCTACATAGAAATTTCACATACAAAAAAAAAATACTCTCCAATGGTTCTTTATTTCTATTTCAAGTGTCACAAAATAAAATGATCAATTTAATAGTGTGGGGACAATATTAATTGCTACTGAGATGGAGAATTTATATGAGAGCTTCTACATGTAAAAATTTTCATATAAATTCTTCATCCTATATCATTGACACTTACGATGAAAATTGGAATAGAAACTATGGTTGAGAGAAGTTTTTTTTTTTTTCAAGCAGGTTTCTACAATAGAAGTAGGGTAGATAGAAACCAAGTGTTGTAAGAACCGGACCGGCGGCAGTTGGACCGAGTCCAACCAGTTTATGCCAACAAATCGGTCCAGTAGGACTAAAATCGAGTTTTTTAAAGTACCTTCATTTTTTTTTCAAAATCGGGATTAAACCGGAGAACCGGCTGAACCAGTTCACAATTGAATCGTCCAATTTTTTTTATTTTAAATATCATGTAGAATTTGGATCATTTCATTCTTGGTTTGGTTTTGGTAGACCTTATAATTGTAAAATTAAACCAAACCAACATACTAAGAACCAAATCAAATCAAACCAAGAAACAAATACGGATATCTTACCTATTTGAAACAAACCAAACCAAGTCTATCTAAACTCCGGTTGAATTCCGATCCAATCTATACCAAAGAAATTTGGTTCAATCACCGGTACAATTTTTTAAACACTGATAAGAAACCTCCATTGGAGATGGCCTAACCACTAGGATAGAACCCAATTTTAGAAATCCCCAAGGGCCCGTCACTCCCTGGTCTCGGACCCATACCAAAGTTGTCAACCATTGGCTCCCTCCCCATCCTTTTGGTCACAACAGTTTTTTTCACTACACGATGGGAGAAGTAATCGTGAGTTTGTTGCAATAATTGATCACGCACTATCTATACCTACCAATAATTGATCATTACACTCTTCAAAACTAACTTGACCTTGTAATCCGCAATCAAGCTTGACTTTCTCAACCCTACAATACACTAGTATTTGTGCACGTGCGTCGCAATATCTCATACTACTTGGATGGACGGGAGATCTTTAGCAACACTACCAAAATAAGTGGTTTTAGCGACGCCCAAAAACGTCGCTAAAACAACAAAATCCGTCGCTAATATGAAGCACCGACGCAATTACCGACGTTTAAGTTTTGTCGCCGTTTCCTTAGTCGCTGATTACAAAAACGTCGCTGAACGTCGCAATTACCGACATCCAGCGACGTAACTGTACGTCGGTGAGTTCTCGACGTCTACCGTCGTGTCGGCGGTATATTAGCGACGTATATGTAGTCGCTACACGTCGGTGAAGTCCTGGAATAATTTCCGACGTCTACCGTCGTTTCATCGGTAATATAGCGACGTGAATGTAGTCGCTAGACGTCGGAGACCTGTACATTTTTTTGCAGCTAGTCGTCGGTAAACGTCGGAAAAGCGTCGGAGACCTGTACTTTTTTTGCAGTTAGTCGTCGGTAAATGTCGGAAAAACGTCGAAAAAATGTATTTTTTTGCAGCTTCTCGTCGGTAAACGTCGGACGCTGACGTCGATAAACGTCAGTAAGCGTCGCTAAACGTCGCTAAAATTGTAAAAAAAATAAAAAAAATAAAACACAGATTCTATATTACCACTCACAATTCAAGATGCTACACATATAGGTACACATTCAAATCCCCACTCACAATTCCAAATCACAGCGCATTCAAACCCCCACTCACAATTCAAGATGCTACACATATAGCTTTAATCTAAGTTAATTAACATCCAATCCAAACACAATTAACATTTATCGACGAAGGAATTAACATCCAATCCAAACAAGTCACAAGTCAAATCGATACAAACACAATTAACATCCAAATCCAAACATCCAATCATAAGTCACAAACATATGATGATACAAACACAAACAAAAGTCCAAACTAGGACTACTAGTGATCTGGTGCAGGAGGGGCACCGCCGCGACGAAGGGATAACAACTCCTCATACTCCGCAAGTGAAATCGATACAGATGGAGCGCCAGGCTGTGACGTCGGTGGAGTCGGTGTCGAAGAAGAAGGCGGTGGAGGCGGCGGAGTCGACGACGATGAAGGCGCACCCAGAGTACCAGCATGCTCCAACGCTGTAAGTCGCTGGTTGTATGAATCCATGATAGATAACATTCTACCACTGCTCTGGACCATCGAATCCTGCGCCAATCTCACCGTCTCGGCCATGGTCACCTGTCCTGTCTGCAACTCCGTCACCGTGCGCTCTAACCCTCCAACGGTGCGCTCTGTCCTCTCAGTCGTCTCCACGAGCCCCATAATGGCGCGGTCGAGCGCATCCAATCGTGCTATCAGCGCAGGATCGTCCGTAGGGTGCTGAGACTGCTGCTCGATCCGTCGTAGCAGGTCGTCACGGAGAGACTCCATCATCTGGTGGACTCGGGCAGACTCCTGGGACGGCTGTGGACCATGCACACTAGCAGGAGATGTCCTAGAGGACTGGGTCGCAACTAGGGCGCCATAGGATCCCGTACCGTAGTACGTACCCCTATGGAGGCCACCAGCGGCGGTCATCCACAGCTCGTCCTCCGACAGAGCTTGAGTGGGCTGCGAGGAAGTACCGGCCACTCCTGCATCAGGTGCACTAGCAGTCGCCCGTTCCCGCAGCCTCTGATACTCAGCCTAGAAAGTATGGATAGTACTCTATGATTTCTAATTTCTAATTAATGTACTTATTTTTACTAACTTCATGAATATTTATTTGCATCATATTTACTAAGTTATATTAAAATTGACACGAAGTATTAAATTAAGATAACGTATTGTAATACTTACATAGGTCTGCTCGGCCCTCTCGTCAATAAGGACTCCGCCCTTCCGATGGGTGGCCAGGAAGACGGTCACCATGTCGGCGTTACCGACCTTCCTTACCTGTAATTAAATATATTATCTTAGTAATAATTTATCGGATTTGCATTAAAATAATATTTCTAAAAGAGAAAGACATACCAGACGACGGAAATGTTCCGTCATCAGAATCGACCCACCGCACCACTTCGAGGCATGTTGCCTAGCCGCCTTAGCCTTCTCCGACTTCTCCTTGTACCTTGGCTCGTTGAATCGAGCCTTCATCGCATTCCACTGATCAGGGGTGATCCAACCTTTGATCGGCTTTCCGGCACGATCACGTTCCTTCTGATCATTAATAGAGTCGCGGATCAGCTTAGCAGCGACGGAAGGAAACATCCCCTCGATCAGCTCGGCCCGGTGCGGTGGATAGTAAAACATATCCTAGAACAGTACGAAACCAAATATTTATCAGTTATATATAATATGCATAAATTAAATGATTCATGTTAAAAACAAATCTATTTTAACCTTGAAGCGCGTAAACCAGTAGTTCTTCCTTTCGTCTGGAGCATCAGAGTAGTTAATCCAGGGACCACCATAATTATGCCTCAGCATATCGCCTAGGCGTCTCTGTACCCCTGGAGGACGATATCTATACAGACATATTATATTCATGAAAAAAGTTAATTTATGATAAAAACAGAAAAAAAAAATCATAAACCAAAATACCTACTTTGTACCGTCGGCCCAGATCTCCGTCCTCCTCTCCTCCGGAGGTGCGCAAGGAGGATCTGCATGATGCTGGTCGGCCGTCGGCACATCCTCCTCGGCCGTCGGCGTAGCCTCCGCCATCTGCTCATCCGTCTCCATCGTCGTATCAGCATCAGGAACGCTAGACGGGCGAGCACTCTCAACAGGCCTGGAACTACTCGTCCCAGGAGATATGCCACGTGATGTCGTCCCAGCAGGCCCAGCTACTGTCCGATATGGAGGAGTAATCGGTGACGAAGATCCAGAGCCGGTACCAGTAGGAGGTACCGAAGGAAAACTCCGTCCTCTAGCAGTACCTGTAGGAAGTACTGGAGGATCATGTCCTCGTCGTGTCCCTCGTAATGCTCCGCGACGACCTGCCATACCTGATAACAGTATATGATAGTACAAGAAATAATAGAGACTAGAAATATGAAAGTACAACAAATAATAGAGACTAGAAATATGAAAGTACAACAAATAATAGAGACTAGAAATATGACTGTACAACAAAGATAATAATCAAGGTAACATATGATGATACATTCTACAATAAACATCTAAGTCCAGATAATATATTCTAGAAGAAACATCTAAGTTCAGATAAGTATATCTCTCTCAATCATCTTCAGAATAATCATCTTGTTCGTCTTCCTCGACCTCATCTTCCTCTTCCTCCTCATCTTCACTTTCGTCTTCACCTTCGTCGGCTTCGTCTTCCTCTTCGGATAATTCTACATCTTCTACATTATGTGTCGTGTAATGCGTAACTTCCATGGAGTCCACATCGACAATATTGGTTACAGGAGGTAGCTCGTCCTCCTGGTAAGCTTTTTCATCAACATCAAAAGTATCTCTAGCTTTAGTCTTGCATACTGCCCACCAGCTAGACTTCGTTGCTCCCCGTCTCGGATAAGCTGTGAAGTACACGAGCTGAGCCTGAGTTGCTAGGACAAACGGTTCGTAGCCTTGATATCTACGCTTGTAGTTTATATCCACAAGACCATGCTTGTCAATTTTCCAGCCTTGATTTTCAATCGGATCGAACCATTCACACTTGAACAACACGATCTTTGCAGGTTCTCTGCCATAATTATATGACAACTCCACAATCTCTCGCAAGTTGCCAAAGAAATCATTTCCTGGATCGACGTCTTTGTAGTTCGAAGACTTGATACACAAACAACTGTTCTTTGTGGAATCAAGATCCAGGAAGCTGTCTCTGATCGGAGCATTTGTCGACTTGAACCGAAAGCCATTGACACAATAACTTGGCCATGTTTTAACAAAAGTAATTGGTCCCTTGGCAAGAGTTCTAATTAATTCAATCTCGGGTGAAATTAGACGATCGACCTGAATATCAAAGAAGAGATAATAAGTTATTTATTGCGCAGTTGCATTAGAAGAGGCCAGTAAATATTACCGAGCTGCTTACATATTCGCTCAACCAAGAAGGAAAATGACGTCTCATTTCTTGTTCTAATGCTTCGTCTGTTAGGTAGGGTCTAACCAGCCTCAACTCATCATTATATGTGCTGGAAAACAACGAAGCATTAGAACGATTAGTACAATAATATTAGCTTATACTATTACATTGAGATGACGTAAACTCATCATTCCTTACTTACCCCTCTAGCTTCTCCACTTCATCCTCGTCGCAATTGAGTAATACATACAACTGAGCAGCCCTTAGCTCTTCGTCATTCAAATATCTCTTCTTTATTTTCCCCGAAGGCTTTCCGGACGCATTGAATACTTTCAGTATTCCATCATTAAATTCTTGATATCCGTCGTCGTTTCTCGGAGCCCTCGTTCTATTCGTAGCAACATGAGGTTTGAAATAGGAGGAGCAGAAATTTGTAATCTCCTCGAGAATATAGGCTTCACAAATAGAACCCTCGACCCGAGCCTTATTTTTTACCTTTCTTTTTAGGTGATTCAAATGTCGCTCGAACGGGTACATCCATCGATATTCGACGGGTCCACCAACACGTGCCTCGTAGGAAAGATGAATCGGCAAATGCTCCATAGAGTCGAAGAATCCAGGAGGAAACACCCTCTCTAGCTTGCACAGTGTTACCGCAATGTCCTTCTCTTGCTTTTCTAGACGATCAACGAGCAATTTCTTAGAACAAAGGTCCCTGAAGAATATGCTAAGCTCCGTTAATGGATCCCAAACTGCCTGCGGTAAGAATTCCCTAAATGCAATCGGAATTAACCGCTCTATGAATACGTGACAATCATGGCTCTTCATACCTGTCAGTTTGTTCTCCTTGAGGTCGACGCATCTTCTCAAGTTTGAAACATACCCATCTGGAAATTTCAGACCTTGAATCCACCTACAAAGCCTCACTTTATCCTCCTTCTCCAGTGAGAAAATTGCCTTAGGCTGCTTCAACTTCCCATTCCCGTCCTCTATCAAATGCAATGCAGGACGTCTACATATTTCTTTCAAGTCCAATCTAGCCTTAGGATTGTCTTTCGTCTTCCCCTTTACGTCCATTACAGTATTAATTATGTTGTCAAACACATTCTTCTCGATATGCATGACATCAAGGTTATGTCTAATCAGATTGGTGCTCCAGTATGGCAGATCCCAGAATATACTCCTCTTCGTCCAGTTATGAGTGCGACCAAATCCGTCACACTTGTAGCCCGTATATACGGTCGATACTGATAGCGATAGTCCGATACCGATAGCGATAGTCCGATACCGATAGTTCGATCGATACCGATAGTTCGATACCGATAGCGATAGTCCGATACCGATAGCGATAGTTCGATACCGATAGCGATAGTCCGATACAGATACACATGGACCTACATATCTATATATCACTAGTAGCCATACTCCTCTACATACTACTCTACACACTAAGACTAATTTCTTAGACTGAACCCACAATCTTTAACTTACCATAAGTCACTATACTATCCTTTATATATACAACCTTTATAGATACAATCGATATATAGCCATCACTCCCTTCTTTTATCAAATCTGATACACCCTACCATCTTTATGAACTCTCAATGTCACATACTAACTTTCCCTCTTCACACTCCACTCTAAACTCTGAACTCAACCCTTAGGTAACCCAATATATAACTAAATCCTAACCACTGCAACCAAACACAAATCGAGATACACATATATATACAAAGCTAATCAAATATATATACTAGACTTCACATTCAAGGATTGGTTTAAGTTCAAGGACTGAACAAGGATGAGAAGGGTTTGACTGAATATGGGTTCAAATCCTAATCTAAAAGATAATATGGTTGACTATGGCTGATACTAGTAACTTTGGAACTGATACATGTTCATAAGTTGAACAAGGACTGAACACTTATGCCCCCTCTCCCTTCCATCAAATGATACATCTAAGAAGTGGCCTTTACCTACCTAGAAGTCGACTGAACAACTAAGAAAGGGGACTGAACAATATAGAGGGCAGTTACTCAGTTTCAATGTCCTACAGTAAATAACATTACATTATATGAATTAGCATCTTAATTATCAATTTTACTCTTGAAAACACAAAGAACAATACATGTATCAGAAAATCCCTTTTTCGAACCCAAATTTGAATAAATACAACCCAAACTTGCATTCCATGAACCTCGGCCATGTAAACTAACATCTCAGATATTGTATACATCTTAAACATCATGAATCTACATTATTTAACAATTTAATTTACTTAAAAGATTTTAGAAAATGCTCAAACTGGACAGTTTCAGAAAATATGTGAAGAACCCTCAATTCGAATCAAAAACCCAAATTCATATCAATTAATGTGTGCACAAGGTTTATACATATGTCAGGGGGGTGTCTCGTGTCTAGCAAACTAGACACGAGGTGTCCAAACAAGAAACGTGCACAGGCTCGTGTTGAGGTGTCGAGCCGGTTAGAGTTAGGGTTTACCTGACCGTGACGACGAGGGGGAGCGACGACGGCGAGGGGGAGCGGCGGTCGAGGTGGCTGGAGCTGGCTCTGGCGAACGGCGAGGGGGAGCGGCGGTGGAGGGGGAGCGGCGGTGGAGGGGGAGGAGGGGGTCGACGGTCTCCGGAGGAGGAGAGCGGCGGTCACCGAAGGTCGGTGGGGGTCGGGGGCCGAGGGGGTGGGGGAAGCCGGCTCAGGGTCGGGGGGGAAGGAAAATAATTGGGGGGAAAATAATAGGGGGAATGAAAATCGAACCTGACCTATATTTACAAATTAGCGACGTCACACAAAAACGTCGGTAAACGTCGCTAGTATAAGTGATATTAGCGATGAATTAACATATACGTCGGTAAACGTCGCTAATATCACTAATATTAGCGACGTTTACCGACTTATACGCGACGTTATCTGTTTAAAACGCAAACGTAGTTTAAATACGTCGCAGAACGTTGCTGTCCGTCGCTAATAACGACGTTTTGCGACGTAATAAAAAAACGTCGCTAAATTGTTTTTTTCCTGCGACGTTTTCTTAAAACGTCGCTAATTTCGTCGGTAATATGACTTATTTTGGTAGTGCAATGGATTTCAGATCCTCGAAGCAGATGGTGTAGATTGGATTCTGACTGTTACCGTCGGTGGACATTATTGCTCTCTCTCTCTCTCTCTCTCTCTCTCTCTCTCTCTCTCTCTCTCTCTCTCTTCTTTTGTCTTTTGTGCGTGCGTCTTTGCAAGATTTAGAAATTTAACAGGGGGAGCTTGAAAGTTAGAAAAAATTAAATGACATTTATAGAAAATGTTGGCTACCTACTTTATCTCTTGTCTGCTAGATTTTGTGCCTACTTTGTATGCATGTTTTATTAACTTTTATTCTCCAAGTTGTCTACTTTGCATGCATGCATACCTTTATAAATATTTAATTACTTTTTTAAATTACTCATATATCCTTATCAACTTCAATACATATTGAAGGTTAGTGAAGGATAATTTTAAAAAATGAAAAGTTTCACGACGAAGCCTAATTTTTCTATTATATAGTACAATAGATTTGGTGGGTTTCTTGCACTCTAACGAATTCCATCGTAGGCGTTGTTCGTCAGTCCGAAGAAACTGACACTTCAGAAGAAAGAAAGAAAAACCTAACCCTCTGTAAGCTTGTTGCTTTCCTGCCCCTGTTGTTTGTTTAGACAGATTTGTTCTGATTTAATAAGGGAATGCATGGTTCATAAACATACAAAATCTGTCTCTTTTTTTCTGCCGATAGGTTGGGGGAGTTGCTGCACACATGGAATGCGGAACTAACTTCTGATGAGCAAGTTTACTTCAGTACTCCTAAAATAGTTCTCGCCGGGACTTTTGACACAACTTTTTCCATATGGGCTGCTGCGATTAGGACATGCATTATGTGAGCAAAAATTAGTGTTCCTGCTTGGTGCAGAAATTTTGTGCAGTAGGTGTTTCATTGGAGTACACTTGACTTGCTTTTTGTTATATGCACTAAGTAATGTGCACGTGTATAAAAAAATTTGTTTAAAAATATAAATTTGAACTTTTTTTTTTTGAAGCTAAGGGTACTTCGGATTAAACTGGGAAAAAGCCTCCCAGGGGCGCCTTACAACCAAAGCACAAGACGTTCAATTTCCTGCTGTCCTATTACAGTGCATACCATCTCATATGGAACGAGAAGCCGTCTAGTTTGATCTATGCACTAAATCTAATGATAATCAACCTCCTCCTAGTATCACCCCGTGCACTCCAAGTCATATTCTATATAGTGTAATATATCCGATATATAAGTGATCTTGTCTTCAAAAATTCTTCTGTTACGTTCCTTCCAAACATGCCAGATGGTGTAGAGGAGTCGAATTCTGGCTTTCCTGTAGATGTCTGCCCCCTTGCCTTTTAAACCAGTTATCTCCTCCATTATACTCTCCAGCCCATCTCTACCTCTGTTTGTGATACCCAGTTCTCTTCTAGAATAGAGCCATATCCTGCTATAGAAACTGCATTTGAAAAATAAGTGGTCTCGAGATTCTACGCTCGTATCATCTCGACATAGAGTGCAACTGATTGAGGGGATAGGAAGCCCGAAATTATTAAGCCTATCTCTAGTGAGTAATCTGTTGCGAATAGCCTTGTAAGCGCAAAGTTTAGTTTTAACTGCTGCACCTTTGGTCCATATGATGTCCGCCCAATCCACCTTGGGCCTGTGCTCCCTAACCTGATTGTAGACCACCGACAAATGAAATTGCCCATCCTGGCTATTCTCCCATTCCCATCTGTCACGGGTCCCCATTTTATCTATCTCCATAGCCTGGATAGTCTCTGCGTACCATCTCCCTTCTCGTCGAGAATTCAGCTTCCATTCCCCGTCTTGAATCAGAGTCTCCACCCGATCGGGGCTGCCAATAAGTTCATAGGTCGGCCACCCGAGCAGATCAACTAGGCTTTGGTGTCTGATCCATGGATCCAACCACAAACTTGTGGTTCGACCATCAGCTATTACCCGGTTTAGGCGCAGTTTCAGCTCGGTCCGTCTTCGCAGGATCATCTTGAGCATCCCAGAGTAGTTGTTATCAATAGGGATTACCCAGAAATTGTTATGTCGAACATATCTACTATTAATCCATTGAGCCCATAGGGAATTGCCTTCTAGGAACTTCCAGGCGAGCTTCAGAACCGCTACTTCACGGAGGACTCGTAATGAGCGGATACCCGTACCCCCCTCTTCCTTTTCCAAGCAAAGTTCCTCCCATGAAATGGCGTGAAGACCACCTTTCCAAACAAAATTAGCACATAGCCTCTCCACTTGGTTAATAGTATGCATAGAAAGAATAAGCGCTTGCATCCAGTACGACGTAATCGTCCATATAACTGAGCGGACGAGTTCCAGTCTTCCTCCAAAGGAGAGGATTTGCGCTTGCCATCCCTCCAATCTTTTTTGAACATGTTGAATCAGCTCAGCACAGTCATCCACCTTTGCTTGATTAATCGAGAGAGGCAAGCCTAAGTACTTAACCGGAAGTTGCCCTTGTTCAATTTGTAGTCTCTCCGCCCAACGGCCTTTATCAGGGCAGTCTCTGCTAAAGTATGCGCGGCTCTTATCTCTATTTAGAGTCAAACCAGCCAGCTCATCGAACTCTTTATGAACGGAGTTGAGGTTGTCAATAGATCTAGCAGAAGGCTCCAAGAACACCAGAAGATCGTCCGCATAGATGAGATGCGACACACATGGCTGAATACGACGAAACAGAGGAATGATCTGCTTTCGGTGAACTGTCAAATCCATGAGGCAAGTATAGTACTCCATCACGATGGTGAACAGATATGGAGATAGCGGATCACCCTGTCTCAATCCTCGGTTACTTTTGAAATAGCCATGCGGTTGACCATTGATAAGAACAGAGAAGGTCGGGGTAGTGATGCACTCTCTAACCCGATTTACCCACCATCCGTCAAAGCCCATCTTGCGCATCAGCTCACAGACAAATTCTCGATTGACTGAATCATACGCCTTTCGGAGGTCTAACTTGATGCAACCCTTGCGGCTACCAGCTTTGTTAAAGTCTCGTACCAGTTCATGAGCAAGCAAACAATTCTCCGCAATCGAGCGCCCTTTGATAAACGCCGTTTGATTGGGGGAAATAAGCTCCTGCAAAATAGCTTGCATCCTGTTACACATAATATGAGTAATAATTTTATATATAAAATTGCAGCAAGCGATGGGCCTGAAATCTCCCAGTGTTGTAGCTCCTTCCTTCTTGGGGATGAGTGTCAAGAACGTATGATTCATCTCTTTGAGTAACCGTCCAGTTTGGAAGAACTCTTGGACAGCTTGGAGAACCTGAATCTTCAGGAATTCCCAATGAAGCTTGAAAAAGGCGGCGTTGAAACCATCTGGTCCCGGCGCTCGGTTAGGGTCTGCCTTCTTTACGACTCCTTCAACCTCTTCTAGTGTAACTTCCCTTTTCAGATGTTCATTGCCCAACACAGTAACAATTTTCTTACAAATGAGTTCCGAAAAAACCGACCTATAGTCGGATTGGTTAAACAACCTACTATAAAATTCGATGGCTAGCTCGATGAACTGAGAGGAGCCAGAGCTCGGGTTCCCATCAGGATCAAGAATACCTTGCACAGAGTTCCTATGTTGTCGAGCTTTGATGGTGGCGTAGAAAAATTTGGAACATCGATCTCCGTCCTTGAGCCAACTGCATTTGGCTCGCTGTTGAAGTTGAATCTCCTCTATGAACCGGAGACGTCTGGCTTCGTTCTGCACGGTGATCTCCCTCACCGCTAAGTCCTTGTCCAATGGTGACATTTGAAGGAGGTCCTGAACATCCTGGAGCTCCCTTTCCTTGGCCGCAAGGCTGTGAACCGGCCTACATCTATTCCAGCGTTTCAATTCTCCCTTGATCAATTTGAGGCGTTGCACAAGAGTGAACTGTGCGTTACCCCGCAATGCCTTTCCACAACCTTTTCCCACCGCCTCCTTATACCCCTCAATCTCCGGCCAGGCATTACAGAACCGAAAAGGTCGTCGCCGAGTGTTATCCTCTACAGTCATACGAATAAGAATAGGAGTATGATCACTTGAGCCTCTGTGCAGCCCCTCCGCTAAGCCATTAGGGAAGGTCTCGACCCACTTATTGTTACACAATGCCCTATCGAGTTGGCAAACAACTCGATTAGTGGTAGAGCAATTATTCCACGACCATATTTGTCCTGTCTTCGATAAGCACATAAGACCAGATCTAAGTAAGTAGTCCTGGAAATCTGCCAGGATAGGGTCAGGGACTCGACGTCCGCCTAGCTTCTCCGTCGCCGATATCATGGCGTTGAAGTCCCCACATAACACAAGCGGTCTCTGATTCCCTACTTCCAAAGCTACTCTGGTTATACTCGCCCATAACTCAAGACGTTTCCGTCTATCATTATGGCCATAAACTGCACAAACCACTACTTGGAAACCCCTTTTATTAGTTAAGTCAATTGCAATTAGCTGTTCAGTAAGAAGTCTAACCTGTCCAGTCCATGTCCGAGTGTCCCACTGCATCCATATTCTAGCCATACTGCCCAACTCTAGATTATGACACGACGTCCATTGATCCGGGGTACGCCTCATAATTAACTCAACACTCTTAACCTTGCTCTCAAGAATAGATACTATCGTACTTCTGTGCCTACGAACCATATTTAAAATTTCCCTCCATCTCGCGCTGGAGTTTGCTCCTCGAGCATTCCAGGTGAGTATTGTCATCTAATTCCGGTTTGAAGTATCCTTTGGAGGTCCCTGATTCTTCCCCGGACATTGGGAAGAATTCACTGAGTGCAAAATATTTGGCGCCTGGATATCTATCCCGGCACTTGTTCCTTCTTTGTCACCACGCAACAGAAGTTTCCATTGAGGGTTGTCCCGAGCGAATGATGCATTCCTCTCCAAGCGATTCTCATCAATGTTGAGGTCTGCTTGTATGTTAGGTGTGCCTGCATACTGTTGATCTCTCCTAGCAGCTTTGGCGAGTGTTCTCAAGCCCTCTGCATCTGTCCCCTCCTTCTCATGTGAAAGGTCCCTATTTTCCTCTGTATTACCATTGCTGGTCCTCTCCTGGCCATATAAGACCAGGGCCTTGGAGTTGATGATGTCGATCTCCCCATTTATATCCTCCCCTGCTCTTTTACCAAGAACCGATCCACCTCGGGTTGTCTCATTACTACCATCCATCACTCCCTCCTCATTGTTGCCTACTGGGATCGTATCAGTATTCATCTCATTATTTTCTTCTGCCATGTTCCCCTGAGCCCCTTCCTGTCGTGGTTCACCCTGAGATACTGGTGTCTCTCTCTCCTCTGGGAGTTGATAAACTTCCTTACATTGTTCAAAGGTATGTCCGAAACATAGGCATTTCCCACACGCCGGCGGAATCCATTCGTACTCGATCTCTTGCTCCATTCTACATCCACTTGGTAATAGCATATCAATCTTGTGAGGGAGCGGCTCTTTTGCAGTAATCTCAACAAATACTCTTGCGTATGCTAGCCTTTGCCTTCTAGCTGTTGGAAGATCCGTGCGAATAGGGTTACCTACTATGCTAGCCATTTTCATAATCGACGGTATGCTCCACAGCTGGGGGGATAACCATGGGAATCTGATCCAGATGGGGACCGCCGTAAGACGATCCTTATCGAAGTTAGACTCAGGAATGCCATCTTTTGAGAACAACTAGTCTGCCATCAAACGTCCAAGGGCCCCCCTCCAACACACGTTCCAGATCCTCTAGCAGCGAGAACTTGACGAAATAGAAGCCATTTTCCTTGGAGAAAAATTCCATTGTTCCTTTGGGCCGCCATACCCTATGTGCGAACGCTCGAATCTGTCCAAAGAATGGCCTGTTCCCCATAACATACAGGACTAAGGTGTTTTTCCAGTACTCCGTAGTTTCCTCCAGATCATCTCCTGTTATTTCGACAACCCTCTTCCCGTCAATGATCCGTGGTTCGACGTATTGAAGGGTAGTCTCTTCCTGCGTTCTTGATATCTTACACAGGTCCGCCCATGATACTGGTTTGGGCGTCCCTCCTTGATAATCTTCTCGGCTTGGTTTTATATTTCTCCATGTTTCCCGGATATCTTCTCTGCGCTGCACCGGAGCAGCCACCGTTGGCCTCCGTTCTTGCGGTTTCCCCGCCTTTGTTCCTTGCTTGACTCTGGTAGACCCTGTTCGGTCTCTTTGATATCTCTCCTTATTTGCATTAGCTCCTTTCCTCTCCCATCTGGCGGCTACGTTCCCCTTTGGAGTCCGTCTTCTCCGTTCAACTGTGGACCACCCTCCGGCTGTGTCGCGCATCCCCTGCTCTCCTAGCCCCGCATGACATTCATCTCCTGAGCCTTGGCCGGTATCCGCTGTTGCCGCGCCAGGATCCCCGATTTTGGGAGCAAATCCTAGCGGAACCATTGCGAACTCGCTTTATATATATATATATATATATATATATATATATATATATAATTTTTATTTTTATTTTTATTTTGAAGTAATGGGTAATTATTGCGAACTCGCATCCACTGGAGTATATATAAAACACGTGTTGATGGTAGTTAATTATAAGAATTAATTTTTTTAACTAATTAGTGCGTAATATAAAAACGGTTTGGACGGTTTATTTTTGAGCCATTTGGAAGCCGCATTATAATAGTAGAGGTTTGTAAGGTATACTCCTGAATGTTTCCATTAGTTAAATCATTGCCCTGTATTACAAATGTGTGCACTATTTGGAGAATAAAACCAACATGTTTTTTTTAGAGGCTAGACTGCTAGCTGATATATTTATAGGAGGATTATTCCTAATTAGTAGTCGACTTGCTGCCAAATGTTAATTGGTCAATAATTTATGAAAGGTTTTAAGGTATTGATATGTAAGGGTCTGCTTGGTAACGGTGTTTTTCACCGTTTTTGGGGTATTTTTGAACTAACCGTTTCTGAAAACCATTGTTCGTTATTTTTTTTTTTTGAGGCAATGGTTTTGGTCGGCTCAAAAATCCGTCAAAATCGATGTAATGTAATTTTGTATGGCTTTATAAACACCCAAAATCTGTGGATTTTGAAAATTATTATTATTTTATTTGATTTATGTACTCACCAAAAATATATAATTATACCTGCTAATACCTTTTCCTATTTAATTTTATTCGTTTAAATTTTTTTCAAAAACAACTTGCTAGTGAATTACCAAACATGAATTGGACTGATTTAAAATCCGCTAATCGGATCCCTCGTAACCGTTCATAATTGGTACTCTTAAAATATCTCATAACCGTTACCCTATCATTGCCAAACGGACCCTAAATGTTTCTTATATTTTCTTTCTCATGAATCATTTCTTGGTCGTCTTCTAATAAACCAGAGAAGTATCCCTCCATGATTTCTCTCATCAGCATATATAAATCTAATTCTCCTTCTAGAAAATAAAATATTATATGGTATTTTGTCCAATCAGAAAAATCTGATGACATAGAAAACAAAGTCTTTGATTGTTGTTGTCTGCTTCGACCAAGTGCCAAAACGAAAGATCATACGATGATTTGTTATGACATTGATTATGTTGCTTCTGTCATATATATATAATTAGTTTAAATACTATCCTAAACTTATACTTCCAGTTTCTGTGTGCTTTCAGTCAGAGCCGGTCCGGAGGTTTAGGTTGTCCTATCCTGGAACTAATTTTGGTTGCCCTTTAACCCTTTGGTGAGGTTATGCTGAGCCTAAGGGGTTGGCCTAGTAGAGAGAAATTGTCCTAGCAGAAGGGAGTTGTCCAAGCCCCAAGGCTTGTCCGGCCGGCCCTGCTTTCAGTTGTGAGAGATTTTGAAGGAGAATTCTTAAACAAGCAATCTGTGCTTGATAGGTAAGCAAGCCAGAGTTCTTAAGCATTCGGATTATTTATTTCTGATGCTAAGAAATTTGAAAACTATTGTCAGTTTGAAATTTTGATGGCATGACATGTTGGATAGGATTGCCAATTTGTCATATGCATATCAATTCTATATATATATATATATATATATATATATATATATATATATATATATGTTAACATTTGAATCAGAATAATTTTTGTTTTACTACTCATGCCAGAAAGTTTAGGACTTATAGCGTGTGGATCATAAGCCTTCATTAAATTAACATGATTTGTATATCATGGAGAATGTGACATGTAACTAATATACTCATATCGATCTTAAATTTATAGCAAAGGCACAAAACTGTCTACAAGTTACATTTGATTCTCGACTCTTCTCTGCACAGCAAATTGCCACGTTTTGCTTAGCCAAGTGTTTCTTAATTCTCAGTGCCACAGGTTACACAACCATTGGAACACCATATGAAAAGAACCAAAGCTTGTGTCGAAAATGTTCTAAACTATCTCTACAAAGATAATTTAAAATATATGTAAAGATTGCAAACTGCTCAATCTTCAATTTCTGGATTTTGTTTTTAAGTGGGTGTATTTTTTTGTGGAAAATAGACTTGTCTAGGATTCCGAGTAGAGGAACTACACTAGCAAGTGGGCTAAACTAGTCATTTTGAAACCACAAGTTTATTTTTCAAGTTGAAGTTGCCGAGATCCTTTTTATGTCTCTTTCTTTAATTATTTGGTGATTGATGTGGAAGAGATAAAGAAGTAAGTACTCTCGATCCGGGCCGGCCCACGAAATTGCTCTATTCATAGCTTGTTTTGGTAGACTCTTGATCTTTATTGTGAGCCGATCATGGAGGGTCACCAGATCGACTCCAATCTCTTGTGATATCATACTGAACCTGGTGGTCGTCCCAAACAAAGGGGTTACCTAAGCCCGAAATCTTGTTTGACTTACCTTTGGGTCGGCCTTGCCCTTAATCGTAATTCATATGAAGCATGAGATTATTCCAGGAATTGTCAGTGGAAAATTATTCTCAGGTTGAGTATGAAGGGTTATACGAGAAGGTTCTCTCCGAGGGGGTAGAGTATGATCTCAAATAATCAAGTGAAATTAAAATTGCGGAAAACTTGAGTACATTGTTCCAAAACTCTTGTCAAATACTTCTCATAATGTATTCTGGAAATAATTTTGATAAACTGACAAATGGCAATCATCCTCCACCTATTCCGGCGAAAAAAAAGAAAAGGGAATGATTAATTAAAACATGAAACCAATGAGTAATTTGTATCGTGTCGGTATCTGTGTCCCCGTGCAGAACACGAGGAAAGTAATGTGGGTAAGAACATCCACACTTGTCTATATTTAAAAATTATTAAAAAACCTAAGAGACACTCCACATTTTGAGGGTGGTTATAGCTCCTATACATTCATTCCTTGGCCCATTAAAATTAACTATTCTTACAAAAGAAAAAAAAAAAGGTGGAAGAAAAACCTGACCAAATAGGGAACGAAAATAAAAATAAAAAAATATTAATTTGAAATATTTGTTTGGAACGTACCATTGTATGTTAATATTAAAAAGATAAACGATTAAAATTAACTGTTCTCTCTCTCTCTCTCTCACACACACACACACACACACAGCGCTGCTACTGCCATGTCTTCACTGAATAATTTTTTCTGAACAGAGGAATCATCATCAAGCTCAACAGACCCACTATAAACATGTTAAAAAAAGTCTTGTCAGTAGACACAATCAACAATTGTCAACTAGTGACACCTATGGTTTTACAACGCAGGCATAGCCTATATAAGGAGGAGCTAGTCCTTTTCCTCTCTTTTAGAAACAACATCACTAGAGAATCATCAATCACTAGAGTCTCCTCTCATCTTCTAATCATTCATCTTGACTCCCTTTTTTTTCCCCTAAATGGTACCACCCTCTTCAGTAGATCTATAGGAGTAGTAGGCGTTCAAAAGTAGTACATTTTTTGGTTTCATGCTCGCCAGTGGTCACCACATTGTCAACTTGTTCACAAGCAGAGGAATTAAAGGACTTGAAGAGTGGTAACTAAGTATATCAGAAAAACTTCAGATTACACCAGCCTCCTCCTGTATCTTGCCAACCATGTGATAAACTGCTGTCGCGATGTCGTCTACCGACGTCAAATGGCAATCCTCCTCCACCTATTCCGGCGGAAAAAAAAAAATTTAGGAATGATCAAGTAAGACATGAAACCAATGAGTAATTTGTATCGTGTCAGTATCTGTGTCGGTGCATAACATTTCCTAAAGTAATGTGGGTACGATCATCCACACTTGTCTATATTTGAAAAAATTTCATAGAAAGCTAAGGCCATCTCCGATGGTAATTTCTAAAATTGAGTTTCTATACTACTTGGCATTGTATTTTGAGGAGAATTACTTTCCTGCATATTGTTTTTTACTTTTCCGTAATTTCTTACTTGGATGGATGGAATCACTTTTCCCTCTAATTCTTCTTCATTGGGAATCACCTTCCTTTTCTACTCAATTCCTTTGGCACCCAAACATAGGAAAGTAATCAATTTTCTTTTCCACTCCGAAGATTCCGCTAACCAAACCAGGCCTAAGAGTTTTTACATAGAAATTGTACAAACAAAACAAATACTCTCCAATTGTTCTCCATTTCTATCCTAGGTGTCACAAAATAAAAGATCAATTTAATGCTGCGGGGTCCAATAATAATTGTCATGAGAGATGGAGCAGATTCTACATGTACAAACTCTTATAGAAATTTTTCATCCTACATCATTGCCAGTTAGGATAGAAATGATGATAGAAACTACGATTGAGAGAAGTTTCTTCTAAAATGGATTTCTTCCATAGAAATAGGGAAGATAGAAACCCCATTGGAGATGGCCAAGAGACACTCCACATTTTGAAGGTGATTATAGCTCCTCTACACTCATTCATGGGCCCACTAAAATTAAATGTTCTTACAAAAAAAACAGTAGGAGAAAAAGTATGACCAAATATGAAAGAAAAATAAATATATATAATTAATTTGGAGTATTTGTTTATAGTGTACCATTGTAACTTAATATTAAAAAAATAACCCAAAAGTAATAATTTATGAAAAAGTTCATGGAACTAGGAGGAGACGGCGGTGTATTGGCTGAGCCGTGGGGCCCACAAAAACCACACACCCCTGCTATATTCGGCCAAACAGGAGAACTAATGGGAGGCCGACACGTGACATTGGTTCACCGGCAGTCCCCCCACGCGTTCCGTAACAATTTGTTAATAATTTATACAATTTGTGAAAAGTTGGAGCCTCTCTACTTGTGGAGTGTGGATGTTCCTAAGTTATGGGCTGATGTCGTCCGTTACCTTGAGACTGAAGGAGTAGAGGACCATCTGGTCCACGGTGGTGACGTTGAGGTGGAGGGTCGTCAGCCGCAGGCCCTGCAGGACCAGCACCATCTTCAGCAGCTGCTTCGGCCGCTGCTTCGTGAGGACCTTGAGGTTGGCGTGGCTCTCGACCATCGTCACCTCGATGTCGGCCACCGCAGAGTGGTTCTTCGCGACGGTTTCGTTAGCGGCGTTCGTGCCGGCGGTGGATGTGGTATTCCTGCATTGTGCGGAGGTCGAGTACTGCGGGAAGGTGAAAAAGTCGGAGAAGGGGCCGGCGGAGGAGGAGGAGGAGCTGCCTGAGGGATTAATAGGCGTCAGCTTGTGCCGTCGCCGCGCCTCGAGCGACTGGAGGAGTTGCTCGAGTTCCTTGACAAAATTTATCGCGCCGCCGACGATCGACGCTTGATCACCCTGTCCACATTGAACCAACACTTTGGTTCGTAAGAATGGGTTGGTTTGGAAATTATCATAGGCAACAATTATGCTATTTGTCCGAGCTCTCTAGCCTAGTGGTATTAGAGCGGACATCCGGAGGGGCCGGCAAGGTTCGAGCCCCCCAATTGTGTGTGTGCGTGTGATTTCAAAAAAAAAAAAAAACAATTATGCTATTTGGCTCCCAAAATATTTAGGTGATATTATCTTCCATTATGTGACATTTGACATGGCATCTGACATAACAGTTGACATGGCAAATTTTAATCCAAAACATTAATTACCCAAAAAAATTAATTTTAATATTAACATTAATATTAATATTAGTATTAATGTTAATATTAATTTTATGTTAAGATTAATTTAATATTAATTTTAATTTTAATTTTAAAGTTAAGGTTAATTTTAATGTTAAGATTAATCTTAATGTTAATTATCATGTTAATTTAATTTTAATTTTAATTTTAAAGTTAAATTTTACCATGCCAGCTGTCATATGAACAACTATGTCATATGTCACATAATATAATGGAAGATGATATTATCCAAATATTTTGGGAACCAAATAGCATTTTTGATTTTGCAAACAGACTTGAAACCATTCTAGTGTGTAAAAATGGAGTTAACTATGATTACGACTTTTCTTATGGAAAGACACATAACTTTCCTTCTAAAGATACGACGCTGTTACCAAATAGTCGAATCCCAATGGTGCAGAAATTGAAAGCGACTAAACTGAACATCTACGCCTGAAATTTTGTTGCAAGTTTTGTTGGCCAATGGTGAGAGATGAAAGCATATGCAACAGAGGGGAGTTCATCTTTTGATGCAATGGTGGCTTGCATTTATATTTGAGATTCTTTGCAGAGAAAAAGAGAGAGAGAGAGAGAGACGAAAGCCAAGTCAGCCAGCCTGGCTTCAGAGCAGAAAAAGCCATTCCAAGTCCTGAAATTTTGGGGTGCACCACTGTACACAACATAAGTTTTCACAATTATTGTGAACAAAAAAAAGGAAAAGGACACGGAAAATTTTGTAGAGCATAAGAACCTCTAGAAATCCAATCCAAGCATCAAAGTCACTATATGTATCATTTCATTCAAAAATTGCCACATATAAAATTAGTGATCAAAACTTGAGTAAACGTTCACATATTCCACTCAACTTGAAAATTACGGTTATTTTACTTTCATATGTGACAATTCTTGAATAAAACGATGAATCTATTTTACTATATAATAGAAAAACTTGATGGTGAAACTTTTGAATTCCGAAAATATTCTGTCTATACTAATTAAAAATGGTTCATTAATTTTAATAAGGACAACTTAGTAATTATGAATACTACCATTTGGACTTCCTAAAAAGTCTTTTTAAGTTAATTAAAAAAAAGTTAAAATACGTGCAGGACACGTGTACATATGCTAGTATTTATAATATAAGTTTTGGTGGACGGACAAAAATAGACTTGGTATGCTTATGTACACGTACCCTTTGAACGTAAGAGGGAGGCATTAGGGAGCGGAGCACGGTGAGATAGTCGTTCATCAGCTTCCTCCGGTTGCGCTCCACCGCAATGTGCGTCCTCCTCTGGTTCTCCACCTCCTCCTCGTTCTTGCAACTCTTCGTCCTCCGCCTCTTCTTCCTCCCTGCCACCGCCGCCACTTCCGTCGTCGTCGTCGCGGCCTTCCTCTCCTCCTCCTCGTCTCCACCGCCATTCTGCGTCATCGCCACCGACGGCAAAGGCAGGCCCGCATGCCACTCCCCGTAACTCCCAACTCCGTCCGCCTTGATCTCCTGATCACCACCGAAGCCGTCGTATAGAAAGCTCCAGCCGCCAAAGCCGAGCAATTCCATGTTCGTGGCGCAACCGAAGGGGTCTTGAGGAAACACCACAGCCTCCAATGCCATGTTCATCGGTTCAACCGCGCGGAGCTAGAGGAGAGGAAGAATGGATTATAAAGGAGTTGGGAGAGGAGAAGAAGACTGAAGAGGAACAAAAGACAATAGCCACGTGAGGAAGAGGAGGGGGGAGAATGCATGGAACGTGGGTTGTGTGTTGGCTAGTGTGTGTTTGTATGTGCTGCTGATAGAATTTTGTGTTCTGGTTTGAGTACGATGCTGGTCGGGTTTTTTTTTCTTTTCTTTTTTTTCCTTTTTTTTTTTTTTTTTGGTTCATCGGAGATTCTGTCTGATGCCTATTGGTGTTGAGTGTTGAAGTCTTCCATGATGGATAGTTCTGTACAGAAAATTTGTTCCAAAGTACTCATTTTTTAGAAAATTACGTTCATGATAACATGTTTGAGAAAATTGAAATTATAAGAACATTCCGTCAGACGAACCGGCGGAAATTGGACACGTACAATTTTCGTCAAACCGTCTGGCTGAAATCACGCGGGGGGGGGGGGGGGGGGGGGGGGGGGGGGGGGGAGATTTTAAAGTTTTTTGTAAAATTATTCCCAACAATGCAATAATTTAAACCCCAGCTATTTAAACTCCAACAGTTGGTAACCCTTGTCCCACCCCCATTTCAAACAAAACCAACCCCCTCCCCCTCTCCGCGCTATTTCGGCCAGACAGTCTGGCGGAAATTGGACGTGTGTCCAATTTTCGCCTGTTCGTCTGGCGGAATGTTCCTATAATTCTAATTTTTTCAAACATGTTATCCTGAACGTAATTTCTCAAAAAATTAGTACTTTGGAGCAAATTTTATGTAGTTCTGTACTACCCCAACTTCAGTTTCAGTTTCATAATAATGTTAGAGGAAAAAAGTTCTTTAGGACGACGGAAATACCTTTCGATTTTTTTTAAATAACTATAACTAATAAAGCTCAGGTAATTACTATAAAAAATTTCCTTCAGCCTCAACCACTTGTGAGCCATTTCTAAGCTACTGAAATTCAAGTGCATTTTGTTCTATTTTAATTCAAAGTTGATTTTTGCGATCATATGACTCTGGCCTCTGTTCGATACTACAATGAATATTCCATACAATAAGTCTATATAATATTGTGTATTTTTACAGCAAGTGTTCCATGATCAATGATGTTGTTGAGCAACACCGTGAAATGTTATTGCATCAAGTGCAGCAAGTCCTGAGATAGTTGTCGTATCAGTGCAACGAGTCGATTTATGGGAGAGTGCTTTGTTTACGATAGCGAATGTGATGAACTGGTTCGCGTAATGACTTGAATGTCGAAAATGAAACGTTGCACGAGATGCAACAGATGGGATCGAGAAATCCTAAATCGATAAGAATGAGTCGGTTGGTTGTGTGTCTAAGTTGAGTAAACGAATGTGTACATTGGCCAAATTTTGTGTCAAAATTTGAGTAATTGGAAGTTACGTTTGTGATCGGTATGATCACAATGGGATGGTTAGATGGAGTAGATGTTGAATCATACAAAGTATGATGCGAGAGCAATGATTCGATTTCTGAGTGACATATGTCATAGCGCTTATGCGATAAGTGCGTTGAAACATTGTGTGATGGGTCTGTCCACGACAGACGGGTAGTGCCGAGACTCGATTGGTAATTTATTTGACGGTATGTTGACGCAAGTGTTCTTCAATAATCGGTTAGAACGATCAGGGGCATACTTGTATCAGTAGATGATATGTCGGACGAAAATTCGAAAAGTATAAGTTGGTCGAATGACTGAGACTATCGAAATGATTATATGTCGAAAAATGGTCGAATCGGCTGGTTAGAAAATGTGAATGCCCCATTTATTATTATTATTAAAAGTTATATATGTGCATTGTACTTGTGTTATCCTTTTTTTTTATATACTTACGTGACAATGTAATACGTTATATATTATAAATATATGATTATTACTTCTACGTCAAATGAATCTTGTTAGTAATGAATCAAGATAATGTTACACCGTACATAATTACATATATGATGACTTTTAATTAATATATGCATCACTAGACATAAATACATATGTTACAAGAAATATGATCTGCCAACTATCTTTTAACTAACTTGTTAACAGTAACTATAGTTCCTTGAGGGTCTGCTTGGATTGGGCATGGTTAAATGGCCGGGGTTAAGTGAAGAAAAGTTAAGTGAGGAAGAAAGTCAATACATATAAGTATATAACATTGTTTGGATTGAGAAAGAGTTAAGTATAGTTTGTTTAATAACTCTTTTTTGGATTGGAGGTTTTGAGTAGGAGGTGGCCGATTAATGAAAATAGAATCAACATCCTTATTACATATTGTTTTTAGTGGGAGGAGAAGTAACAAGAGAAAACGAGAAGAGACAACGCACATATACGGCAACACGTTGAAAGACAGAAAGACGGAACAGCACGTTGAAAGTAAGAAAAAGATAATGATATTTTATAGGACAAATAAGAAATATTTATGTCTTTTTGAACAAAATCATTCACTTTTGTTGTTGTTGTTAATTTTCGATTTGGGGTTGAATGATGGACAAAATAACGCTAAATAAACTCTCACTTAACCCTCTACAACCCTCCTTCTAAACCTTAAAACGTCTACCCTTAAACCAAGTTTAAAAAATCCATGACTTAACTCCACTCACTCTCAATCCACTTATCGGTTTAAATCCAGAAAATCTTGTAGTATTAAAATGAGACATAATTGTTGTGCGAAAATTTGGTTTAAGAAAACCCCACGTGACAAATGACAATTATAAATACCAGAGTAATGCTATAGAGATTTTTGACATACTCTATGCCACATTGATGTGCCAATACATTATTTGATGTTAATTATTACCTTTTTTTAATACTTCTTTTGACGTCCAATAATTTACTGTCATACCAGTGCAATTATAGAGTGTAAAAAAAAGTGTGTATCTCTCCGAGACTCTGAGAGGTGGCCATAATAATTCTTGAGCTGTGTGCAGTGCATGTGACATGAATGGTGAAGCGATTGAGCAAATTAAGTACCATTTCATTTTTATTTTTTTATTTTGTTAAAGGCATACATCATTTCCATTACATATAGATTTTTAAGGTGGTTTTCCTTGCTAAATATTGTAGGAGCACATAGTTTTGTGTCTTTAAAGTTCAATGAAAGAAGCAACATACAGTAATGGCTCCCATGTCATCACAGTAACTCCATTGTGTGCATAAGCTCGATGTGCAGTCGCAAGATGAATGTAATTAGCATTTTTAATATTTCTCGGTCGACTGCTCCATTGTGTGCATATGTCCGATTTGCACTCACAAAATGAATGTACTTAGAAATTTAATATTTCTCATTGGACTATATAGTGAGACCCAATATAACTGATAAATTTGCAAGCTTAATCTTGAATTTATAATTAATCAATTAGTTTGTAAGTACAAAAAAAACCATGGTAACAAATCTTACACTAATGAGGCTTCAAAATGGCTCAAAAGTGAGCCGCCTAAATCGTCATTATATTATGGTCCATTTTATTTTAAAAAAAAATTGTAAAAATTGTTGAAAAAAGTTTAAATTTGTCAACATGAAGAATCGAACTCAACCAAATAAGAAAAATACCTCACACCTTAACCACATGAGTTAGAAGAAATATTTGATAATAATTGGATACTATTCGTATTATCAGTGATTATACGTGCAAAGCACGTGCATTTACTAGTTTAATTAGTACAAATTATGTCCAAACAATTATATCTTTTTCTTTGCTTTAGAAAAAAAAATAGTTTCAGACTTTTCAAATTATGAAATAATTTTTGGTACCAATTTTTTTTCTTCTAAATTATTAAATAATTTTTTATTTTATTTTTATTAATTTGAGGATGAAAAGATTTATGTTTAGTATAAAAGTATTTTAGGGTGAACTTAATTTTTTTAGGCTTAATTGTACTTTGCTACCCTCAACTATTCCGCTTTTTTAACTTGATACCCTAAGCTTTTTTTTGTAACACGTTGATACCTCAGCTATTATTTTTTTTTCAACTTGATACCTAATTTTTCAAAAAACTCCAAAATGCCCTTATCCCTTCCTCTTCCCTTCTCCCCTCCCTCCCCTCCCCCACTCCGGCCACGCACACCCTCCTGCTCCGCCTCCCCTCCGGCCACTCCCCTCTACCACGTCCGGCCAACCCCCTCTCCCGCTTCCGGCGGCGGCTGCGGCTGCTGCTGCTGCGGCGGCCGACGGCGGTGGGGGTAGGGGGGTTGGCCGGACGCGGGAGAGGGGGGTGGCCGGAGGGGAGGCGGAGCGGGAGGGAGGGGGGTTTTGGGGGAGGGGGGGTAATTTTAAGGTTTGAGCAGGGGTATTTTCGTCCCAAATTTTTTTTGGGTATTAATTTGTTATAAAAAAAAGTTTAGAATATCAAGTTAAAAAAATAGAATAGTTGAGGGTAGCAAAGTACAATTAAGCCATTTTTTTATTTGTACTATTGAATTTGTGTTTGACATAATATCATAATATTTGGAAAAATTTGTCAATTCTTATATTTACAATGTACTTTAAAATAATAAGAATATAACAACACTTTAAAGTTTACCATATATGAAAAATAAACATCTTTTATACTTTAAAATGCTAGCATCATATAGAATCACTTGGAAGTGCTAGTACTATATTGTTAAGCTATGAGCTAATTGTAGTTGTCATTTATCTCTATTGAAAAGATATAGATTTAAGTTGAATTTGGGTTTGGATCGGTCGTAAGAAAATAGCCTAGGGGATTGTCGAGAGGGGATTGTTCAAAGTTGAAGTCTTATCAGACTAATCCATGGACATGCTCTGTTATTATGAATTATTATTTTTTAAAATACTAGTACTATATAGTTATATGGAAAGAAAAAAAAATCATGTAAGTCTAGATTTGAAATAGAATGTTGCTAAGCGTTACTCCGATGATATCTCCCTAAGGCCTAGTTTGGTTCGCAAAAAAAAATGGGAAGGAAATCAATTTTTTGGCATTTTTTTTTTTAAATTATAATTCTCATCGATTTTCTTTTCTGACGTTTGAAAATGCCAAAGAATTTGAAAAGGAAAGTGAATACTTAAAGGTGATAAAGTGATTCCATGGATAGATGTAATCATTTATTGTCCTAATTTTCCTTCTATTTGAAATCACTTTTCTTTTCTCGTTAATTTTTTGGTACCTAAACATAGGAAATGAATAACTTTTTTTTTCCAACCTCGTGATTGTGCAAATCAAAACTAGGCCTAAATGCCAATTAATTATGCCAGGCGCGATATAATAGAGCATTTTGACTGTTTGGTACAGCTGATCATTCTCATGCTTAAATGGATGGTTTTGAAACTTTTGATTCTAGAAAAATGTATGTAGATCCCTCGCGCGAGGCAGATTATGTGACGGACGTTGCACCGACTTTCAGTTGGTCCACATGGATGCAAGGATCCCTCTTGGCAACCAGAAATTATTCATTGGGTCAAGCCTCGTTAGCAATTCGGCAAACGGAAAAAATTCAGAACGGCAAAAGTACGAGTACAAATCGACACAATATAATTAAAATACGGTCAAAAATTTGGTCAAAAAATTCGTCTAACGAAAAACATTCGGATCAGATTTAATTCGTATTTAGTACGTTTCATATGAACCAATTCGACACTAAAAATTCGGCATATATATAAGGTTCATCCACCTCTACTCCTTCATAAACAAGGGTTCAGTGTAAAAATAAGAAGAGGTTGGATGATGGAAAACCGAAAGGTTTTTCTTTGATTGTTGCAAGCAACATGTGCAAAGACTCTTGGGTTTCTTTTTTTGGTTACTGTGACACTTTTTTTTCTTTTCTTTTGATAATTTTTAAGAATTGTGCCAGTCTTAATATCTAATAGCAGCAAGAGTCAAGAAAGTTCAGACTGTTGGTTTCTTGGTCACATTCTTTTTGACCAATTTTTTAAAAAATTCGTACGGTACGCATTTAAAACGCCACAGATTTAAAATTCGCGTACAAATCCAAAATTTTCAAGTACGTAAGTATTATACGTTTATGTAAGATACGGAAAAATTCGCGTATAATACGTATTTTATTCGGGTGATTGCTAACAAGGGGGTCAAGCTCATCACGTGAGAGTCTTAATTTTTTTACCAATAATATCATGATATACAAAAAAATATTTATATTTAAAGGATGTCGTTATTGATAATTCTCGACATTCATCATTAATTTTTTATTATTCAAATTCAAATTATATTCCCATAAAACTGACATTACAGGCTAATATATAATAATATTTTAGGAGTTCAAATAATAGTATCATATTTTGGCACAATATTATCACAATACCGATAGAAAGTCAAAACTTACCTAACAAGTCTGTACCACTGAATCGTTTATCCAAGCGGGGAGCGAAATGGGACGAAGGATTGCACAGACATTGCTTTCATTCCATCTGTTTCAAATGGATTCTTTTGGTTCTGTGCAAAGTTGATTGCGTGTCATTCTCAATGATGATTAGTATGCTGATGTTTATAAAGTAATTCAACTGTACTTAAATTCTACAGTGTTGGTTTTTGTTGTAGATTTTTCTTCGTGTAGACTGCTCCTTTTTTTTCCTTAACCATCACGTACGGGCTCAGTTAAATCGTATGTCTTTTTATATACGATTTTTAGTCGAGATCGTCATGTCGTTTTAGACTCTTCGTGTGGATTTTGTCCGTACCGACTTTTTTATCATCGTCCCACACGTACGCCTCGTGCACTCCATGCGCTCCAGAGCCTCACGGGACGGCCGACGTCTTTCGACACCGGCAACTCAACGCCTCGCTTCGTCCCCGACGTCGAAGGCGTCCTCGACGTCTTCATGACGCCTACGACAGCCGATACCGTCCAGCCACGACGTATTCACTACTCTCTTGAATACAAGTCAAGCTACTTATGAAATTTTGACAACGATTAAAACTGCTAGAATTAGTGCAACAATTTTTTTTATGTGTTATTTTCTACGGCTTGACAAATGTGAAAGAAAATTTAGTGCAACAAAATTGCTAGGAGAATAATCTAATGGAATGATTTGATAATAGCTGGAGCCAGTAAACGCAGTAGAAGCTACCGAAGAAAGGTAGCAGAATTAATAAACTATTGGAAATCAATGCTAACCGAGTTAGCAAAATGACATGTTGAGTAATGAAGATCGTCATTATTCAAAACAATGTTCGCTAAACTCCTGTGCTAGCTCCGCGTACAAAGAGCACAAACATGTCATCGTTTCCGACTTGAACATACAAAGTACAAAGTGTGTCATTAAAGTGTCACTTTATGTCCTTCATCCATGTCCGAATCTGAGCTGGCCTCCCTTCCCAAAGAAATTTTTCCGTAAAAATGGTGACAAAACAAATACTTGTGTATAATTGAACTTTACCCACTAGAATTTTTTTCTCACCATAATAACCACTAGCTAACACACCTTATATCTGCGGGACAATAAATAATAACTTAAATATTTAAATACACATTTGAGATTTATCTTAACATGAAATGATGGGAACGTGTCATTAATGATCAAATATAAATAAATCCCAACTGTTTTCGTGTGGACGAAGCAATATAATTTAAAGTACGTTACTTTTAAGTTGGCATCATAGCGACCCAAATTTAGTCTGTTGCGTGCATTTTATTCAGAAGTTACATAAACAAGTATACTGTTTTATGAATCTAGTTCTCAATCAATGTCCGTAAGCTGTGGCCTAGTGGTAGCAACGGAAGCTTCGATGCAGAAGACTCCTTATTGAATATTTTTTTAATATTTGTCAAGTTGAAGAAAAGAACACTTCAAAAAAGAAGTTCTCAATCAATAAAATGAATCTTTAATGAGCAAAATCTGTTAAATTTGTAATATAAATAAATAAATACGGTAACTCTCATATGTTTTATGAGTATTACATCGACTGACGATCTCTCTCCTATATAAATTTTATAAAACATAGTGATAGTCAGTGTTATAAGCTTATACATAAAATATAAACTATATGAGTGGTCCGTGTAATTAGTTTCAAAGTAAAACAGTTTATGTAAAACACAAGAATATTATATATATATATATATATATATATATATATATATATATATATATATATATATATATATATATATATACTCTAGAAATTTGGCACGTTAATAGAAACTTCAAATCTATTTGATAAGAGGTTCATGTAAAATAAAGTTACAACCAGTATTTTAAAAACCAGATCATAGATCGATCCGTACAAGACACTGGATCAGGTCAAACTGGTTCAACCATTAGGTTAACCTAGGTGATCCAATTTTATTTTCTTCCGGACACTGATTTTGACCAAAAAAAATATTTATTTATAGCCGGTTTTCGAAAAATTAGTGGATCAACGTTGATCATCCGTTCTGAAAAAGCTACCGGTTGAAGCAGCAGGTCTGGTCCAATTTTTAAAACATGGCTTACTACACACGTAACTACAACTTTAAATTATATCTATATTGCAATTTTAAATGTAAAAACAATTTACATAAAGTTTTATGGTACAACTACAACCGTCCAAATATTCGAGTGTTAATTTGTTGCACCACAATACACACAAACGAACTCAGTAGCTATACAACATGGAAACAATCAGGTCCGTGGATAATATATTTCACTCATAATTGGAACACAGAAACCGCAAGAATTGGTCAATTATTTGTCGACAATGACCATATTATTATCATAAGTTCAATAATTAATGGCACTAGGTCCGACAATTAAGGAAGTTTAACAATCTCTTTTGTTGGCCTTATGGTGCACCTTAGCTATGATTTTATTTCCATGCATGAAACTAAAAAAGAGATGCACTTGCTTAACTAACCAAAATTATATGTCAAGAAATTTGACAACTAAAATTCTCCCACCATGTTTTTACCAATGTTTTAAAAATCGGACCAAAAATCAATCCGATCAGGATACTGGATTGGATCAAACCGGTCCAACAAGTTAATCCGGTTGAACCAAATATATAAGTTTACAATCTTATATTTGTTGTAAGGCAAAAACTCAAACACACGGAGACGAAGCTTTCTCGTATATCATCAACCACACAAGTGTACCTTACAAGCTATCCCAACCTCTCTTTATATAGGGAGAGAGGTTGGGGGTTATGAAGAAATGAAGGGCCAAAGGTCATGTAAGTTACAAGGAGATGAAAGGTGAAAAGCCATATGAGTTACAACACTCCTCCTTGGCTCTCCAGAAATTCTGCTTGTAAACATCTCTGAGTTTTTTCGTCTGTCTGTAGCTTGCATCTTCAAGTTTGACCATCTACTTATGTCTCGTCAAAACCTTGCCAAAGAAAACCCAGTGGAAAAAAAACTTTGGTCGAAGGACAAAAGAGTACACACAGGTCAGTGTGATGGGGGTAAACTTAACCATTGCAAAGGTGCCTCATCAAAATCTTGTCAGAAAAAACCCAGTGGAAAAAACCGCTGATCGAAGGACAAAAGAGTACACGATGGTTTTGTCACGCCCCAGAACCAGAATACTGGAGAGCGGGGGCAGACATAGCCAGCTACGTATATTGAAATGGATTCCATCTCGCTATACGGTCACGGCTGTCTAGATACATGAGGGTTTACTACAAGCCAACAGTCTCCTATGGTCATGAACAAGCCTAGTGTCTCAATCACAAGCAAGTAAGTAAATGTTACAAGATGTATGATCACTAAATATACAATAGTAAGACGTCCCAAATATTACATATTCAGCTGATCATGAAGCTAGTCGTTACAAAATGTTAGGACTAGCAAGAGTTTAGTCATACATGATCAACCCTAGGATCTGTCAATCATGTTACAGCCCGTCGGCAGACAGTAAGTGCAATCGAGCTAAACATATGCTCGTCGGCTAAACGCCTCAAAAGAATATGTTTACAATAGAGTGGGAGAGCCAAAAATAATCCACTCGTTGCCCTGGTTACGTCTGGTGTTCACCATCGGGCTGGAAAAGCGGTAGATCCTCTGGAGCTGCTCCAAAATCTGGCCATACAAAACCAGCTGGGTCAGATCCCAGAAAGAACAAGTGCCACAAAGGAAGCTTCACTTAGGAACTAAAACCAGCAATCAGCACAATAGTATAAATAAGGTAAAACTGGAAATAAAGAAAATACATCAGGATGATATACGACGAGATAACCATGGAACTATTCAGATAACCAGGTTACAACCCGTAAACCAAACAAGGACCGGGGTTGTAACCCTTCGTCTGAACAAAGCTTGGAATTCTCACCATTTATCGGTAAAATAAATACAGGCATTCAGGTCATGCAGTAATCTGGAACAGAATCAGGACAAGACTAGACAGGTTAGACTCCATCCAATCATTTCACGGCCAAGCAAGAATTACAGCTTGATACTTTAACTAACTAGGGTTATCACAGGCCTAGTTACTAGCAAGATGCAGTGAGAATCTTCCACAGCCACAAGCCCTGCAGTCCATCCAGGTTATCCGGGTTAGAAGAATTAGAGTTGAATTCAGGTGGGTACATCGTCCAGGAAACGAATGTACCCTTAGGTAGCTTGAAGGGTACAACACATGACAGTGTGCTGGAAATGTGCCCTACTCGACGGCAGGCTACAGATCCCAAGGCGTGCCCAGGTAACGGGATTGCCTGTAGCTGGGAGATCTCTTCATGACTAATGTATTAATCTAGTTATTAGCCTTAGTCCATTTCAGTAGATACTCCTGACCGTGGTACTCAGGAGTCCCCTCCTAGACATGATGCAAGACAGGACTGGATTATTTGTACAAGCACAATCGCCCACGATGTCCAGGTTATTTATACAGGTCATGTCATGTCAGGTAGTCGTCGCAACAGCTTATCAGATATATCATGTCAGGTTTTTATGTCAAGTGTACTGGTCAAGAGTGCGCCACGACGGGCCACTATCAGGTCATGTCATGTTACTTGTCAAGAGTGCACCACTACGGATCACTATCGTGTCAGGCTCAATTATCATGTCCAAACATATCAAGTAAATTCGTGATTATCAAGTTCATGACAAAAGGCGTAAGGATATAAAATGGACGTAAAATATCTAATAAAATATCAATACACAGGCTATAGGGGAGCCACGCGGCTAAGGCATATGCGGCCAGAAATGATCTCATGCGGCTGGAAGAGAACAGCCCATGCGGCTGAATAGGGTCAGACACATACGGCTAAAAAGGGAAGGGCTTATGCGGTCAAAGGGGTATCAGTCATATGCGGCTCGGAGATCCACTCAGTCATGCGGCTGAGAAGGGCAAGATATATGCGGTCAGGAGGATAGGGAACTCATACGACTGGCGGGGGATGGGTCCATGCGGCTGGCTGACCAATCAAGTACATGCGGCCGGAGAGGAGCAACCCATGCGGCTGCGGGGAGCAAAGGACTATGCGGTCAAAGGAAGCAAACCCATGCGGCTGGGAGACTGCGGTCTATGCGGCTCGCGAGCGTTGAGTTCATGCGGCTCAGGGTGGGCGGAAGTCCCATGCGACAGCGGGGAGCAAGGTGTAATGTCCCAAATTTGTGATACGTATACGTATTTTGGACCCATATTTTATTTTATTTTAGTCATGATTAGTTACCTTGGTTTATTTTGCATTGGCTTGATTTTTATTGGCATTAACAGTTCAATTGGTTTTAATGGTTCATTGGTTTATTTGGATTAGTGAGGCTGGGTTTATTTCATGGTTCATTTGGTTTAAATTGCTAGAGAGAGAGTTTATTGGCCTTGACTTGGTTCACCTTGGTTTATTTTGGTTTGGTCTATTTTGGTTTAACATGGAGAACCCTACCCTATTATAAATATCAACTTTTCTCTCTCTCTCCTTATTATTTTCTTCATCTTCTTCCTCAAGCTTCTTCCTCTCCACCACCACCACCAACCTAGGCAAGTGCATCTTGCTATCACTTGAGGGCTACATTTTATTTGTCTATTAATTTTATTAGCTCATTTTGAGCAACATTAGAACTTAGATTTTCTCCATTTGGAGCTTGGAATTTTGTAGATCTAGGTTTGAAGTATTTTCGGATTTTGGTGGATTTGATCTATGAAACTTGTTTATTTTCAAGTTTTGATTATTCTATGTGGAAGAGAATTGAATTTTACACAATTTAGACCCTTGCAAAGTTGGATTTGGACTTGTTTTGACCTAGTTGTGGTCCTTGGAATTTCTGAGTTCCATGGCTTTTTCTCTCGGGTTGGGGAAGAAGACCCCTGTTCCCGAGCGCAATCCAGTCCAGCGCTCTTTAGCGTTGGCGCAAACCAGTTAGCCCAGCACTCTTTAGTGCTGGCGCAATCTAGCCTCGCGCAGCTCGTTTTGGCACAATGTAGCCTCGCGCAGCTCGTTTTGGCGCAATCTAGCCTCGCGCAGCTCGTTTTGGCACAATCTAGCCTCGCACAGCTCGTTTTGGCGCAATCCAGCCAGCGCAGCTCGCCCTGGCGCAATCCATTCTCTGCGCAATTCAGTGTGTGCGCAATCCAGTGTGTGCGCAATCCGACCCCTGCGCAACCCGACTCAGCGCGGCTCAGCTCTTGCGCAGTTCATCTTCTGCGCAATCTGACCTAGCGCAATCCATTTCCCTGCGCGCTTGACCCAGCGCAGTCCAGCCCTGGCGCAATCCATTCTCTGCGCAATCCATTGTTCATGTTGATTTTGTTTTAATCCTCTAGGCTTGGCTTCTCTTCTATGGATTGGAGTTTTGAGATCTTGTTTCACATGACACGACTGCTTGACCCAACACGACCTGGCACGGTTTTTGATGAATTGCTTATGACTAATATGGTTTCTGATTTCTGTGATTTATGATCCGGATACTTTCTGATCTTCTTGATAGTGACCCGATGGGATGCACACTTGACTTGTAACCGGTGATTCATATTAGTCTTGTATATGGATATTTTATTAAATATTTTACGCCCATTTTATATCCTTACGCCTTTTGTCATGAACTTGATAATCACGAATTTATTTAATATGTTTGGAATGATAACTTGACATGATTGGCTTGACATGATAGACTTGATATGACAACCTGACTTGATGATGACCCGTAGTGGTGCGCTCTCGACCAGTAACCTGACATGACATGATAGTGGCCCGTCGTGGCGCACTCCTGACTAGTATACTTGACCGGATAACCTGACATGTTATATCTCGATAAGCCGTTGCGGCGGCTACTTGACATGACGTGACCTGTATAATGACTTGACACCGTGGGCGATTGTGCTTGTATAAATGAACCAGTCTTGTCTCGCATCATTTCTAGGGCATGTACCCCTGAGTACCACGGTCAGGGGTACATATTGAAATAAACTAAGGTTAATAACTAGAATAATCTACTAGTCATGAAGAGATGTTCCCCAGTTACAGGCGACCCCGTTATTCCGGCCGCAAATGTTTGGACTTGTAGCCTGCCGACGAGTAGGGCACATTTCCAGCCCACTGTCATGTGGGGCACTCTCGATTGTCACTTTAATGATTGAACTCTCTGGATTGTCACTATAATGATTGCCTGGATAACCTGGGTAGCTGCAGGGCCTGTGACTACTTGGAACATCTCATTGCATCTTGATAGTAACTAGGATTGTGACAACCCTAGTTAGTTAATATAGAAAGCCGTAGGCAATGATTGGCTGTGATTGAATGGATGGAGTCTAGTCAAGTATGGTATTGTCTAGAATTGATTGATTGCAGGATTGTACCAGCATGATTGAATGATTGTCACTCCAGATTGTCACTATAATGCTTGAATACTATTGTCACTCCAGATTGTACTATCCTGATTGTACCCTTCATTGTCACTTTCATCATTGTCTTCTTTTCTTATATATTGTCCAGTTATAATTTATTTAACATGATGCTTCTCTTAATTATTTTCTCTGATTGGGACAAGTACATTGGTAGTGCTCGAACCCCAATCTGTGTTACTTATTGTTTTCTTACATGTTGAATGCTAATGATTTGCTGGTTTTAGTCCTTAAGTGAAGCCTCCTTTGTGGCACTTGCTCTTTCTGGGGTCTGACCCAGCTGGTTTTGTATGGCCAGATACCGGAGCAGCAGCAAAGGATCTACCTGCTTTCCAGCCCGATGGTGGTCACCAGGCGTAACCAGGGCATCGAGTGGATTTCTTTTTGTTCTCCCACTGTAATATTGTAAATTATTCTTTTGAGGCGTTTAGCCGACAAGCAAGTGTTAGCTCGATTGTACTTACTTACTGTCTGCCTACGGGCTGTAACATGATTGACAAGCCCCGGGGGTTGATCATGTATGACTGAACTCTCGCTAGTCCTTACATTTTGTACGACTAGCTTCATGATCATCTGGATATGTAATGTTTGGGATGCCTTACAATTGTATATTTAGTGATCTGATATCTTGTTACTATTATTAGTTGGTTGAGATTGAGACAATAGGCTATTTTATGACCTTAAGAGACTGATGGCTTGTAGATAAACCCTCACATATCTAGACAGCCGTGACCGTATGGTGAGATGGATTCTATTTCATCATACGTAGCTGGCTATGTCCGCCCCCGCTCTCCAGTATTCTGGTTCTGGGGCGTGACACAAGGCCTATGCGGCTGGGAGCAAGGGGTGCGTGCATATGCGGTTCGGGAAGAAGGGCCCCATGCGGCTAGAAGTACAAGAGCCTCATGCGGCTCAGGGTTGTTGGAAATCCATGCGGCCAGGAAGGACTGGGCCTCAGTCATGCGGCTGAGAAGGAATACTTGCCGCATGAACTTGTCATGCGGTCAAGTCAAGACAATAGTGCATGCGGTTGGAACTGACTTGCCGCATGAATGTTCATGCGGTCAAGTGCTACCATGCGGCTCGGGATTGTGCTTCTTCTCCAAATTTCCGAGAAGTACACCATAAGCCATGGCTTCCAAGCTGCATAACTTTATCATCTGGAGCCCAAATTCGAACTTTCATAGGTCAAAATGGGGCAGAATGAAATGCTCTACAACATGGAACCATCAAAACTCGAAAATAACAAGATTAAGTAGATCAAAACCCAAGAAATCTGGAAATAAAGTAAACTTAGATCTACAAGAATCTAGCCATGGAAATTAGAAATGTCAAGTACTAAAGTGTTTTAGAATGTAGTAAAGAAGAGAATGAAGCAATAAAATTGGAGTTCCTCAATGAAGCAAGTTGCACTTGCCTAGACCTCTTTCTTTCTCTCTCTGGTAGGTAAGGAAGTAAATGAGGAAGAAGAAGATGATTAATGAAGAGAGAGAAATGAGAAGGGGTTAATAAATGGTAGTGGTGGTGGTAGGTAGGGGGTTCACCCTTAGGTTCATGATGAACCAATAGCAAATCCCAAACCGAACCAAGCCAACCCGAACGAAGAATAACCCAAGCCATGAAGAAAACAAGGAATCATGCAATACAAGATAAAATACGTACACGTATTTCTAAAATACGTAATACGAACCACAGATATTACAGGTTTAGAAGTATACACTGGATACTCCCCCTGATCACAATAGTCCTTAGTGAATAAGAGATTTGAAATGTGTCTCGTTAAAAACCTTGCCAAGGAAAACCCAATAGGAAAAAACTTGGTCTAAGGGAAAAAGAGTACACAAGCATACATCAGGATGCTCTCCTTTTCACTCGCACTCGACAGGGCGCGGGATATACGCACAACAGGGTGTTTGGAGGCGCTCGTTGGGGCGCTCTCCCTCACATGCACACAACAGGGTGCGGGAAACATGTTTCACTTAGGCTAGCTCTGAAAGCTTCCTAAGTCCAATCGCTCTGACATGTTTCTGGAACGAGTATTTTGGCAGTGATTTGGTGAACAAGTCTGCACGATTATTCTCCGATCCAATGTGTTGCACTTCAATCTTCTGAAACCTTTATTGTTCATATGTAAAGAACAACTTGGGCGATATGTGCTTGGTAGCATCCCCTTTGATGTAACCATGTTTCGCTTGATCAATAACAGCGGTATTGTCCTCATAGACGACAACAGGTTCATCTGGGTCATATGGAAGATCACATGTACTTCGAATATGGCCAATAACAGCTTGAAGCCATATACACTCTCTAGTCGCCTCATAAAGCGCGAGTAGCTCAGAGTGGTTTGTTGAAGTAGCCACTAAGGTCTGTTTGCGAGACCTCCAAAAAATTGTCGTGTTTCTAATGGTAAAGACATAACCAGATTGGGAACACCCCTTGTGCGGATCAGATAAGTATCCCGCATCGGCGTAGCCAACAAGGGTCGCGTTGCTTCGAGTGCCAAGAGCGTTGGACTCACTCAAAATTGCGTAGCGATAGAACAAGCCCAAGTCCGTAGTACCATTAAGGTAGCGAAAAATATCTTTTATGCCATTCCAATGGCGGCGTGTTGGCGCGGTGCTGTGTCGAGCTAGATAATTCACAGCAAACGAGATGTCCGGTCTAGTATATTGGGCCAAGTACAATAAAGTGCCTATTGCACCCAGATAAGAGCACTCAGGACTCAATATCTCTTCGTCGTCCTCCTTTGGACGAAATGGGTCCTTAGTAATGTCTAGAGAGCGGACGATCATGGGAGTAGCGGACGGCTTAACGTCAAAATGACTAAAGCGTCTCAACACCTTTTGGATGTAGTTCGCTTGATGGACAAGAATTCCATCTTTACGGTGCTCGATCTGCAGGCCGAGGCAAAACCGTGTCTTCCCAAGATCCTTCATCTCGAATTCCATCTTCAGGATATCAGCAGTTTCTGACAAGTCTTTTTCGGTTCCAATAAAATTTATGTCATCTACATAGACCGCGATGATTGCACATCCTGAAGTAGATTTCTTTATGAACACGCATGGGCAAAGTTTGTTATTAACGTATCCCAAACCGATCAAGTATTCGCTTAGGCGGTTATACCACATTCGCCCGGATTGTTTCAATCCATATAGCGAACGCCTCAGTCTAATCGAGAACGCGTTCCGTGGTCGGGAACTACTTGATTCAGGCATCTTTAGTCCTTCAGGGACTCTCATGTATATCTCTGTGTCTAGATCCCCGTAGAGATAGGCTGTGACCACATCCATGAGCTGCATATTCAGTTTTTCGGAAACTACTAAACTGATTAAGTAGCGAAACATTATGACGTCCATTACGGGAGAATACGTCTCCTCGTAATCAATTCCAGGGAGTTGTGAGAAGCCTTGCGCCACAAGGCGAGCCTTGTATCGCACAATCTCATTTCTCTCATTACGCTTCCTTAGGAAAAACCATTTGTGACCAACTGGTTTAACATTGGGTGGTGTTGGAGCAACAGGTCCAGACATGCTTCTTTTCGCTAAGGAGTCTAGTTCAGCCTGGATTGCTTGTTTCCATTGTGACCATTCCGTTCGTCGTTGACACTCGGCAACACTACGAGGTTCCATGGCATCATTGTTCATAATGTCAGTGGCCACTGAGTATATGAACACATCATCGATGACAGTTTCGTTTCGCTTCAAAATATCGTCTAAGCTAGAATACTCGACGGATATTTCGAGGTTATCGGCATGATTAGGAATAGGCATTTCATCTGGAACGCGCTCTTCTAATACATCGCTGTGATCCTCAATGATCTCATGGGGCAAAACGCTTTTAACAAGATTTCTCCGCTTCTGGGGCAGAACATCTTTGGAACCAACCGGTCTTCCCTTCTTTTTGGGAATAGCGGCGGACTGGACGGCCGATGGCAGCGTCCTTTGCTCGACGGGTTCGACCGGAGCAACATGTTTCATAGGAACATGGCGTCTCTCAGGGACGTCTATCCTTGCAGGCACATTTGCAGCAGGTATAATTGATCTCGTGACTTTTGCTAGGTCGCTAAATGCGTCTGGTATTTGATTTGTAATATCTTGCAGACCTAGAATCCTCTGCACTTCCTTATCACTATGTGCAGAGGGGGGATCATGATGAGCAACAGCGGGCACATGCCATGCTAATTCACGTCGTTCCTCATCAACGTTAGCGTGCATTTCTCCCCCTAACGACGGGAAGATTGCCTCATCAAAGTCACAATCCGCGTGTCTCGCAGTAAAGTGATCGCCTGTCAAGGGCTCTAAATAGCGAATGATGGACGGGGAGTTATAACCGACATATATTCCCCGTCGCTTCTGAGGTCTAAATTTTGAACGTCTTATCGGCTCAATTGGAACATTGACTAGGCACCCAAACACGCGTAAATGTGAGATGTCAGGCTCACATCCAGTAACCAGCTAGTACGCGAAAAGTGGTTGGGTGGCCATGGGCCTCAGACGGACCAAATTTGCAGCGTGTAAAATTGCGTAGCCCCATGTAGATAGTGGGAGTTTGGTGCGCATAACCAAGGTCCGCGCTATCACTTGCAGTCCCTTTATAAAAGCTTCCGCTAGGCCATTTTGGGTATGAACATACGCAACATGGTGTTCAAGATTTATTCCCAAAGTCATGCAATCATCGAAAGTCTTCGATGTAAACTCCGCGACATTATCAAGTCTAATAGACTTTATCGGATAATCCGGATGGTGAGCCCTTAACTTAATGATCTGGGCGAGGAGTTTAGGAAACGCTGCGTTTCGGGTGGACAACAACACTACGTGTGACCATCTAGTCGATGCATCAACCAAAACCATGAAGTATTTAAATGGTCCGTATGTTGGTTGGATTGGTCCACAAATATCTCCATGAATTCTCTTAAGGAATTGAGAAACTAATCTTGTAGGTTTCACATGGAGTGGCTTGAGATTCATCTTCCCAATCGAGCAGGCTTGGCATAGGCTTTTCGGATTTATAACGAAATTCTTTCCTCCAAGAGGATGCCCATGTGATGCATTCATAGTGCGAAGCATCGTATTTTGACCCGGATGACCCAGCCGGTCATGCCATAGCATAAAAGTCCTCTCATCAACTGGCGCTCGGCGAATGATGAGATTACTCTCGATGTGTTGTATCGTAGTGAGATACAAACAACTTGAAAGACATTTCAACTTCTTCAAGATACGCTTTTGGCCGTACTGAGTGGAGGTAATGAAAAGATACTCGAAGCCATGTTCTCGAGCAGTTTCAACATGAAATCCGTTTTCTCGAATATCCTTAAAACTCAGTAAGGTACGACTGGATCTTGGAGAATATAAGGCCTCTGATACTTCAACGGGAGTACCATTGGACAACGAAAAACGGGCTTTGCCAAAACCTTGAACAAGGGTTGAGGGTCCCAAAATGGTTGTCACTGAGGTTACTTTAGGCGTATAGGAGATAAAGTATGATTTATCTCTCAAGATAGTGTGAGTCATTCCACTATCAACCAGACAATCTACTGCCCCGTGGTCCATGCCTATAAGTAAAGAAAATTAAAGTTTGTCACACGTTTGAGGAAAGTGCTCGAAATAGAACTTTAATTTATCGAGAAAACAGAAAATACAAACCACCAAAAGTTTCATGACTTAAATCAAATATATAGAGGTAATGGAGATTCATTCTTCCATTTCTGCTACAAAATCGAGGGTCTCAAGATTTAGATTTTTGCACTCGTTGACCAGATTTGCTTCGGCCCGGCGTCCCTTGTGATAGTTATCAACTTCTTGGGGGGTCGTCCTGCAAGTCCGTTGTATATGACCATAAGCACCACATTTGTAGCAGAGAGTAGGCACTTGGCCTTCCACTCTCGCTTTGGGACGACTGGCCCATTGGTTCTTACCATGAGACTGCCTAGGAGTCAAAGGTCCTTGGTTCTTGTTAGAACCTCGCTTTGGGTGGCGAGACTTAAACTCGTCTCTGTTCCTTGGCTGGGACGACTGGCCCTTGTCTCGTTTCTACCATGGATTTGGTCCACGGAGAGCGTTTGCATCAGGCATTGGAATTGCCTTTGTTCCAGCAGGACGAGAATTGTTGTTTCTCATTAAAATGAGACTGTTCTTCTCGTCTAGTAAAAGTTGGGTGATGAGCTCGGAAAACTTGGTGAACTTAGACTGACGGTATTGCTTCTGGAGCAAGTTGTCAGTGGAAGAAAATGTGGTGTATGTTTTCTCCAATAGATCACTGTCGGTTAATATCTCACCGCAATATTGGAGAAGTGATCGAATCCTGCAGACTTCATTGTTGTAATCAGTTACACTTTTGAAGTCTTGGAAGCGCAGGTTCAACCAGTCATGGCGTGCTTCAGATAGCCATATGGTCTTCTGGTGGTCGAAGCGCTCTTTCAGAGAGTCCCATAGCGTCTTTGGCGAGGAGATTTCAATGAACTCCGCCTTCATGGCGTCAGATAAATGCCTGCGGAATAGAATCATCGCTTTGGCGTTCATTGAGCGAGTGACTTCCACTTCATGCTCTTCCTCGTTATAGATGACGTCCAAGAGGCCCTGCGCATCTAGATGGTTCTGGATGTCTTGCGTCCAGTCCAAGTAGTTCTTGCCAGAGGCTTCAAGGATGAGAAAATCAATCTTGATCGACATTTTTCTACAACAGGAGAAAAAATCTTGATCTGTCAACATATAAAACGATAGGTTTATATGGATTTGGTTTGTATAAGCAACAACAAACAATCGTAAATAAAACCAACGGTTTTGAAAAAACAATTTTTGTTTTAAAACTTTTTCTTATATCGATCGACGGGCCGATATAGAGAGTTCAATTAGTTTCTTGTAAAAATGCATAATTATAAATACAATTTGAGCAAAAAAAAATATTCGGTCAACCCCTTTCAGTAGCTCTACGTGAATATGACCAGGCGGAAAAATGAGGGAGGAGGGTCACCGAGGACCTCTTAAGAACCAAGTCCCAAGTTCTTTCTGACATCATACCCAAATAGGTGAGCCTATTCGGAGAGACTTCGTAATTTTTTTTCAAATGTAAGAATAAATAAGATTTTTCAAGAAATTCATACTATTTGCGAACAGTGCAAAATAGGTGACAATTTAGTGCGTGCTCAAAATGAGCGTTGCCTTTGAAAAATTATTAGCCAAAAAATGTTATTTTTGGAGGCCCAAATTTGGCGGTGCCAGAATTTGTTTATGTAGCCAAGACAATTTTTTAATTTTCATGTCATTACGCTAAAATAACGTACAATATAAGTAGGCAACAACACACAAAAGAATTGGTGCCTAAGCAAGCGGCACCAAAAAAATGTCAACTATTTTTCCGACGTCTAATGAAGCGACGCCAAAAAAATAGCGAGAAAAAAATACAATTTTTACTATCCATCTGTTACAATAATTCACTGGGTAACATAAAGAAAAAAAATGCTACTGAGGTGCTTGTCGGGACGCAGATGGCACTGAGGCGCTCGTCGGGGCGCTCCAAATCCTTCATTACCAAAAAAAATGTTAGCATCTAAAATTTCTTTTTCAACATGAAAATTTGCTATCAAAAATTTATTTCCTCAGAAATTAACTAACAAATACGTTTTTTTTTTCAAAAAGAACTAGTATGCTAAAGGCTAGATTATAGCAAAGTTAAAAATCATAAGCAAAATTTATTTTTGAATATTTTTATAAGATACATACAGTTTGATAAAATCTCAACTTGCATTGTTGCTACAATGCATGTTAATTTGAGTGCAGTCAAATATCTAGTTTATACAAGAATCATTAGTAGGTCAACTAGAATAATGCTACAGGGACATGAGCAAGAAAACCATAAAAGAAATATATTCTATGTCAAAAGGTTAAAGAAAAATAAAGAAACAGCTTCTTTACCTAATTTTGTCAGAATATCTATTTTTCAAGCCATTTACAGTATGATCAAGAAAGGTTATTTTAAAGTTAGAATAGCGAGTTGCATTCAAATATAAAATCATCATAATCCAGCTTTAAAATGAGGAATAATAACAGAACATCAAAAACGTAGTTCAATATGATTCACATCCACTTAATTAATGGCCATGTATCAAATGGTAATCAGGAGTAGAGTGTTATCAAAATAGCACTAGGAAAACCATTCGAAATTCACAACAAAAATTCTGTCCTTACAGGATTCAAGCCTGAAATAAGATAGTCAGTACCAAGACATCTAACAATTGTGAAGTATTCTAACGAAGCACTTGTAGCTACTAATCTGCATTATGATAATTTTTACTTTTCTTACCGTACGGTGGAAGAAAGTGAGAAAACGATTGCGGATACGCGGGATCGGCGACGAGCGACGGGGTGTGCGCGGGGCAACGGTCGGCGGACGTCGAGGCGAGCGGTACGTCGGGTCTCCGGCGTTGTACGAGCAAAGTGCTGATAACGTGTTGTAAGGCAAAAACTCAAACACACGGAGACGAAGCTTTCTCGTATATTATCAACCACACAAGTGTACCTTACAAGCTATCCCAACCTCTCTTTATATAGGGAGAGAGGTTGGGGGTTATGAAGAAATGAAGGGCCAAAGGTCATGTAGGTTACAAGGAGATGAAAGGTGAAAAGCCATATGAGTTACAACAATATTGAATATATTATATAATACACAACTGCATATATACTATTTAGAATTTATGCATGTTTACCCTAGTATAATTAGTTAAGAATCAAGCATATTAACTTTGATTGTATGTAAAGTCCAAAAGAAAAGTTAACATTAAATCGGTTTAAAATTTAACTGGATTAGACGGATCGGTGGTATAAATTGTCAGTCGATCGGATTAACCAATTTTTTGAAAAAAAAAAGAACAATGAATTGATATTAAATTACGGCTGTGTTTGATTGGGCTTTTTTTTTATGAAAAATATTTCCATCACAAATTTTTCACCAATTGTAGTGCTTGATAGCTTATATTTTCCATGGAATTATTTTCCAAAAAACTATCATTTTTCATATTTTCATCTAAAATGGTGGAAAATAAAACTTGTCCAACCCATAGGAAAATATCATTTCCCATGGAAAATAACTATTTTCCATAGAAAATAATGGCAATCAAACACCCAAATTAAATTTTTCATGATTTTTTTTAAAAGTTTCATTAATTTTTTTTCCTAGAAAAATAATTCCATGGAATTAATTTATTTTCCACATATTTTCCACCTTACAATCAAACGCACCCGACAATGAAAAAATATTGATTCACGAATTAACGGATTCAACTTGACATTCCGATAACCCTGTTATATAAGTACTATGGCCGTTGCTACATGGACCGTATTTTTGGTCCGCAGTCCACGTGACAGTCTTCCATTGACAGGTCTGCCTGTAGTGGTCTCCATATTCCACAGGCATGTGTAGAAACTGCGGACCATTTATGATTTCCTAAGTACTATACATGCACCTAACTCTAAGGCATGTGTTTGATCCAACTTGATACACAATTTATTCTGACATGCACATCAACGTTCTACACAACGTTTTGTCACTATCAAACCAAGATGCAGAAAGATTTGGAGGAGAACAGTGGCTTTGTTTCTTCTTCCACTTGTTGTGGAAAAAGCTCATACATAGCTTCTCGAGTTCACTGATCAAGGCCACTTACAGACAAATAACCATATTCCACAGGCATGTGGCGTGATTAATTGCTAGGTTGTGAACGTCGCTGTGCTTGCTCGTGTGTCAAACTGCTTCGATTTCTGAACCTCTCCGTACAATGCATAATATTGCTAGGGTTCAACGTTGCTTTTGTTTTTAGGGTTTTTAGTAGGTCACAATTTTTGGCGACAACTGTTAGCAATCCAGACCAGACCATCAAGGAGGTTTGGAGGTTGCTTAGTTCCAACAACAGAAGTGTACTTCAATTTTATGCCAATAAACCTTAGTCCAATGGTTAAGAGGGAGACATCCTCCGGAGGTTGCTAATTCGAACAACGGAAGTGTACTACAATCATGTTCGCTGGTCACAAATTTATAACCTATGTTCTAATTCATGCGTCCACAATAGAATGATCGAACACGTCTTAATTTTTAATATTGTATTATACCAGTTAATTCTCTCAAAAAGAATATTAAATAGTATTTTCGTTATTCGTACCCGCAACTTCATTGGAAATATAGTGACGGAATTAGCATTTAAAATTAAGAGGTTAGATATAGTTTTAACGAAAATAGAACACCCACATAGCACCGCAACGTACTACCTTAAGTATTAATTTTAAAAAAAAAATATATAGTTTAATTGTTACATATATCATATTCAAATAAGAAAATAAAATATAACTAAAAAAATTTATCTATTTTTATCAAAATTTTGGTCCCGGCCATATCCAACCATATATGCCTTGTTGTATCTCCGCCTCTGATATCATATCTAAATATAGATATAGGTCCTCCAATGAGGTTTGGAGGTTGTTAGTTCGAACAACAGGAGTGTACTTCAATTTTATGCCAATAAACCTTAGTCTAATGGTTAAGAGGGAGACATCCTCCGGAGGTTGCTAATTCGAACAACATGAGTGTGCTACAATCATGTTCGCTGGTCACAAATTAACCTATGTTCTAATTCATGCGTCCTCACTGGAATGATCAAACATGTCTTAATTTTTAATAGGGATTTTTTGACTTACATCCCACTTGTTAATATAAATTTGTACTTACATCCCTCTTTTTATTTTTTTTAGACTTACATCCCACTTTCCGTCACAAAAAATATTCATTTTGTCACAAAAAGTATTTGTTTTGTCACGAAAAATATTTTTAGTGACGAAAATGGATGTAAGTACAACGTCGTATTAATAAGTGGGATGAAAGTCAAAAAATTTCTTTTTAATATTGTGTTATACCAATTAATTCTCTCCAAAAGAAAATTAAATGGTATTTTCGTTGTTCGTACCCGCAACTTCATTGGGAGTGTAGCGACGGAGTTAGCTTTTAAAATTAGGAGGAACTAAACATTAGATATAGTTTTAACGAAAATAGAACACCAACATAGCACCGCAACGTACTACCTTAAGTATTAATTTAAAAAAAATATATATTTATAGTTTAATTGTTACATATATCATATTCAAACAAGAAAATAAAATATAACTAAAAAAATTATTTTATTTTAATTAAAATTTTGGTCCCCGCCAGATCCGACCCATATATGCCTTGTTGCATCTCCGCCTCTGATATCATATCTAACATAGATATAGGTCCTCCAATGACTCCAAACCCGTGAGTTGCGGTCACCTTTTTTGCTTCATATATTTTGGTTTTTAGTGACACATTGACATATTATCATGAGAGTGATAAGAATCAAAGTATAGCCATTCATTCATAGAACTCGTAGCCTTCGTTTGTTATCATGAACACATCACATGTACGTGCGAGAGCTTCGCCGCATGTCTCTCCCTAGCCCAGCTAGCTAATGTGTGGGCCAGAAACTAAAGGGTACCATACTTCTCATTGTCAACGAAACATTTGGAACAAATGTTTTTCGCGGAACAATAATGTACACTCACTCTGTTAGAAATTCATGTATATCATATTTTTATTACTAATTTTATGTGCCACCGGGAATCGATCTCCTGACCACTCGGACCGCATGTCTCACTACTACCACTAGACTAGAGGGTCATTGGCATATATATATATATATATATATATATATATATATATATATATATATATATATATATATATATATATATTTGAAGCAATGGTTACTTGTGGCGAACTAACCTTCACTGAGGCATATATATATATTTGAAGCAATGGGTACTTGTGGCGAACTAACCTTCACTGAGGCTCGAACTCCCGACCACTTAGGCCGCATGCATCTCTCTCAACCACTAGGCGCTAGAGGTCATTTGCTTATATATATATATAAGCAAATTATCCATTACTTCAATATATATATATATATATATATATATATATATATATATATATATATATATCCAAATTTGCTATAGGGTAATCGTAGAGAGAGAGAGAGAAGAGAGAGAGAGAGAGGAAGAAATAGTGTACAAGAGGGAGGAAAAAAAACTTCAGAAACTTCATATTTGCTCCATAAACTTCAGATCCAATGCTTATTCATATTTCTAGGTTTCTATCTTTAATTATGCTACTTGGATCCCAAAATATTTGGATGATGCCATCTTCCATTATGTGACATCTGACATGGCAGCTGATATAACATCTGACATAACAAATTTTAATCAAAAAAATTAATTATCCAATTTTTTTAATGTTAATATTAATATTAATATTAATATCAATGTTAGTGTTAGTGTTAATGTTAATGTTAATGTTAATATTAATTTTGATGTTAATATTAATTTTAATGTTAAGGTTAATCTTAATGATAATTATCATGTTAATTTAATGTTAATATTAATACTAATTTAATATTAATTTTTTATTTTAATATTAATTTTTATGTTAAATTTTGCCATATCAGTTGTCGTGTTAGCAACCATGTCATGTCACATAATGGAAGATAGCATCACCCAAATATTTTGGGAGCAAAATAGTATTTTTGTTCTATCTTACGTGTCAAATCTTTTTTAAGAAGGTTTTTATGTCTAGTTGATATTTTTTTCGAATATAAATTCAACTATATATAAAAATATAAAAAAGAAAAACTTTCTAATTTTTTGTCGTCTCCGAACAACCGAAAAAATGGATAAAAATTATAATTTTCCAATAAAAGGGAACTATCTAGGAATTCGTTTTCTTTTCCATTTTAGCAAACCAAACGAGGCATTAGTCCTTTTTAATAATAATCTATGAAATAGGTACAATGCACATGCATATATTAGTAAATATCATATTAGGAAACCTTTTAGGCTGCTCCATAGTGAAACTTTTATCTTTCAAAAGTGCATTTCTCCAACTAACGTATTTAAATATATGCTTAGATCAACGAGAAATAAAACATGTAAGTTATACATATTTTTACTAACATAATTACTAAACTACTCATAATTATACAGTTCTATATAGCTAAAGACGACGCTCGTGCATTTTGGAAATCTTGTCCGTGTACGAATACTTGATCAACCATTTTGAAGATCCAATGGAAATGACTATTTCCCAAAATTCAGGTACAGAAAAAGTTTTGGTTGTATGAAGGGGCGTAGTATGAAACAATTATAACATCAACGTTTTTTTTAGTCAGTTTGTAAACTCGTGCGACAATTTTTGTGATAAAGTTCTTGTAAATAATATTCATTATCAATAAGGCAAAGTTTTTTTTTTCTACGATAATGTTCAATTTTTATGTGTACTCTATTTTTTTTTGTGCATCGAATAACTTTATGATCATGTCTTGTGCGGACCGATATAACTTCGACTCGTACGATATTACGTTCGAATGACGACTATCGATTCTACGAAATTGAAACGTGACGTTGCGAGAGAGATTATTGTTTCTATATTCTTCTTGACGCTTCCATATTTACTATTTGCGTCTCTCGAATCCCGCAACTGACATCATAGCTCTCGGTTCGAGAGGACAAAGGTTACATCCATGTGAGAATGATCAAATCGCTTGTGATTACTCTCACAGTTACTAGAGGGAGCTAGAATTTTGCTAGGACTAGTAATTAATGATCATCATTGTCGTGCTATTTATTTCCGTGGACCAAACGAGGCTACACAACCAGTAGGAAATAAATCATGTACGATAGATACATCAATAACCCTACTTCTTTAGGAAAGAAAATCACGTACGACACATCATCATTATCAATGGATATTCGAAAGTACTCATCAAATTCCCAAGCAAACAAGCAAGCAACAGCCAAGACAAACTCCTATATATAGCGAGGATTCTCGTGCCGACAAAGCCTCGGAAATTTAACCTTGAAAAAATCTTGACGAAATTTAACATGCAACAACGAACACAAACAAACCTCACCGATGGATATTTGTAGGGGTGAGCATCGGTTCGGTTCGGTTCGATTCGGTTCAAATTGAATCGAATATGTAAAAATCGAAATAACCATAAATCGTATTTTTCAAAACCGAAAATCGAATCGTTTTTATAAAAATCGAACAAAACCGAACCGAATTAATGTTATTCCCGGGGCTTGATCAAAGATGAAAAATTGATGCAATCGAGATCTGAGAGTCACACAAAACTTTGTAGTGATCAAACTCAAGATCTACGAAGATACAAAAAACCAAATAGCCAGATTACAATATGAAGAAGGGAAATAGAGAAGAGAAGATCTCTCGTTCTTCCTTACAAACGTGTTGCAATTGGGACAGAACGAGTTACAATAATCTAGAGAAAGATGAGATGAAGAAAAGTTGCTGGGGTGTCAAAACACCGTTGCTCAAAGCAAGATTCGTCCCACATGAATTGCTTGCAGGAACCAGCAAGTTGAAGAACTTGTGGAACGCTCGAAGTCACCTCTGTTCTGACTCCTCGGATGGACTTGCAATGGCGGCAGCAGCTCCCTCTCTCTCTCTCTCTCTCTCTTTTCTGACTTATAAAATTCGTAGTTTTTTTCACAAAGGAGGCCAGAAGAGAGTATATATAGAGAGAGGGTGGAAACCCTATCCGCCTCTTCAGTTATGGAAAGATCCCACAAAGATAGCAACGAACTTAATTCAAATCCCACAGAGATGAAAACGAAATTAATTCAAATCCCACAAAGATGGAAACGAAATCAATTCAAATCCCACAAAGATGGAAACGAAATTAATTTCAAATCCCACAAAGATGGAAACGAAATTAATTCAAATTGAATCAGTCTTTCCATAACTGACTTGTAGCCTGCACAGTTAGCGGAGCCCTCCATGCGTCAGCAGCAGCAGTAGCCTGGCCGCATGAGCCGCATGGACCGCATAAGACCGCATGACTGCTGACGTGCTAAGTGCAAAGTGCGCCAACAAAACGTCACATTACGCCTCATGAGCCCATGAGTCCGAGCCCGAGTCCGAGTTCGAGTCCGAGTCCGAGTCGCTAAGCCTAGCTCCAAATGGAATTAATCCAGGAGAATGACAAAAGCATTAATGCTTAATCCTTGGAACATTATTCTTACCTCCTAGTAAAATCACCCACATGGTTCCCTCATTAGGGTCACCACCCCATGTGCATCTCTCAACAACACAACCAAGTATATATGTTGAGATAACTCATGGTGCATTTCCGATGTGGGACTAAACTTTTACAAGACATGTTGAGAGCAAGCTCTCTCCATGTAAAGAAAACACCAACAATCTCCCACATATCACAACATATATATGTGTCCAGGGTTGAGCGTTTCCCACAGTAACTGTCCATTTTGCATTAGGATAGATGTCGCTGACGACTTGAATCTTCCCGCATGGGTTAAATAATAATGTGATACAAGAAAGGACTACGCCTTGAATTCTGCACCACAATTGTAATTCTTTCCACTCACAAAGTGTAGTTACGTGTGCTTCTGGCTGCACATTAAAGGCCTTGTGCTAGCCTGGTTTCAGTGTATAATTTTGGGCGTCTACAAGTTTACCCTCAAGAGACGGCCTGGTATCTCTTTCCATACACTATAGGTGAGTTCTTTATTAAAGAGACATGGCATGAAGCCTTGTGCTTCCTTGCGGTGCTACGCCGCTATGACATGGCCTGAAGCCGAGGCATTACCCCTACCTGGGAACCTCATTGTAGTGTCATACTACTATAGCAAATGGTCTCAGCCTCTTTCTAGTGCCAATCTACTCAGCATGAAGCCTAAGACTTCCTTGCGGTGTTACGCCGCAATAACATGGCTTGCAAGGCCGAGGCTTTACCCCTACCTGGGTACCTCATCGTGGTGTCGTGCCACTGTAACATGGGGCCATCCTCCCCTTTGTAGTGCTGTCTACAACTCTTTAATTACGTCATACAGCATTAGGCTACCTGCCTATTTGCGGTGCTACGCCGCTATGACTTGGCTTGCAAAGCCGAGGCATTACCCCAGACCTGGGAACCTCATGATGGAGTCACCCCACTGTAGCATAGAGTTTCACTCCTTGTAGTGCTGATCTACCGTGCTTCCTGTAAAGCACACCAGGCATTCACTCTGCCTGAGAACTCATTACGGCGTTTAAGCCAACCTTCCACAGGATCTGTTTTTTTCCGCAGAAAATACATAGTAGACAACAGTGGTTATTGGTTCGTATCACTACCATGTTCCAGAGCACAAGTACCCACTGTTACCTGATAGTTTTCCAGTCAGTGATCCTCCTTTGAACCAAAAGTTAGATGCCTAGTAGATTTCTCTTTGAACTAATAGCATAAAACTTTATGGTAGGATTACAAACACACACTATCAGAATGCCTTCAAGCCCATTTTACAAGCTGTGTCATCGACCAAATGGCGCTTGAGGCCCTTTGTGAACGGATCTGCCAGATTCTTCTGACTACGAACATCAATCACTGCAATTACACCTCTTTTGATAAGATCGTGTACTGCCCTGTGCTTCAACCGCACAGTCCTCTTCTTTCCGTTGAAGAGGTCATTTGATGCTACCACCGCAGTCGCCTGGTTGTCACAGTATATCGGTATCGCCGGTATCTGAGCCCCAACCACTGGAAGATCATACATGAGCTCCCGAAGCCATTCTGCTTCATCTGCTGCAGTTTCAAGTGCATAGAATTCAGATTCCATGGAGGAACGAGAGAGTATAGTCTGCTTCTTCGACTTCCACGATATAGTAGCTCCACCCAAGGAAAAGACATATCCACCTGTGGATCTCTCGCTTTCCACCTCTGAACACCAGCTAGCATCACTGAAGCCTTCTACTACTGTCGGATACCCGTTGTAGTGCAGTGCATATGTCTGAGTCTTCTTGAGATATCTCATCACCCGCTTCACAGCTTTCCAGTGCTCAATCCCTGGGTTGCTTGTGAACCGACTCAGCATTCCCACGGCGAAAGCTATGTCAGGCCTTGTGGCAGTGGTTGCGTACATCAAACTTTCGATAATGCTAGAATACTCCAGCTGTCTGACGCTTTTCCTCGAGTTTGGCTTCAGCTTCTGATCACACCTGTATGGCGTATCGATCCCTGGAAGATCCTTATACCCATAGCGTGTGAGCATCTTCTCAATATAGTGAGATTATGACAGCGCTACTCCAGTGTCTATCCGAATGATCTTTATGCCCAAGATGACATATGCATCCCCCAAGTCCTTCATACCGAACTTGGTTGAGAGGAACTTCTTTGTCTCCGTGACACAGCCTATATCCGTCCCTAGGATTAGCATGTCGTCCACGTACAGACAAACGATGACTCCTCTTCCATCAGCGAACTTTGTGTAATGTCACGCCCCAGAACCAGAATACTGGAGAGCGGGGGAATGACTCAGCCAGCTACGTATTACGGGTAGATGAATACCGTATAATACGATCAATGCTGTCTAAAAGACGAGGGGGTGCATACTACATGAAAGTCTTACTATGGTCACTTCACATCTATTGTCTCAATCATTCGAACAAGAAACAGTAATAGAGAACATGTAAGATAAAGCAGTAAGGCGTCCCAAACGCTCTGTCAAAATGTTCTTGATATCTGGCTTTACAAAACATAGCCAGATGGATGTAGCAAAAGTATACACAATTGTTATCAGTTGCAGCCTGACTTTAGTTACAATTATGTAAAAAGTAAGTACAAGACAATCCGACTAACATGTCGGTGCCAAACGGCAAAGTATAAAGTAGATAACAAAACGAGCGGGGAAGTAAGAAACCCACTCGAGTCCTCCTGCGATCATCCCTCTAGTGTTGACCATCTTGGAGGTAGAAGTAAGCTGAGTCCTCGGGAACCGGCTCTAAATCTGGCCATGCAAAACCAGAGAGGTTAGACCTCTAATAGCAAGTACCACAAGGAAGCACGACATGAGAACTAAAACCAGTAATGTAAGAGAATAATACTAATAAATCTCTGCTTGCTACTAGGATTCACATCACATCACGACACTTCGAACCAACCTCCCAACCAAACAAGGACAGAAGTTGGCCCGTCATGTCCTGACATTCTGATCATCCCAGTTAGGTAACAGAGTTGGTACAATGCACAAACAAATCATCTTGAACGGCCAATCAAATCCTACGGCTTGCTATTTTGAGTCCCAAGTTATCCTGGAATTATGTAATAGGGATTCCTCAGTTCTTACTATGCACAAGCAAGGCTAGTCTATCCAGTTAATCATGTACGCCATGCATGAATTAGACGAGTCCTAGCAGGACGCCCGTCATCAATATACAATATACAATAATAATATAAGCAGATACTGTTTCCTGCCCGTGTGGCAGGTTTACAGTATCTGTGGGAACCAGCCGGCCCGTCGGGTACTACTTGTCCTAAGGGGGCTGCCATGTAAGAACTCGGGAATCCATTCTCTCCATGCAATTATTATTTTATTTAACTTAATAGTCTCTACGTTGAGTGAAGTCCCATGCCGTGGATCATGGTCATTCAAATGAGTACTTTCGTACGGGGTACGATATGCACAACTCTACAACGATACCAGTGCGGTCAGGTTGTAGGTCTTACATAGTGTAATGCAACAATCAAAACTAACCACGGTAATCATGCCTTGACCATAAAGTACACATGCTTCTTTTGTAGAAAATAAATAAGTAAATAAATAAATAAATAGATTGAATCCTGCATGTGCATGTATGTCAATATTCGGGATCAGCCAGTCGATTACAATAGTTCATAATTCATATGAACGTGTCTCATTCATTCAATTCAATAAGACGACTAGCCAGTCTCTTAGTTCCAACTAGGAACGCATGATCAATTATTAGTCAAGGTCACAATCATTATCAATGGTGACAAGGCATGAAAGTCAACTAGTATTCAGTGGGGTCGAGTCTACAACTCTCAGGATTTAATTCCAGTCAACCGGGATATCTATAACTCAATTCACGACACATGGTACATCCCACGTAACAATCTATATTTAACAGAAATATCAACATATCATGATTATATCAAGTTTATGCAAAAAGGCGTAAGGGTATAAAATAGACGTTAAATATCTAATAAGATATCAATATACAGGGCTATAGAAGATCCAGGGTAAGCAGGCTACTCTCATGTCAGCCTACGCTCATGTCAGCGTACGCTCAGGTCAAGCTACGCTCAAGCCAAGCTAGCGTATGGACTCCATACGACTCCTTACTATCCAAGTCAGCGTACGCAAGTCATACGCTTCCAAAAGGTAGCGTATGAACTCCATACGACTCCTTACTATCCAAGCCAGCGTACGCAAGTCATACGCTTCCAAAAGGCAGCGTATGCAAGACACACGCTACCTAAAAAGGCAGCGTATGGACTCCATACTGCGCTACGCTAAAGAGCGCGCACAGCTCAGTGACGCAAGCTAAAAAGCTAGCGTACACTGCTCACTATCTTCTCCAAACAGCAAGAACTCCATGGTTGCACCCCAAAGTTTCAAAAGTCCATAACTTGGTCAAAATAAGTCCAAATCTAACTTTCCAAAGGTCAAAATTGGGTAGAATAAACTTCTCTACAACATGGAACCATCAAAACTTTCAAACGAAGAAGTTTGATAGATCAAAACCACCAAACTCCAAAAATAACTCATTTCTAGATCTACAAAAATTAAGACTTCGAAATGAAAAATGCTAAGTTCTAAACTCTCTTAGGATCTTGCGAGGAAGATAAATGAATTACAAAAACATGGGTTCTCATGGGGAGCAAGTTGTACTTGTCTACGGTTTGGTAGGTGGAGAGAGTAATGAAGAAGAAGAGGAGTAATGGTGAGAATGAGTAATGAGGAGAGAGAATGGAGAGGATGGCTTTAAATATGGAAGGGATGGTAGGTGGGAGCTAATGGGCCGGGTTGCAGGGGGATCCAACAAAGCCAACCCGAGAATCCAACCTAGGCCGAACCACAATAGGCTAACTAAAGCAGAGAATAAAAGCAGGAAATAAAGTGCAGAAATAAAATTGCAGAAATATAATTGCAGAAAATAAATTAACATGAAAATTTAAAGAGCAGATTAGTTGATTAACATAAAATTAAAGGAATTTAAATACAGGATAATACATGATAAATATTAAATAAATACATGATAAATACTAAATAAATACACATGAGTTGTACATGTATAAAAATACGCATTCTGAGAACGGGGAGTGACATCTCTACCCTCCTTAGAAAAATTTCGTCCTCAGAATTTCAAATCCAAGCAGGATAGAAACATCGGGACTAAACTAATCTAAGTACAAGTAATTTAATCAAGCAATCATTTTACAATGTCCATAGCAAGTAACATATATGTAAATCCATCAATCTACGATATCAAGCAATTCTATCCATAAGGTGATAAGCATGAGGAATCAAGACAATCAGGTACACAGAAAAAGATATACCTTGTGAGTCAAACAGGTGTGGATACCGTGATCGGATATCATCCTCACGTTCCCACGTTGACTCTCCCAAAGAGTGATGACCCCAAGCAACCCGGACAAGGTTAATTATTCGGTTCTTGAGTATCTTCTCTCTTCAGTCCAAGATGGACACAGGCTGTTCCTCGTAAGACAGGTTGGTACCAACAACCAGTTCTGAATGATCGAGGATATGGCTGGGGTCCGATACATACCTTCGCAATTGAGATACATGAAACACGTCATGCACCTCTCGTAACGAAGGTGGAAGGGACAAACGATAAGCAACATCGCCTACCTTATTAAGAATAACAAATGGGCGTACGTATCGTGGGCTCAACTTCCCGCGAATGCCAAATCTAATGACCCCACGGGTAGGTGAGATCCGCAAGAACACGTGGTCCCCAACAGAAAATTCTAGCGGCCTACGATGCTGGTCCGCCCAATGACGATGCCGATCCTGCGCAACACGAAGTCGCTCTCTAATTCCCTTAATCACTTCAACTGTCTGGATAATCATTTCTGGGCCTAGCATCTTCCTTTTCTCGATATTATCCCATTCTAGTGGCGATCTACACTTCTTACCATATAGTGCTTCAAATGGCGCCATCTGGATACTGGCTTGATAACTGTTATTATATGAAAATTCGACTAAGTGCAAGTGGCTCTTCCAAGATCCTCCAAAATCTAGGGTGCAAGCTCGCAACATATCTTCTAAAGTCTGAATTGTCCTTTCTGATTGCCCGTCCGTCTGTGGATGGTAAGCCGTGCTAAATCTTAACTTGGTACCCAGACTATGATGCAAGCTCTTCCAGAAATACGATGTGAAACGGGTATCTCAGTCTGACACAATACTGACAGGGACTCCATGCTGCCTGACTATCTGTTGCATATATAACTCTGCCAACTTTTCTGTAGATTGTCCCACTCTGAAAGGAAGAAAGTGTGCTACCTTTGTAAGCCGATCTACTATCACCCAAATAGTGTCCTTACCACTTGGTGATCTCGGTAAACCGGTCACAAAGTCCATTATAATATGCTCCCATTTCTATTCCGGGATGGGAAGCGGTTGCAATAACCCAGCTGGCCTCTGCTGTTCTGCCTTTACGTGCTGACATATCAAGCAACGGGAAACAAACCTAGCTATCTCCCTCTTCATTCCGTTCCACCAGAAATGCTGCTTGATATCTTGGTACATCTTGGTCCCTCCAGGATGTATAGAATACTGAGAACTGTGAGCTTCTGTCATAACTTCCTGTCTGATATCTCCACTAGGTACACATAGACGCGATCCAAACCTAAGCGTACCATCTTCGTGGATTTGCATCTCTTTTCTGAGTCCCGACTCACATTCTGCCCTAAGTTTCTGAATCCTTGGGTCCTGTGCCTGGGCTGCCTTGATCCTGCCTACCAAGTCGGATTGAACTTGTAGACTCGCCAGAATTCCTATATCATTAGGAAGTATAATTTTAATGCCCATCTCCTGAAGGTCTTCTAAGATGTGCTTCTGCATTGTCAACATAAAGGCGCCGCCTCTCCTGCTAAGAGCGTCTGCTACCACATTAGCCTTGCCTGGATGATACTGAAGCTCCATGTCATAATCTTTGATCAACTCTAGCCATCTTCTCTGCCTCATGTTCAGTTCCTTCTGGGTAAAGATGTACTTCAGACTTTTATGGTCTGTGTACACGTCTACTCGATCACCATATAAGTAATGCCTCCATAGCTTCAAAACAAATACTACTGCCGCCAACTCCAAGTCATGAGTTGGGTAATTCTTCTCGTGGTCTCGAAGCTGCCTAGATGCATATGCTATCACCTTCCCGCGCTGCATGAGGACACATCCAAGTCCTTTACCCTACGCATCACAATATACTGTAAAACCTCCGGGTCCAACTGGCAATGTAAGAATAGGCGCTGATATCAACTTCTGCTTCAAATTCTCAAATGATGTCTGACATTCTGCCGACCAAACGAATGGCACATCCTTCCGTGTCAAGCGGGTCATAGGTGCTGAAAGCCTCGCAAAGTCTGATACAAACCTTCTGTAATATCCTGCCAATCCCAAGAAACTCCGTACATCAGCTACGGTCTCGGGTACTGGCCAACTCTCTACTGCTTCTACCTTCTTGGGATCTACTGCTCCTCCAGCTCCTGATATGATGTGACCCAAAAATGAAATATGATCCGACCAAAACTCACACTTGCTGAGCTTGGCATACAACTGGTTCTCTCTCAGAACCTGTAACACTTTTCTGAGGTGGTCTTCATGCTCCTCTTCACTAGCAGAGTATACAAGAATGTCGTCAAGAAATACTACGACAAACTGATCTAAATACGGCATAAAGATACGGTTCATCAAATCCATGAATATAGCTGGAGCATTGGTCAAACCAAACGGCATTACTAAGAATTCATAATGGCCATACTTCGACCTGAATGCTGTCTTGGAAATGTCTTCCTTTTGAACCCTCACTTGATGGTACCCTGAACGAAGATTTATCTTGGAGAAAACTCTAGCCCTGCTCAACTGATCAAATAAGTCGTCGATCCTTGGTAATGGGTACTTGTTCTTTATTGTTGCCGCGTTAAGCTTCCTGTAATCGATGCATAATCTGGATGATCCATCCTTCTTCCCCACAGGTACCACTGGTGCTGCCCATGGCGATATGCTAGCTTGGATAAACTTCTTCTCCTTCAGTTCCTCTATGTGCTGATATACCTTGGCCTGCTCCGAATCCGCCATTCTGTAAACCCGATCTGATATCGGTTTAGTTCCAGGTGCCAATTCTATGCTGAACTCAATATCTCTAACCGGTGGTAGACCTGGAAGTTCTTCGGAAAACACGTCTAGAAATTCTTCAACTACCTTCGGAACTTGAACTTCTTCCATTGCCATTATTACTCTCTGCCATTGCTGAGTTGCCTCTGATCTGACTAAGGTGAATCTCTTCATGCCTGGAATATCAAAAGATACACTCCCACTACGACAATCTATTGTCGCATGACTGTCTTTCAGCCAGTCTATGCCTAAGATAACGTCGAAATTTCCAACAGGAAATTCTATCAACTGGGCGGGTAAGGAATGCCCGTAAACTACAACACTACACGTAGAATAACTCTACTAACTCCTACGAGCCCATTACCAGTGAGTATATTCAATCTCCCTGGCAATGCCTCGAACTCCATTCCTAGCCGTGTCGCAAATTGTGCAGATATAAATGAGTGTGATGCTCCTGAATCAAACAATGCTACTGCGGGATATGAGGCGACGAGAATGTTACCTGCCACAACATCTTCCGATGCTAATGCCTCCTCCAAGGATAGTGTGAATGCCTGCCCTCGACCTCCTTGCTGGTTCCCATGTTGTGGCCTAGCCTGGTTCTGCTGTTGGCCTCTGCCTTGATGATGCTGGGGTGGTCTATGCTGGTGTTGCTGCATCGACGGTCCCTGCTGCCGAAACATCTGAGCCTGAGGTATTAACGGACGCTGGGCCAATGGTCTCACTGCTACCGCTGGTCCTCGATACTGCCCTGCCCCTGGTGCTGGCAGAGCAGGAAACTGCTGCACTGGTCCTCCTGACCTCGAATTCATGGGACATGTGGTAACCCGATGATCTGGATTTCTACATATCAAACACAGTCCGTTCAATGTCCGACATACATCTCTATTGTGCCCCATCTTCCCACAATAAGTACAGCCCGCTGGGGGTTGCTGGTTCTTCTTCTGTTGCTGCTGCTGCCTGGGTGGTGGTGCTGGCCCTCGCATTGCCACATCGTGAATGCGAATGCCAGGGAATGGTGCTGTTGTTCGGGGCGCTACTCCCCCTCCTTCTTTAATCTGACTGTGAGATCTCTTCTGACCTTCAGTCCTGGCCGCAAGCCTCTGAATGGTGATTTCATGCCTTCGGGTTGCCGTCAATATCTCATCAAAAGTCTGGTAATTGTGCCCCTCTATCAATTGCAAAAGCTCAAGATGAAACCCTTACTGGAACCTCATCGCCCTCTGGCGCTCCGTTGCTACCATCTCTGGGGCAAACCTACTCAATCTGCAGAACTCCGCTGCGTAAGCATCTACAGTCTTGTCGGCCTGCTTGAGGTTAATAAACTTCTGTTGTAGCTCAAACTGCGCCACAACTCCATAGTACTTCGTCTTGAACCTTGCAGTAAAATCGTCCCAAGCAACAGGACGTCTGATGCCTACTTCCTCTGATTCCCACCAATCACGTGCGAGATCCTGAAGTAACAACTTCACTAGATCCACACGTTCTTCTGTCGGCACCTTAGCGGCTGTCAGAATAGCCTCAATGTCCTTAAGCCATGCATCTGCTGAGATGGCATCCTCCGTGCCTTCGAAACGGCGAGGGTTGTACTTGTAAAACCGGGCTGACGCCCCTGAATCTGGCCTCGCCCCTCTTTCCAATACCGTCTGTAATCCTTGGTTGAGTAGTACATTCTGCTCTTGCAACTGGGCGTACATGCGCTGTTGGGCTAACATCTAATATTGCTTAGTAGCCATCATCCCTCTTATGATCTCCAGAAGGGCTGGTGTGTCCAATTCTACAGGGGTAGGTGGAACTATTGGTGGTGTTGGAACCTCCGGATACTGCGGTCCAACTGCTGGTTCTACTATCACCTCTTCTTGGGTAGCCTCTTGAGTTAGTACCGGCTCTTGTTGCTGACCAACATGGTCAGGTTATCCATGTTGCTGTCCATGTTGTTGCTGTCCAGCTCTGACAGGTGCGGACGAAGTACCCCTAAGAAAAGGGACAAGAGAACAATCAAACGACCGGACAGGAAAGATCAATGAAGTCAAAGGATACTGGAATGTCAAGCTAGAGTTGAGAGTAACGAATCATGAGATCAAGGGGAAACATGTGTGATTGAGACATCCTATTAAACATCCCACAAGTCTGAAATCAGACCTGCATGGGCCACCACTAAAACCTTGTCACGCCCCAGAACCAGAATACTGGAGAGCGGGGGAATGACTCAGCCAGCTGCGTATTACAGGTAGATGAATACCGTATAATACGATCAATGCTGTCTAAAAGACGAGGGGGTGCATACTACATGAAAGTCTCACTATGGTCACTTCACATCTATTGTCTCAATCATTCGAACAAGAAACAGTAATAGAGAACATGTAAGATAAAGCAGTAAGGCGTCCCAAACGCTCTATCAAAATGTTCTTGATATCTGGCTTTACAAAACATAGCCAGATGGATGTAGCAAAAGCATACACAATTGTTATCAGTTGCAGCCTGACTTTAGTTACAATTATGTAAAAAGTAAGTACAAGACAATCCGACTAACATGTCGGTGCCAAACGGCAAAGTATAAAGTAGATAACAAAACGAGCGGAGAAGTAAGAAACCCACTCGAGTCCTCCTGCGATCATCCCTCTAGTGTTGACCATCTTGGAGGTAGAAGTAAGCTGAGTCCTCGGGAATCGGCTCTAAATCTGGCCATGCAAAACCAGAGAGGTTAGACCTCTAATAGCAAGTACCACAAGGAAGCACGACATGAGAACTAAAACCAGTAATGTAAGAGAATAATACTAATAAATCTCTGCTTGCTACTAGGATTCACATCACATCACGACACTTCGAACCAACCTCCCAACCAAACAAGGACAGAAGTTGGCCCGTCATGTCCTGACATTCTGATCATCCCAGTTAGGTAACAGAGTAGGTACAATGCACAAACAAATCATCTTGAACGACCAATCAAATCCTACGGCTTGCTATTTTGAGTCCCAAGTTATCGTGGAATTATGCAATAGGGATTCCTCAGTTCTTACTATGCGCAAGCAAGACTAGTATATCCAGTTAATCATGTGCGCCATGCATGAATTAGACGAGTCCTAGCAGGACGTCCGTCATCAATATACAATATACAATAATAATATAAGCAGATACTGTTTCCTGCCCGTGTGACAGGTTTACAGTATCTGTGGGAACCAGCCGGCCCGTCGGGTACTACTTGTCCCAAGGGGGCTGCCATGTAAGAACTCGGGAATCCATTCTCTCCATGCAATCATTATTTTATTTAACTTAATAGTCTCTACGTTGAGTGAAGTCCCATGCCGTGGATCATGGTCATTCAAATGAGTACTTTCGTACGGGGTACGATATGCACAACTCTACAACGATACCAGTGCGGTCAGTTTGTAGGTCTTACATAGCGTAATGCAACAATCAAAACTAACCACGGTAATCATGCCTTGACCATAAAGTACACATGCTTCTTTTGTAGAAAATAAATAAGTAAATAAATAGATTGAAGCCTGCATGTGCATGTATGTCAATATTCAGGATCAGCCAGTCGATTACAATAGTTCATAATTCATATGAACGTGTCTCATTCATTCAATTCAATAAGACGACTAGCCAGTCTCTTAGTTCCAACTAGAAACGCATGATCAATTATTAGTCAAGGTCACAATCATTATCAATGGTGACAAGGCATGAAAGTCAACTAGTATTCAGTGGGGTCGAGTCTACAACTCTCAGGATTTAATTCCAGTCAATCGGGGTATCTATAACTCAATTCACGACACATGGTACATCCCACGTAACAATCTATATTTAACAGAAATATCAACATATCATGATTATATCATGTCAGCCTACGCTTATGTCAGCGTACGCTCAGGTCAAGCTACACTCAAGCCAAGCTAGCGTATGGACTCCATACGACTCCTTACTATCCAAGTCAGCGTACGCAAGTCATACGCTTCCAAAAGGTAGCGTATGAACTCCATACGACTCCTTACTATCCAAGCCAGCGTACGCAAGTCATACGCTTCCAAAAGGCAGCGTATGCAAGACACACGCTACCTAAAAAGGCAGCGTATGGACTCCATACTGCGCTACGCTAAAGAGCGCGCACAGTTCAATGACGCAAGCTAAAAAGCTAGCGTACACTGCTCACTGTCTTCTCCAAACAGCAAGAACTCCATGGTTGCACCCCAAAGTTTCAAAAGTCCATAACTTGGTCAAAACAAGTCCAAATCCAACTTTCCAAAGGTCAAAATTGGGTAGAATAAACTTCTCTACAACATGGAACCATCAAAACTTGCAGACGAAGAAGTTTGATAGATCAAAACCACCAAACTCCAAAAATTACTCATTTCTAGATCTACAAAAATTAAGACTTCGAAATGAAAAATGCCAAGTTCTAAACTCTCTTAGGATCTTGCGAGGAAGATAAATGAACTACAAAAACATGGGTTCTCATGGGGAGCAAGTTGTACTTGCCTACGGTTTGGTAGGTGGAGAGAGTAATGAAGAAGAAGAGGAGTAATGGTGAGAATGAGTAATGAGGAGAGAGAATGGAGAGGGTGGCTTTAAATATGGAAGGGGTGGTAGGTGGGAGCTAATGGGCCGGGTTGCAGGGGGATCCAACAAAGCCAAACCGAGAACCCAACCTAGGCCGAACCACAATAGGCTAACTAAAGTAGAGAATAAAAGCAAGAAATAAAGTGCAAAAATAAAATTACAGAAATATAATTGCAGGAAATAAATTAACATGAAAATTTAAAGAGCAGATTAGTTGATTAACATGAAATTAAAGGAATTTAAATACATGATAATACATGATAAATATTAAATAAATACATAATAAATACTAAATAAATACACATGAGTTGTACATATATAAAAATACGTATTCTGGGAACGGAGAGTGACATGTAAACACATTGGTCCGTCTCGCTGACTCTGTAGCCGTTTGACCTAATAACTTTGTCAAACTTCTCATGCCACATCTTGGGAGCTTGCTTCAAACCATACAATGATTTTATCAACTTGCAGACTTTGTCTTCAAGACCTTTGACGACAAATCCATCTGGCTGTTGCATGTAAATCTCTTCGGTCAGCTCTCCATTCAGGAATGGTGTCTTTACATCCATCTGATGTGTCACCAACTTATATATAGCTGCTAGAGCGATTAACATCCTGATGGTGGTCATCCGAGCTACTGGAGCGTACGTGTCAAAGTTGTCTATCCCCTGTTTCTGAGAAAATCCCTTGGCTACCAGCCTGGCCTTGAACTTGTCAATAGTTCCATCTGCCTTCATCTTCTTCTTGAAGATCCATTTACATCCGATGGGCTTTTCTCCTTCAGGTAGATCTACCAACACCCATGTGTTATTGGAGGTGATAGAGTCAAACTCGTCATTCACTGCCTCATTCTAGAAGATAGCATCTCTGCTCTTCATCGCCTCATCATAGGTAAGCGGATCTGCTTCCACATGATAGGTGACAAAGTCATCTCCGAAGTCTTTAGGTCTCCCCGCTCGCTTTGCTGACGGCTCTGCGAGTTCTGGTACAAGAGTTGTTTCATCAACAACAACTTCTTCTTGGACTACTGGCCCATATGAGATTTCAGTCTCATTTGCACCTACATCATTTTCCGAAATGTTCGAAAGAACAATATTTTTGTCTTTTGCAAACTTGTCTTCAAAGAATTCAGCATCGCGAGATTCGATGATATGATTTGACTCAATATCAAGAAATCTCCGAGCATCACTCTTCTCGGCATACCCCAAGAAGATCGCCTTCGTAGTCCTTGTCCCCAGCTTCTGAATCTTCAGATCTGGGAGCTTCACATACGCCAGACACCCCCACACTCGAATGACATTCAAGTTTGGTCTGACTTTGAACCAGAGTTCATGAGGAGTTACGTCCGAAGTTGCATACGGCACTCTATTTAGAATAAAAGTGGCCGTCAATGCAGCTTCTCCCTAGTAGCATTTAGGAAGACCCGCGGATAGCAATATTGAGTTCATCATTTCTGTCAACGTTCTGTTCTTCCTCTCCGCTACTCTGTTAGATTGAGGAGAATACGGAGCAGTAGTCTCGTTTATGATTCCATATTCTTTGCAGAACAATGTGAATTCATGAGACCTGTACTCCCCACCTCGATCACTTCTCAACCTCTTGAGTTGTTGTCCAGTCTGCCGTTCAGCTTCGGCCATGAACTCTCTGAACTTTTCGAAAGCTTTGTCTTTAGTCTTGAGCAAGTAGACGAACGCGTATTTTGAGAAGTCGTCGATGAAGGTTATGAAATACTTCATCCTGGCCTTCGTAGAAAAATGTTTGAAGTCACAGATATCGGAGTGCACCAACTCCAGAAGATCTGTGCTTCGATTGACCCGATGAAAGGGTTTTCTTGTGATCTTCGTCTGAGCACACACTTCACACTTCTCCACCTTACCCCCATATTTGGAGATAATTCCTAGACTGGACATTTTGTTAATCCTTTTACAGTGAACATGTCCTAGCCTATTATGCCACAACTCAAAAGAATAATCAGAAAATACAACTGTATTAATGTCATTAAACTGGTCGACAAGCTAAATTTTAAACATTCCTTCGGTTTGATAAGCCTTCCCGAAGTATGTTCCCAGAGATCAAGTTCTTGGCAATCACCGGAACATGCTTCACACCTTGAAGCGTCAGAGTGTTCCCAGAAGTGAGTTTCAGCTCCACAGTCCCAATCTCCAGAACTTCAGCTTGGATCTGGTTTGCCATGACAACCTTCTCAGATATCGGCTGGTACGTGACGAACCATTCCTTGCCAGAACAGACATGGCAAGTCGCACCAGTGTCTATCCACCAGTCAGAGTCAACCCCCACAGTTGTGACCTGTACGATCATAGCAACAATGTTAGAAACCAATAAAACCTTACTAGGCTCACCTTTCTCTGATTGTTTAGGCTTGGATCTGCATTCACTCTTGTAGTGGCCTTTCTTGCCACAATTGTAACAAGTCACGTGGGACTTGGTCTTCTGTTGCTTGAATGAAGGACCCTTCACTTTTAGATTAGTGAAGTATAATGCATGTGGTTCGTATTACGTATTTTTGGAATACGTATACGTATTTTATCTTGTATTGCATGATTTCTTGCTTAGCTTTCTTAATGGCTTGGTTTATTCCTGGTTCGGGTTGGCTTGGTTCGGTTTGGGATTGCTATTGGTTTATTATGAACCAAGGGTGAACCCCCTACCTACCACCACCACATCCATTTATTAACCATTCTTCCTTCTCTCTCTTCATTACTCTTCTTCAATTTACTTCTTCACCTACCAGAGAGAGAAGAGAGAGGTCTAGGCAAGTACAACTTGCTTCATGGAGAAACTCGAATTTTATTGCTTTATTCTCTTCCTTACACCATTTTAACTTACTTTAGTACTTGGCATTTCCTCTTTTCATGGCTAGATTCTTGTAGATCTAAGTCTATTTTATTTTTGAATTTTTTGGGTTTTGATCTACTTAATCTTGTTATTTCTGAGTTTTGATGGTTCCATGTTGTAGAGTATTTTATTCTGCCCCATTTTGACCAATAGAAGTTCGAATTTGGGCTCCGGATGATGGAGTTATGGAGGTTGAGGACTTGGCTCTCATGGTGTTCTTCTTCTCTGAAATTTTGGAGAAGATGAACTGTGCTGACTTGACCGCATGAATATTTCATGCGGCAAGTGTTCTATTCAGCCGCATGGCTGGAAGTACTTTAGCCGCATGAGGGCCAAACTCATCTAGCCGCATAACTCGCTCAATCCCCAGCCACATATACTCTGCACTTTTGAGCCGCATGCGCCCTCCCTTAGCCGCATGGGACCCCGCTTCTTCCAGCCGCATGAATGCTCTGACTTAGTCTCATGCGCCCTCTCTCCCCCGCTGGCCGCATGGGACTTTACTGGACCCAGCCGCATGAGAACTTCTTCCCGAACCGCATGAACTTGGTCCACTTGTAGCCGCATAGGCGCATGACCCCGCTAACCGCATAAGCGCATGGCTCCGCTCCAGTCCCTGCCGCATGGATTGTTGCCTCAGCTGCATGCGCTTCCCTCTTTCCGTAGCCGCATGGACTGTTCTCCTCCTGCCGCATGAGCTTGCTTTTCTCTCCGCCGCATGGACCCATTTTATTTCAGCGCATGGCTCCGCTCTTGTCTCAGCCGCATGGACCCAATTCATTTCAGCCGCATGGCTCCGCTCTTGTCTCAGCCGCATGGACCCAATTCATCTCAGTCGCATGGTTGCATGCGCCCTCTCTTCCCGCTGGCCGCATGAGGACTGATATCCTTAGCCGCATAGGCTTTCCTTTATCAGCCGCATGCGCCTGACCCCATTCAGCCGCATGGACTGCTCTCCTCCCAGCCGCATGAGATTATTCCTGAACCGCATGACTCTCCAATAGCCCTGTGTACTATTATTTTATTATTATTTGTCCATGTCTTGTAAACTCCTATGGTATATTTATGCCCATTTTATATCCTTACGCCTTTTGTCCTGAACTTGATAATCACTATTTGATTGACATGATTGAAATGACAATTGTACATGGCATGGTGTGATAAGTAAACCTGACATGACATGATAGTGGCCCGTCGTGGCACACTCCTGACAAGTAGACCTGACATGATATATCTGATAAGCTGTTACGACGGCTACCTGACATGACATGACCTGTATAATTAATTTGGACGCCGTGGGCGATTGTGCTTGTACAAATAATCCAGTCCTGTCTTGCATCATGTCTAGGAGGGGACTCCTGAGTACCACGGTCATGAGTACCTACTGAAATGGACTAAAGCTAATAACTAGATTAATATATTAGTCATAAAGAGATCTCCCAGCTACAGGCAATCCCGTTACCTGGGCACGCCTTGGGATCTGTAGCCTGCCGTCGAGTAGGACACATTTCCAGTACACTGTCATGTGTTGTACCCTTCAAGCTACCTAAGGGTACATTCGTTTCCTGGACGATGTACCCACCTGAATTCAACTCTAAATCTTTTAACCCGGGTAACCTGGATGGACTGCAGGGCTTGTGGCTGTGGAAGATTCTCACTGCATCTTGCTAGTAACTAGGCCTGTGATAACCTTAGTTAGTTAAAGTATCAAGCCGTAATTCTTGTTTGGCCATGAAATGATTGGATGGAGTCTAACTAGTCTAGTCTTGTCCTGATTCTGTTCCAGATTACTGCATGACCAGAATGCCTGTATTTATTTTACCGATAAATGGTGAGAATTCCAAGTTCTGTTCAGATGAAGGGTTACAATCCCGGTCCTTGTTTGGTTTACGGGTTGTAACCTGGTTATCTGAATAGTTCCATGGTTATCTCGTCGTATATCATTCTGATGTATTTTCTTTATTTCCAGTTCTTAATTTTATTTGTCTTTTGTGCTAATTGCTGGTTTTAGTTCCTAAGTGAAGCTTCCTTTGTGGCACTTGCTCTTTCTGGTATCTGACCCAGCTGGTTTTGTATGGCCAGATTTCGGAGCAGCTCCAGAGGATCTACCGCTTTTTCAGCCCGATGGTGAACACCAGGCGTAACCAGGACAACGAGTGGGTTATTTTTGGCTCTTCCACTCTATTGTAAACATATACTTTTGAGGCGTTTAGCCGACGAGCACCTGTTTAGCTCGATTGCACTTACTTATTGTCTGCCTACGGGCTGTAACATGATTGACGGATCCTAGGGTTGATCATGTATGACTAAACTCTTGCTAGTCCTAACATTTTGTAACGACTAGCTTCATGATCAGCTAAATATGTAATATTTGGGACGCCTTATTATTGTATATTTAATGATCATACATCTTGTGACTTTACTTACTTGCTTGTGATTGAGACACTAGGCTTGTTCATGACTATAGGAGACTATTGGCTTGTAGTAAACCCTCATGTATCCAGACAGCCGTGACCGTATAGCGAGATGGATTCCATTTCATATACGTAGCTGGCTATGTCTGCCCCCGCTCTCCAGTATTCTGGTTCTGGGGCGTGACAGAAGTCCTTCTTCTTGGGATGAGAAGCCGTCTGCTTCCCCTTGGGATCTCTCGTCTGCACTAGATTGGCTTTAGCCAACTGTTTGGACAGAGTGTCCACCTTCTGTTGGGAACGCATCTCGTCCTCAATATGGATCTCTTGAAGTAGATCTCCCAAGCTAATGTCTAGCTTCTTTCTGAGCATCCTTGCATAGAAGGTACTCCATCCAGCAGGAAGTTTTGAGACGATCCCTCCAACGACAAACTTGTCGAGAAGGGGCATCTCTTCGTCTTCCAGTTTCTGACGCAGCTTCAGAAATTCCTTCACCTGTGGCAACATGGACTTCTCGTCCTCAAAGAACAATTTATGATATTTTTCAACCACAAACATCTTGTTCCTGTTCCTGTCTTCTTCATACAGTTTTTCCACAGACTCCCATATGTCTCTGGCAAATTCCTTCTTCGAGTAGGATTCTGCCAGGGAATCCTCCATAGCATTCAGGATGAGAAGCCTGCAGATGCTTTTTTTCCTTCTCCATTTAGCCTGGAGTTTGGTAGCCGCATTGATTGCGGCAGTAGACCCAGTGTCTGGAACAGAAGGTTCTTCCTCCAATAGTACATGATCAACGTCTTTGAGTTGAAGAGTTAGATAAACCTTCCTCTTCCAGACTTGATAATGCTCTCCATCGAACTTTTCCAACTTGCAGTAGTCCGATTGGACGAGCGAAGCATTAATGTTTTCCATCTACAAGGATCTTGCTTTGAGATTGTTATTCCCGGGGCTTGATCAAAGATGAAAAATTGATGCAATCGAGATCTGAGAGTCACAAAAAACTTTGTAGTGATCAAACTCAAGATCTACGAAGATACAAAAAACCAAATAGCCAGATTACAATATGAAGGAGGGAAATAGAGAAGAGAAGATCTCTCGTTCTTCCTTGCAAACGTGTTGCAATTGAGACAGAACGAGTTACAATAATCTAGAGAAAGATGAGATGAAGAAAAGTTGCTGGGGTGTCAAAACACCGTTGCTCAAAGCAAGATTCGCCCCACACGATTTGCTTCCAGGAACCAGCAAGTTAAAGAACTTGTGGAACGCTCGAAGTCACCTCTGTTCTGACTCCTCGGATGGACTTGCAATAGCGGCAGCAGCTCCCTCTCTCTCTCTCTCTCTCTTTTCTGACTTATAAAATTCGTAGTTTTTTTCACAAATGAGGCCAGAAGAGAGTATATATAGAGAGAGGGTGGAAACCCTAGCCGCCTCTTCAGTTATGGAAAGATCCCACAAAGATAGCAACAAACTTAATTCAAATCTCACAAAGATGGAAACGAAATTAATTCAAATCCCACAAAGATGGAAACGAAATTAATTCAAATCCCACAAAGATGGAAACGAAATTAATTTCAAATCCCACAAAGATGGAAACGAAATTAATTCAAATTGAATCAGTCTTTCCATAACTGACTTGTAGCCTACACAGTCAGTGGAGCCCTCCATACGACAGCAGCAGCAGTAGCCTGGCCGCATGAGCCGCATGGACCGCATAAGGCCGCATGACTGCTGACGTGCTAAGTGCAAAGTGTGCCAATAAAATGCCATATTACGCCTCATGAGCCCATGAGTCCGAGTCCGAGTCCGAGTCGCTAAGCCTAGCTCCAAATGGAATTAATCCAAGAGAATGTGTCACGTCCCAGAACCAGAATACTGGAGAGCGGGGGAATGACTCAGCCAGCTACGTATTACGGGTAGATGAATACCGTATAATACGATCAATACTGTCTAACCAGACGAGGGGGTGCATACTATATGAAAGTCTCACTATGATCACTTCACATCTATTGTCTCAATTGTTCAAACAAGGAACAAAAATAGAGAACATGTAAGATAAAGCAGTAAGGCGTCCCAAATGCTCTGTCAAAATGTTCTTGATATCTGGCTTTACAAAATATAGCCAGATTGATGTAGCAAAAGTATACACAATTGTTATCAGCTGCAGCCTGACTTAGTTATAATTATGTAAAAGTAGGTACAAGACGATCCGACTAACATGTCGGTGCCAAACGACAAAGTATAAAGTAAATAACAAAGCGAGCGGTGAAGTAAAGAACCCACTCGAGTCCTCCTGCGATCATTCCTCTAGTATTGACCATCTTGGAGGTGGAAGTAAGCTGGATCCTCGGGGACCGGCTCTAAATCTGGCCATGCAAAACCAGAGAGGTTAGACCTCTTAGTTCCAACTAGGAATACATGTTCAATTATTAATCGAGATAACCAACTATCATATTATAATATCAAGACAATAATTAATGTTAATAAAAGCCAATGTAATTAATCAAGGTCAATCAATGTCAATCAATGTCAATTTGGAACAAGGATCAGCCAAAAGGCTTTAGAATCAGAGTTTATGCGACCAGAAAATCATGCGGCTAAGGAAGTTTAAATTCATGCGGTCGGGACAACATGCGCCTATGCGGCTAGGACCACACGCGCCTAAGCGGCCGGGGTTTGAAATAGCCCCATGCGGCTCAGCAATGCCCAAGCCATGCAGCTGGAAAAAGTTACAGTCTCATGCGGCTATGGCTAACATGTGACCATACGGCCAAAGAAAATTCTATGCTGCTGGGGGATAGCAAACCCCATGCGGCTCAAAATGACATGCGCCCCTGCGGCTCGAAATGACATGCGCCCATGCGGCTGAACATGGGACAAGCCTATATGCAGCTAAGGAAAACTAATTTTATGCGGCTAGAATAAGTGTAATCCTATATGCGGCTGAGAGGTCATGCGGCGTAATGCGGCTGCGGGACCGAATGCATATGTGGCTAGCTAAGAACTCATACGGCAGATAAGTCTCATGCGGTTGACTAAGCCCATGCGGCTGGGATTGGAATCAGTCTCATGCGGCTAAAACGAATGAACTCATGCGGCTGGAATGCCCATGCCCATGCGGCTAGAATGCCCATGCGGCCAGGGGACTTGCCGCATGAAGACTCATGCGGTCAAGCTTTGTCATGTGGCTAGAACTGTTCTTCTTTTCCGAATTTCTAAGGACAGAACCATGGAAACCATTGCTTCCAAGCTCTCTAATCCCTTCATTCTAAGTCCAAATCTGAACTTCCATAGGTCAAAATGGGGTAGAACGAAATTCTCTACAACATGGAACCATCAAAACTTGGAGATAACAAAGTTTACTAGATCAAAACCTAAAAAATCCGAAAATACAACAAACTTAGATCTACAATAAATAAGCCATGGAAATCGAAAATGCCAAGTACTAAAGAGACTTAGAATCAATAAAAAAGATGATGGAACAATAAAAATGGAGATCCATCAAGAAGCAAGTTGGCACTTGCCTAGTTCTCCTAGGTCGGTGAAAGAGTTATGAGGAAGAAGAAGAAGAGTAATGGTGAAGTAATGAAGAGAGAGAAAGGAGATGGGCTTTAAATGGATGGGGTGGTGGTAGGTGGGGGTTTAGTTCGGTTTATGATGAACCACATGAATAAGCCAATCTAAACCGATCCTAAAGCAAAGCTAAAGCAGGGTATAAGAGCAGGAAGTCAAATGCAGAAATAAAATCGCAGGAAATTAATTAACATGAATTTAAAGGAATTAAATACAGAGCAGTACATGACGAATATAAAATAAATACATCCTAAAATAAATACATCCTAATAGTATATGCATTAAAAATACGTATTCTGGGAACGGGAAGTGACATCTCTACCCTCCTTAGAAAAATTCCGTCCTCGGAATTTTAAATCCGAGCAGGATAGAAACATCAAAGCTAACTAATCCAAGCATAAGCAATTGAGTAAGCAATCATTTCTCAATGCCAATAGCAAGTAACATATCTCTGTTTAACTATTGACGACACCAAGCAATTCTACTCATAAGGTGACAAGCATGAGGAGTTAAGACAATCAAGGTATACAGGAAGAAATATACCTTGTGAGTCAAACAGGTGTGGATACCGTGATCGGATATCATCCTCACGTTCCCACGTTGACTCTCCTAAAGAGTGATGACCCCAAGCAACCCGGACAAGGCTAATTGTTCGGTTCTTGAGTATCTTCTCACTTCGGTCCAAAATGGACACAGGCTGCTCCTCGTAAGACAAGTTGGTACCAACAACCAGCTCAGAATGATCAAGGATATGGCTTGGGTCCGATACATACCTTCGTAATTGAGATACATGGAACACATCATGTACCTCTCGTAACGAAGGTGGAAGGGATAAACGATAAGCAACATCGCCTACCCGATCGAGGATAACAAACGGGCCCACGTATCTCGGACTCAACTTCCCGCGAACGCCAAATCTAATGACCCCACGAGTAAGTGAGATCCGCAGGAACACGTGGTCCCCAACAGAAAACTCTAGCGGCCTACGATGCTGGTCCGCCCAATGACGATGCCGATCCTGCGCAACTCGAAGTCGCTCTCTAATTCCTTTAACCACTTCTACTGTCTGAATAATTATTTCTGGGCCTAGCATCTTTCTCTTCCCGATATCGTCCCATGCTAGTGGTGACCTACACTTCTTACCATATAGTGCTTCAAATGGCGCCATCTGGATACTAGCTTGATAACTGTTGTTGTATGAGAACTCGACTAAGTGCAGGTGGCTCTCCCAAGACCCTCCAAAATCCAGAGTGCATGCTCGCAACATATATTCCAAAGTCTGGATTGTTCTTTCTGATTGCCCGTCCGTCTGTGGATGGTAAGCCGTGCTAAACCTTAACTTGGTACCCAAACTATGATGTAGACTCTTCCAGAAATGTGATATAAAACGAGTATCTATGTCTGACACAATACTGACAGGGACTCCATGCTGCCTGACTATTTGTTGCATATATAACTCCACCAACTTCTCTGTAGATTTTCCTACTCTGAAAGAAAAAAAGTGTGCTACCTTCGTAAGACGATCTACGATTACCCAAATAGCATCCTTACCACTTGGTGATCTTGGTAAACCGGTCACAAAGTCCATTGTGATATGCTCCCACTTCCATTCCGGGATAGGAAGCGGTTGTAATAATCCAGCTGGTCTCTGCTGCTCTGCCTTCACTTGCTGACATACCAAGCAACGAAAAACAAATCTAGCTATCTCCCTCTTTATCCCGTTCCACCAGAAGTGCTGCTTGATATCTTGGTACATTTTGGTCCCTCCAGGGTGTATAGAATATTGAGAACTGTGAGCTTCTGTCATAACTTCATGTCTAATATCTCCGCTAGGCACACATAGACGTGATCCAAACCTAAGTCTACCATCTTCATGGATTTTCATCTCCTTCCTGAGTCCTGACTCACATTCTGTCCTGAGCTTCTGAATCCTTGGGTCTTGTGCCTGAGCTGCCTTGATCCTGTCTACCATGTCGGATTGAACTTGTAGACTCGCCAGAACTCCTACATCACTAGGAAGTTGTCACCCCCATTTCCTGTATTACGTATTTATGCTCGTATTTGATTTTGGTACGTATTTTAATTTTCTCGACTTGCGGATTTTGGTTTCTCGTAAATGGGTTTTGGACCATGGCTTGCTTTTATTTTGTGGAAGTTGGTTTGGTTTGATTCATCATGAGTGGAACACTTTAACCTACACTCTACCCTCAACACAACATAACCACCCTCATTATATCTCCACCAAACTTTCTCTCTCCTCTTTACTCTCCATTAATTTTCTTCTTCTTCCTTCTTCCATACAACTCCCCAACCCATTAGGCAAGTGCACCTTGCCATCAAATAAGCACCACTTTTTATTTGTCCATTAACTAGATTAGGCCATGGAGAACAACTTTAGAACTTGACATTTTATGATTTGGAGCTTTCATTCTTCTAGATCTAGGTTTTAACTATTTTCGAAAATCTTTGGTTTTGATCTATTAAATTTTGATTTTTGCTTGTTTTGATGCTTCCATGTGGAAGAGAATTCGATTTTACTCAAGTTAGAACTTTGAAAATCTAGATTTGGTTTTGATTTGGCAAAGTTATGAAGAATTGAAGTTCTTGGTGTTCTTGGACTTGCTCTCGGCCAGGAAGAACAGCCCTCTGCCTTGCGCTTTTTAGCGCATGGCCGATTGCGCACCCCCGGCCTGTGCTCCTTAGCGCATGGCCGATTGCGCAATCAATTGGCCAGTGCTTTGCGCTGCGTTGGATTGCGCTGGCGCAAGCTAGCCATGCGCAAGCCAGCCATGCGCAAAGTAACCCCTGCGCAATCGACCATTGCGCAATCCACCCATGCGCAATCCTCCTGTGCGCAATCCATCTGCTGCGCCATCCACTCCTGCGCAGTTGGTACCCTGCGCAGCTCACTCCTGCGCAGTTGGTACCCTGCGCAGCTCACCCTGCGCAGTTGGCCTCCTGGTGCACTTGACTCCTGCGCAATCCAACCCCCTGACCCCTTGCGCAAACCATTGGCTCTTGGAGATTTGGTTTTATTTTCTTTAAGCCTGGCTCTTCTATAGTCCTATATATATTGATATTGTATTAGATATTTTACGCCCATTTTATATCCTTACGCCTTTTGTCATGAACTTGATTTTACTTAATATGTTTGGAATGTCTATTGTACATGGCATGGTATGACAAGGACCTAGCATAACACGACAGTGACCCGTAGTGGTGCACTCCTGACATGACCAACCTGACATGCCACTGACCCGTAGTGGTGCACTCCTAACAAGCACCCTGACATGATTTATCTTGATAACTTGATAGTGGCCCGTGGCGGCGCACTCCTGACTTGACTTGTAACTTGTAACTTGACTCGTATAATCAACTTGACACCGTGGGTGTTCCTACTTGCTTGCTTGTACAATCCACTTGTCTTGTCTTGCATCATGTTTAGGACGCGACTTCCTGGGTACCACGGCCAGGGACTCGCGCTAAATTGGATTAGGCTAATTATTAGATCAAACTAGAATATGGAGAATTCCCAGTCACAGACAATCTCGTTATCTGGGCGCTTTAATGGACTTGTAGCTTGCCGACGAGTAGAGTACATTTCCAGCACACTGTCATGTGTTGCACCCTCTAAGTCACCTAAGGGTACATTTGTCTCCCGGGCAATGTACCCACCTATAACTCTCAACCCGCGGAAGGATAACTGGATAGTCTGCAGGGTTTGGGACTGGGAGTTTCTCACTTGCATCTTGTTAGTAATTAGGCTTGTGATAACCCTAGTTAGTTAAAGTAGTAAGCCGTAGTACTTGCTTGGCCGATTGTGAATGGATGGTGTCCAGCCTTGTCTAAGTCTTGTCTAGCTCCAGTACCTGCTATCTCCTGAGCATGTTTGTTTTACTTATCTTAACGATAAATGAGTAGAGACAGTGAGCTATTCAGGCGAAGGGTTACAATTCCGGTCCTTGTCTGGTTTAAGGATTGTAACCTGGCTCCCGGAATGGTTCCGCGTCCCTAGTCGTTTATCGCCCTGTGTACCTTACTACTTGTACTTTCTTTTATTCTTTATGTTCTGATATGCTGGCTTTTGTTCTTATTTGTGGCCTCCTTTGTGGCACTTGCTCTTTCTGGGGTTTGACCCAGCTGGTTTTGTGTGGCCAGATTTTGGAGCAGCTCCCGAGGATCTACCGAGCTTCCAGCCCAATGGTGACAACTAGACGGAACCCGGGCCAAGAGTGGGTTTTCCTTTTTGTTTCACCCACTTATATGTAAATTTATTCTTTTGAGGCGTTTAGCCGACGAGCACCTGTTAGCTCGATGCACATTTACTTACTGTCTGCCTACGGGCTGTAAGCATGATTAACAAATCCTAGGGTTGATCATGTATGACTGAACTCTTGCTAGTCCCATCATTTTGTACGACTAGCTTCATGATCATCCAATATGTAATATTTGGGATGCCTTATATATATATATATTTGATGCTCTAATATCTTGTAACTCTGTTAATTGCTTGAGATTGAGACAATAGGCTTGACCTTAAGAGACTGCTGGCTTGTAGTAAACCCTCATATCTAGACAGCCGTGACCGTATAGTTGAGATATATTCTATTTCAATATACGTAGCTGGCTATGTCTGCCCCCGCTCTCCAGTATTCTGGTTCTGGGGCGTGACATGGTTTAAGTGGTGGCCCATGCAGGTCTTGTCAATCAAGAAATGTGGGAGTTTACCGAATAGATGTCTCAATCAATATTCGTCGTTGATCTCTGCTCGTATCTTCAAATCCCTGAGATTCTTGACCTGGTCACACGCTTGTATCATTGATCTGTCCTGGTCCTTCCTTACTGTTCCCTATGTCGTCTTCTTCAGCGGCATTACTCCCGGACCTGCCAACCAGCCAGAGGAAGCTCGACAAGCACCCCAGCGCCAGGAAGATCAAGCTCAGCACTCTGGAGTAGCCTCCCGAGTTATGCTTCCCGGAGGCTCAGAACCTCCAGTTCAGGCAGCTCCGCCCGTTCAACCAGCAAGACAGGATGAGGGACCTTTGGTAGGACTTATCAGAGAACTACTTACATCCCAAGATCGTCGAGGCGACGCCTTGCACCAGGAAGTTCATGATGCACTAAACCGAGGAGGTCCCCAAGGGAATCAGGCGGCCAACAGTTTCAAGCGCTTGGACCCTCCCTTTTTTGACGGCAGTGAAGATGCGATTGCCGCAGATGCTTGGCTTCAGGATACCGAGGTGGTTCTAGAAGCAGCTAGAACACCTGAGAATGAGAAGGTGGCGGTGGTACGCCTACAGTTGTTAGACTTGGCTCGCGATTGGTGGGCGGCTCAGGCCATGGGGTTAGCGGTACCAGTCACTTGGGCGACGTTCAGAGAGAGGTTCCAGACGAAGTACTTCGATACGGTGGCACGATACGACCTGCAGACCAGATTCACCAACTTGAAGCAAGGAGGCAGGACGGTCGATGGCTATGCGACCGAGTTTTCCAGGGTGAGTAGGTTCGCCCCCACCTTGGTGGCAACCGAGTTCGATAGGGCTCAGCGATTCCAGCAAGGGCTGCACTTAGAGATATTATTGGCTGTAGAGCAGTTTGAGCACCAGACGTTCGATGCAGTGTTGAAGGCAGCAAGGAGGCATGAGTATACCTCCCAGAGAATTGTGGACAGGACCGGAGGCAGGAAGCGGTCCCACAACCAGATGCACCAATCTTCAGCTCCAGCCCCGGCAGCTAGGGGTATAACCATTGGGACTCCGAGGCGGGCGGCCTCAGTGACGTCGGTTCAGTATTTGACCCCGACGTATCCGCAGCAGCAGAAGCAGAAGCAGTCTTCCGCGGTGGGATGTTCTCATTGCGGGAAGCCGGGCCATGTAGTGGCAGAGTGTCGTAGGGCACAGGGATTGTGCCTGGCTTGTGGAGGAGCAGACCACCAGATAGGGACCTGCCCGAATAGGGGAGGTCCATCATCATCCAACCTTTCTAGTTCTTCGGTGAGAGGACCAGTCCCAGCTCCAGTTCAGCAGCAACAGTACCCGAGGCCATTGTTGCCTCAGGCCCAGGCCTTTCAGCAGCAGAACCAGCAGCAGTTCATCCAGACTCCAGCACAGAACCGACAGAGGGGTTTCCAGCAGAGGGGACCCACAGCTAGAGGTCAGGCTATGATGATGACCATGGAAGAAGAAGTTGCACCAGGTGAGGTAGTGGCAGGTACTATTCTCGTCAACACCTTTCCAGCATCTGTATTATTTGATTCTGGTGCATCGCATTCATTCATGTCTGCACGATTCGCGACACGGATAGGATTGGAGCCCGAGTCATTATCAGTGAGGCTCAATATACTTACTGGTAATGGTCTTGTGGGAGTAGATCGAGTATTTTCCTCGTGTCGGATCGTAGTTAGCGGTAGAGAGTTTCCCGCTAGGCTCATAGAGTTCCCTATGGCAGACTATGATGTAGTCCTAGGCATGGATTGGTTGAGGAACTATTATGCTAGGATAGACTGCCATGCTGGCAGAGTTGTCTTTAGTATTCCCGGAGAGCCAGAGTTTTTATTTTCCAGAGGCGCCTTAGTGCCATCTCCTCCAGTATTTTCGGATGGCAGTAGCAGCAGTGCAGTTGCCCCGGATAGTTGAAGAGTTTCCAGATGTCTTCCCAGAGGAACTTCCAGGGATGCCACCAGAGCGGGAGATCGAGTTCACCATTGACTTGATTCCCGGGACAGCACCTGTATCAGAGCGAGTCTACAGAATGGCGCCTTCAGAGTTGGAGATTTTGTACAAGATGATTGAAGAACTCAGGACCAAGGGATTCATTCGTACAAGTGGATCGCCTTGGGGAGCCCCGATGCTTCTTGTGAAAAAGAAGGATGGTACGTCTAGGCTATGTGTTGATTATCGTACCTTGAACTCAGTGACAATCAAGAACAGATACCCTCTTCCAAGGATAGATGACTTATTTGATCAACTCAAAGGGGCTTCAGTTTTCTCGAAGATAGACTTGCGGTCAGGATACCACTAGATCAGAGTCAGAGAGCAAGATATCCCGAAGACGACGTTCAGATCGAGGTACGGGCATTGGGAGTTTCTAGTTATGCCCTTTGGAGCGACCAATGCGCCGACAGTGTTCATGGACCTCATGAACCGTATTTTCATGCCTTACTTGGATCAGTTCGTGATAGTGTTCCTTGATGACATCCTGGTCTATAGCAAGAGTGAAGCAGAGCACGAGCAGCATCTCAGAATTGTCCTCCAGATTCTCAGAGAGCACCAGTTGTACGCCAAGTTCAGTAAATGCGAGTTCTGGCTCGATCGTATTTCTTACTTGGGTCACATCATTACCAGAGGAGGAGTGGAAGTGGATCCCCAGAAGATTGTGGCTATCGAGGCATGGCCAGTACCCAGCTCAGTGGCAGAAGTTCGCAGCTTTCTTGGATTGGCCGGCTACTACCGACGGTTCGTCTCTGATTTTGCAAGAATTTCAGCGCCGATGACCCAGTTGACCCGCAAGGATGTGCCGTTCGTTTGGACAGCAGAATGTCATGAATCATTTGAGAAGTTGAAGCGAGGTTTGATAACGGCTCCCATTCTCACCCTTCCAGATGGGACCAGAGGATTCACAGTTTATTGCGACGCTTCAGGCAGAGGATTGGGATGTGTTTTGATGCAGCATGGGAAGGTAATTGCTTATGCGTCACGTCAACTCCGTGATCATGAGAAGAATTATCCGACCCACGACTTGGAGCTAGCAGCAGTAGTGTTTGCACTTAAGTTGTGGAGGCACTACTTGTACGGAGATAGAGTGGAGATCTTTACTGATCATAAGAGCCTGAAGTATGTTTTTACCCAGAAGGATCTTAATATGCGGCAGAGAAGATGGCTCGAGCTACTGGTGGACTACGATGTGGATTTGCAGTATCATCCAGGGAAGGCCAACGTTGTAGCAGATGCGTTGAGCCGGAGAGCCGAAGTTTATTTCCTGACGGCGCAACCAGAGCTATTGGCGGATCTTCAGAAGATGGGAATAGAAGTTGTTCTCCCTTCCAATGTGGCCTTGATGGCCAGCCTACAGATTCAGTCTACCACAGTTGAGAGGATCCGGACAGCACAGTTAACAGATTCCAAGATTCAGCGGCTCAGAGCAGAGTGCGAGGCAGGAAGAAGGCCAGAGTTATGTATTCATGAGGATCGTACACTTCGACACGGCACGCATCTTTGTGTACCCAGTGGAGATATCAGACAAAAAGTCATGGCAGAGGCTCACAGTTCGCAGTACTCCATTCACCCAGGCGGCACGATGATGTACAGAGATATTCGTCAACACTTTTGGTGGAATGGTATAAAGAGGGAGATAGCCCGGTATGTCTCTCGATGTTTGGTTTGCCAACAGGTCAAGGCTGAACATCAGAGGCCAGCTGGACTTCTTCAACCTTTACCGATCCCAGAATGAAAATGGGAGCACATAACCATGGATTTCGTGACTGGGTTACCCAGATCTCCGACAGGCAGAGATGCTATTTGGGTCATTGTGGACAGGCTTACCAAGGTGGCACACTTTCTTCCATTTAGAGTTGGACAGTCGACGGCACAGCTAGCAGAGATGTATCTCAGGCAGATCGTCAGACTTCACGGAGTGCCAGTCAGCATAGTATCAGACAGGGATACGAGATTCACATCGCACTTCTGGCGCAGTCTTCATCAAAGTTTGGGGACTCGTCTCAAGTTCAGCTCAGCGTATCATCCGCAGACAGATGGGCAGTCAGAGCGTACTATATAAACTCTCGAAGATGTATTGCGGTCGTGTACCCTTGACTTTGGTGGTTCGTGGGAGGATCACCTGCACCTGGTGGAATTCTCGTACAATAATAGTTTTCAGGCCAGTATCCAGATGGCACCCTTCGAGGCTCTGTATGGTAGGAAGTGCAGATCCCCGTTAGCATGGGAGGATGTCGGAGAGAGGCAGATGCTCGGTCCAGAACTGATTTCTCAGACGGTTGAAGTGGTCAGGAGAGTCAGAGATCACCTCCGAGTTGCTCAGGATCGCCAGCGCCATTGGGCCGATGCTCATCGGCGTCCCTTAGAATTTACCGTCGGCGACCATGTATTCCTTAGGATCTCGCCTACCCGCGGTGTCATTCGTTTTGGCGTACGAGGAAAGCTTAGTCCTAGGTATATAGGGCCGTTCGATATTCTGGAGCGAGTAGGCGATGTGTCCTATCGTCTCGCTCTTCCGCCGTCGCTAAGTGAGGTACATGATGTATTCCATGTGTCCCAATTATGACGGTACATCCCGGACCCGAGCCATATCCTAGATCATTCGGAATTGGTTGTTGGTACCAACCTTTCGTATGAGGAGAGGCCCGTATCTATTTTGGACCGGAGGGAAAAGACGCTAAAAAACAAGACTATTAACTTAGTTCGTGTTGCTTGGGGTCATCACTCTCTAGGTGAGTTAACGTGGGAGCGTGAGGACGATATCCGATCGCGATATTCCTACCTGTTTGACTCATGAGGTATAATATCTTTCTTATGCCTTACGCTTTCCCTTCCTTGCTTGCATTGTATGATTGTATGATTGAACTGCTTAACGTAGCTTGCCTGTGCTTATTATAGCTTGTCGTGGCAATCTCTAGCTCCTTGATTAAATTCCGAGGATGGAATTCTTTGAAGGTGGGTAGAGTTGTCACCCCCATTTCCTGTATTACGTATTTATGCTCGTATTTGATTTTGGCACGTATTTTAATTTTCTCGACTTGCGAATTTTGGTTTCTCGTGAATGGGTTTTGGACCATGGCTTGGTTTTATTTTGTGGAAGTTGGTTTGGTTTGGTTCATCATGAGTGGAACACTTTAACCTACACTCTACCCTCAACACAACATAACCACCCTCATTATATCTCCACCAAACTTTCTCTCTCCTCTTTACTCTCCATTAATTTTCTTCTTCTTCCTTCTTCCATACAACTCCCCAACCCATTAGGCAAGTGCACCTTGCCATCAAATAAGCACCACTTTTTATTTGTCCATTAACTAGATTAGGCCATGGAGAACAACTTTAGAACTTGACATTTTATGATTTGGAGCTTTCATTCTTCTAGATCTAGGTTTTAACTATTTTCGAAAATCCTTGGTTTTGATCTATTAAATTTTGATTTTTGCTTATTTTGATGCTTCCATGTGGAAGAGAATTCAATTTTACTCAAGTTAGAACTTTGAAAATCTAGATTTGGTTTTGATTTGGCAAAGTTATGAAGAATTGAAGTTCTTGGTGTTCTTGGACTTGCTCTCGGCCAGGAAGAACAGCCCTCTGCCTTGCGCTTTTTAGCGCATGGCCGATTGCGCACCCCCGGCCTGTGCTCCTTAGCGCATGGCCGATTGCGCAATCACTTGGCCAGTGCTTTGTGCTGCGTTGGATTGCGCTGGCGCAAGCTAGCCATGCGCAAGCCAGCCATGCGCAAAGTAACCCCTGCGCAATCGACCATTGCGCAATCCACCCCTGCGCAATCCTTCTGTGCGTAATCCATCTGCTGCGCCATCCACTCCTGTGCAGTTGGTACCCTGCGCAGCTCACTCCTGCGCAGTTGGTACCCTGCGCAGCTCACCCTGCGCAGTTGGCCTCCTGGCGCACTTGACTCCTGCACAATCCAACCCCCTGACCCCTTGCGCAAACCATTGGCTCTTGGAGATTTGGTTTTATTTTTTTTAAGCCTGGCTCTTCTATAGTCCTATATATATTGATATTGTATTAGATATTTTACGCCCATTTTATATCCTTACGCCTTTTGTCATGAACTTGATTTTACTTAATATGTTTGGAATGTCTATTGTACATGGCATGGTATGACAAGGACCTAGCATAACACGACAGTGACCCGTAGTGGTGCACTCCTGACATGACCAACCTGACATGCCAGTGACCCGTAGTGGTGCACTCCTAACAAGCACCCTGACATGATTTATCTTGATAACTTGATAGTGGCCCGTGGCGGCGCACTCCTGACTTGACTTGTAACTTGTAACTTGACTCGTATAATCAACTTGACACCGTGGGTGTTCCTACTTGCTTGTTTGTACAATCCACTTGTCTTGTCTTGCATCATGTTTAGGACGCGACTTTCTGGGTACCACGGCCAGGGACTCGCGCTAAATTAGATTAGGCTAATTATTAGATCAAACTAGAACATGGAGAATTCCCAGTCACAGGCAATCTCGTTATCTGGGCGCTTTAATGGACTTGTAGCTTGCCAACGAGTAGAGCACATTTCCAGCACACTGTCATGTGTTGCACCCTCTAAGTCACCTAAGGGTACATTTGTCTCCCGGGCAATGTACCCACCTATAACTCTCAACCCGCGGAAGGATAACTGGATAGCCTGCAGGGTTTGGGACTGGGAGTTTCTCACTTGCATCTTGTTAGTAATTAGGCTTGTGATAACCCTAGTTAGTTAAAGTAGTAAGCCGTAGTACTTGCTTGGCCGATTGTGAATGGATGGTGTCCAGCCTTGTCTAAGTCTTGTCTAGCTCCAGTACCTGCTATCTCCTGAGCATGTTTGTTTTACTTATCTTAACGATAAATGAGTAGAGACAGTGAGCTATTCAGGCGAAGGGTTACAATCCCGGTCCTTGTCTGGTTTAAGGATTGTAACCTGGCTTCCGGAATGGTTCCGCGTCCCTAGTCGTTTATCGCCCTGTGTACCTTACTACTTGTACTTTCTTTTATTCTTTATGTTCTGATATGCTGGCTTTTGTTCTTATTTGTGGCCTCCTTTGTGGCACTAGCTCTTTCTGGGGTTTGACCCAGCTGGTTTTGTGTGGCCAGATTTCGGAGCAGCTCCCGAGGATCTACCGAGCTTCCAGCCCAATGGTGACAACTAGACGGAACCCGGGCCAAGAGTGGGTTTTCCTTTTTGTTTCACCCACTTATATGTAAATTTATTCTTTTGAGACGTTTAGCCGACGAGCACCTGTTAGCTCGATGCACATTTACTTACTGTCTGCCTACGGGCTGTAAGCATGATTAACAAATCCTAGGGTTGATCATGTATGACTGAACTCTTGCTAGTCCCATCATTTTGTACGACTAGCTTCATGATCATCCAATATGTAATATTTGGGACGCCTTATATATATATATATTTGATGCTCTAATATCTTGTAACTCTGTTAATTGCTTGAGATTGAGACAATAGGCTTGACCTTAAGAGACTGCTGGCTTGTAGTAAACCCTCATATCTAGACAGCCGTGACCGTATAGTTGAGATATATTCTATTTTAATATACGTAGCTGGCTATGTCTGCCCCCGCTCTCCAGTATTCTGGTTCTGGGGCGTGACAGAAGTATAACCTCGATGCCTATCTCCTGAAGGTCTTCTAAGATATGCCTCTGTGTTGTTAACATAAATGTACCGCCTCTCCTGCTGAGAGCATCTGCTACCATATTAGCCTTGCCTGGATGATACTGAAGCTCCACGTCGTAATCCTTGATCAACTCCAACCATCTTCTCTGCCTCATGTTCAGCTCCTTCTGAGTAAAAATGTACTTCAGACTTTTGTGGTCTGTGTACATGTCCACTCGATCACCATACAAGTAATGTCTTCATAGCTTCAAAGCAAATACTACTGCTGCCAATTCCAAGTCGTGAGTAGGGTAATTCTTTTTGTGGTCTCGAAGTTGCCTAGATGCGTACGCTATCACCTTCTCATGCTGCATAAGGACACATCCAAGTCCTTTACCTGACGCATCACAATACACAGTGAAACCTCCGGGTCTAACTGGCAATGTAAGAATGGGTGCTGAGATCAACTTCTGCTTCAGATTCTCAAATGATGTTTGGCATTCTGCCGACCAGACGAATGGCACATCCTTCCGTGTCAAGCGGGTCATGGGTGCTGAAAGCCTTACAAAGTCTGATACGAACCTTCTGTAATATCCTGCCAATCCCAAGAAACTCCGCACATCAGCTACGGTCTTGGGTACTGGCCAACTCTCTACTGCTTCTACCATCTTGGGATCCACTGCTACTCCAGCTCCTGATATGATGTGACCCAAAAATGAAATGTGATTCGTCCAGAACTCACACTTGCTGGCATACAACTGATTCTCTCTCAGAACCTGTAACACTTTCCTGAGGTGGTTTTCATGCTCCTCTTTACTAGCAGAGTATACAAGAATGTCGTCGAAAAATACCACGACAAACTGATCTAAGTACGGCATAAAGATGCGGTTCATCAAATCCATGAATATTGCTGGAGCATTGGTCAAACCAAACGGCATTACCAAGAATTCATAATGCCCATACTTCGACCTGAATATTGTCTTGGGAATGTCCTCCTTCCGAACCCTCACTTGATGATACCCTGAACGAAGATCTATCTTGGAGAAAACTTTAGCTTTGCTCAACTGATCAAATAAGTCGTCGATCCTGGGTAGTGGGTACTTGTTCTTCACTGTTGCCGTATTAAGCTTCCTGTAATCGATGCACAATCGGGATGACCCATCCTTCTTTCCTACAAGTACTACTGGTGCTGCCATGGTGATATGCTAGCTTGGATGAACTTCTTCTCCTTCAATTCTTCTATGTGCTGATATACCTTGGCCTGCTCCGAATCCGCCATTCTGTAAACTCGATCTGATATCGGGTTAGTTCCAGGTGCCAATTCTATACTGAACTCAATATCTCTAACTGGTGGTAGTCCTGGAAGTTCTTCGGAAAATACATCTAGAAATTCATCAACTACCTTCGGAACTTGAACTTCTTCCATTGCCGTTACTACCTCCTGCTCTTGCTGAGTTGCCTCTGATCTGACTAAGGTGAATCGCTTCATGCCCGGGATATCAAAAGATACACTCCCTCTACGATAATCTATTGTCGTATGACTGTCTTTCAGCCAGTCCATGCCTAAGATAACGTCGAAATTTCCAACAGAAAATTCTATCAACCGGGCGGGTAAAGAATGCCGATAAACTACAACGCTACATGCTAGAATGACTCTACTAACTCCTACGAGCCCATTACCAGTGAGTATGTTTAACCTCCCTGGCAATGTCTCGAACTCCATTCCTAGCCGTGTCGTAAATTGTGCAGATATAAATGAATGGGATGCTCCCGAATCAAACAATGCTACTGCGGGATATGAGGCGACGAGAATGTTACCTGCCACAACATCTCCTGATGCTAATGCCTCTTCCAAGGATAGAGTGAATACCTGTCCTCGACCTCCTTGTTGATTCCCATGATGCGGCCTAGCCTGGTGCTGCTGCTGGCCCCTTCCTTGATGATCCTGGGGTGGTCTATGCTGGTGTTGCTGCATCGGCGGTCCCTGCTGCCGAAATATCTGAGCCTGCGACATTAACGGACGCTGTGCCAACGGTCTCACTGCTACCGCTGGTCCTCGATACTGGCCTGCCCCTGGTGCGGGCAGAGCAGGAAACTGTTGCCCTGGTCCTCCTGACCTCGAATTCATGGGACAAGTGGTAACCCGATGATCTGGATTTCCACATATCAAACACTGCCCGTTCAATGTCCGACACACATCTCTAGTGTGTCCCACCTTTCCACAATAAGTGCAGCCCGCTGGGGGTTGCTGGTTCTTCCTCTGTTGTTGTTGCTGTTGCCTTGGTGGTGGTGCTGGCCCTCGTATCGCCACATCGTAGATACGAATGCCAGGGAATGGTTCTGTTGTTCGGGGCGCTGCTCTCCCTCCTCCTTCAATCTGACTGTGGGATCTCTTCTGACCCCCAGTCCTTGTCGTAAGCCTCTGAATGGTGATCTCGTGCCTTCGGGTTGCCGTCAATACTTCGTCAAAAGTCTGATAATTGTGTCCTTCTATCAATTGCAAGAGTTCGAGATGAAACCTTTGCTGGAACCTCATGGCCCTCTGGCCCTCCATTGCTACCATCTCTGGGGCGAATCTACTCAATCTGCAGAACTCCGCTGCATAAGCATCTACAGTCTTGCCAGCCTGTCTGAGGTTGATAAACTTCTGTTGTAGCTCAAACTGTGCCACAACTCCATAGTACTTGGTCTTGAATCTTGCTGTAAAGTCGTCCCAAGCCACAGGACGTCTGATGCCTACCTCCTCTGATTTCCACCAATCACGTGCGAGATCCTGAAGTAACAACTTCACTAGATCCACGCGTTCTTCTACCGGCACCTTAGCTGCTGTCAAAATAGCCTCAATGTCCTTAAGCCATGCATCTGCTTAGATGGCATCCTCCGTGCCTTCGAAACGGCGGGGGTTGTACTTGCAAAACCTGGCTGACGCTCCTGAATCTGTCCTTGCCCCTCTTTCCAATGCCGTCTGCAATCCTTGGTTGAGTAGTACATTCTGCTCTTGCAACTGAGCGTGCATGCACTGCTGGGCTAACATCTGGTGTTGTTGAGTGGCCATCATCCCTCTCATGATCTCCAGAAGGGCTGGTGTGTCCACTTCCCCAGGGGTCGGCGGAACTATTGGTGGTGTCGGAACTTTCGGATACTGCGGTCCAGTTGCTGGTTCCACTATTACTTCTTCTTGAATAGTCTCTTGAGGTTGTACTGGTCCTTGTAGCTGACCAACCTGGTCAGGTTGCCCATGTTGCCCTTGTTGCTGCTGTCCAGTCCTGACAGATACGGACGAAGTGCCCCTAAGAAAAGGGACAAGAGAACAATCAAACGATCGGACATGGAAAATCAATGAAGTCAAAGGATACCGAAATGTCAAGCTAGGATCGAGAACAACGAATCAGGAGATCAAGGGAAAACATGTGTGATTGAGACATCCTATAAATTAAAACACCCCACAAGTCTGAAATCAGACCTGCATGGGCCACCACTAAAACTTTGTCACGCCCCAGAACCAGAATACTAGATAGCGGGGGAATGACTCAGCCAGCTACGTATTACGGGTAGATGAATACCGTATAATACGATCAATGCTGTCTAACCAGACGAGGGGGTGCATACTACATAAAAGTCTCACTATGGTCACTTCACATCTATTGTCTCAATCGTTCAAACAAGGAACAGAAATAGAGAACATGTAAGATAAAGCAGTAAGGCGTCCCAAACGCTCTGTCAAAATGTTCTTGATATCTGGCTTTACAAAATATAGCCAGATTGATGTAGCAAAAGTATACACAATTGTTATCAGCTGCAGCCTGACTTAGTTACAATTATGTAAAAGTAGGTACAAGACGATCCGACTAACATGTCAGTGCCAAACGGCAAAGTATAAAGTAAATAACAAAACGAGCGGTGAAGTAAAGAACCCACTCGAGTCCTCCTGCGATCATTCCTCTAGTATTGACCATCTTGGAGGTGGAAGTAAGCTGGATCCTCGGGGACCGGCTCTAAATCTGGCCATGCAAAACCAGAGAGGTTAGACCTCTAATAGCAAGTACCGCAAGACAGCACGATATGAAGGATGAAACCAGTAAATAAAAGAATATAATAATAGATCTCTGCTTACCACTGGGATTCACATAACATCACGACACTTCGAACCAACCTCCCAACCAAACAAGGACATAAGTTGGCCCGTCATGTCCTGACATTCTGATCATCTCAGTTAGGTAACAGAGTAGATACAGTACACAAACAAATCAATTTAAACGGCCATTCAACTACTACGGCTTGCTACTGTGATTTCCAAGTTATCCTGGATATATACAATAAAGGATTCCTCAGTTCTTACTATGTGCAAGTAAGGCTAGTTTACCCAGTCAATCAATTGCGCCAATCATGAATTAGACGAGTCCCAGCGGGACGCCCGTCATCAATATACAATATACAATATAACCAGATACCGCTCCCTGCCCGTGTGGCAGATTTGCAGTATCTGTGGGGACCAACCGGCCTGTCGGGCACTACTAGTCCCAAGAGGGCTGCCATGTAAGAACTCGAGGATGCGTTCTCTCCATGAAATTATTATTTTATTTAACTTAATAGCCTCTATGTTAAGCGAAATTCCATGCCGTGGATCATGGTCATTCAAATGAGTACTTTCATACGGGGTACGATATGCATTTCTACAACAATACCAGTGCGGTTAGGTTGTAGGTCTTACATAGCGTAATGCAACAATCAAAACTAACCACGGAATAATCATGCCTTGACCATAAAGTACACATGATGCTTTCGTAATAGTTAGATAAATAAATAACTGAAGCCTGCATGTATCTGTATGCCAATATTTTGGGACCAGCCAGTCGATTATAATAGTTCATAATATGAACGTGTCTCATTCATTCAATCCAATAAGACGACTAGCCAGCCTCTTAGTTCCAACTAGGAATACATGTTCAATTATTAATCGAGATAACCAACTATCATATTATAATGTCAAGACAATAATTAATGTTAATAAAAGCCAAGGTAATTAATCAAGGTCAATCAATGTCAATCAATGTCAATTTGGAACAAGGATCAGCCAAAAGGCTTTAGAATCAGAGTTCATGCGACCAGGAAATCATGCGGCTAAGGAAGCTTAAATTCATGCGGCCGGGACAACATGCGCCTATGCGGCTAGGACCACACGCGTCTAAGCGGCCGGGGTTTGAAATAGCCCCATGCGGCTCAGCAATGCCCAAGCCATGCGGCTGGAAAAAGTTACAGTCTCATGCGGCTATGGTTAACATGCGACCATACGGCCAAAGAAAATTCCATGCGACTGGGGGATTGCAAACCCCATGCGGCTCAAAATGACATGCGCCCCTGCGGCTCGAAATGACATGCGCCCATGCGGCTGAACATGGGACAAGCCTATATGCGGCTAAGGAAAACTAATTTCATGCGGCTAGAATAAGTGCAATCCTATATGCGACTGAGAGGTCATGCAGCGCCATGCGGCTGCGGGACCGAATGCATATGCGGCTAGCTAAGAACTCATGCGGCAGATAAGTCTCATGCGGTTGACTAAGCCCATGCGGCTGGAATTGGAATCAGTCTCATGCGGCTCAAACGAATGAACTCATGCGGCTGGAATGCCCATGCCCATGCGGCTAGAATGCCCATGCGGCCAGGGGACTTGCCGCATGAAGACTCATGCGGTCAAGCTTTGTCATGTGGCCAGAACTGTTCTTCTTCTCCGAATTCCTAAGGACAGAACCATGGAAACAATTGCTTCCAAGCTCTCTAATCCCTTCATTCTAAGCCCAAATCTGAACTTCCATAGGTCAAAATGGGGTAGAACAAAATTCTCTACAACATGGAACCATCAAAACTTGGAGATAACAAAGTTTACTAGATCAAAACCTAAGAAATTCGAAAATGCAACAAACTTAGATCTACAATAAATAAGCCATGGAAATCGAAAATGCCAAGTACTAAAGAGACTTAGAATCAATAAGGAAGATGATGGAACAATAAAAATGGGGATCCATCAAGAAGCAAGTTGGCACTTGCCTAGTTCTCCTAGGTTGGTGAAAGTGTTATGAGGAAGAAGAAGAAGAGTAATGGTGAAGTAATAAAGAGAGAGAAAGGGGATGGGCTTTAAATGGAAGGGGTGGTGGTAGGTGGGGGTTTGGTTCGGTTCATGATGAACCACATGAATAAGCCAATCTAAACCGATCCTAAAGCAAAGCTAAAGCAGGGTATAAGAGCAGAAAGTCAAATGCAGAAATAAAATCGCAGAAAATTAATTAACATGAATTTAAAGAAATTAAATACAGAGCAGTACATGACGAGTATAAAATAAATACATCCTAAAATAAATACATCCTAATAGTATATGCATTAAAAATACGTATTCTGGGAACGGAAAGTGACAGAATGACAAAAGCATTAATGCTTAATCCTTGGAGTCTTATTCTTACCTCCTAGTAAAATCACCCACATGGTTCCCTCCTTAGGGTCACCACCCCATGTGCATCTCTCAACAACACAACCAAGTATATATGTTGAGATAACTCATGGTGCATTTTCGATGTGGGACTAAACTTTTACAAGGCATGTTGAGAGCAAGCTCTCTCCATGTAAAGAAAGCACCAACAATTAATTCGGTTCGGTTTTCGGTCCGTTCGGTTTCATGGACCAATGTGCATGGCCTTCAAGTTTTTAGCAAAATGAGCTTATTTAAATAACAAATTTTTAAAAAATATATGATATTATTGTATTTATGAATTGTTATATTACATAGAGTGAAAGATATTGGTATATATAGATTGATGGTAGATAGAGAGAGTGCTCAAAGAAGCACCGACATAGAATAGGAGAAGAGAGTGCGCTCAGTTAGGGGTTAATAAACATTAGTATATGTATATTGTGGATAGTTTGATAAATTACTAAATCTAAATCGGTTTTCGGTTCGGTTCGATTTTTCTGATGAAGAACCGAAAATCGAACCGTTATTTCAAATTTTTAAAATTTTAAACCGTAAACCGAACCGATAACCGAAAAATCGAACCGTTTGTCATATTTCGGTTCGGTTCGATTTTCGGTTTTCAACCGTTATTTGCTCACCCCTAGATATTTGGTCAACAACTCAAAAACGGTTTTCAACCGTTATATGCTCACCCCTAGATATTTGGTCAACAACTCAAAAACGTTATATATTAAAATAGCAATGTGGGGATCGAAGTAATTGAAGGCGACGTGCTTTTAATTGATTCTTTGTTGAAAGAGAATGTCGGTCTCATCTCTATAGAAGTACTGTAAGTATAGGCAATGATCATTATTAGTTTGCTATATATATATATTTAACCTATGGAGATTCTCATGTCCACTGTATATATAGGCAATGATCGTAAGTTTGCTATATTTAATCTATGGAGATTCTCATGTCCATAAATATAGGCTTTGTTTTTATGTTGCTACGAAGAACTGCACCACTATTTCCCTAGCTTTATTTTGGCACGAGCCTCTTCTAGGCAGGCAATGGTGTTGGTACATGTCAAAAGGAAAGGAAAGGCTCGTGACCTTGAGTGACATGGTTAATTGTCGCAATGCGAAGCCATGCACCATTATATATGTGTTTCTCCACAAAACCAATAAAAATGTGTTGTCACCAAAGGAGTATCATAAGAGCATCAATAGTAAATATTTCTTTCCGTAGAATAGTAAAGTTGAATTAATGTTTCCGTGATAGTTCCGTCCCAGCTATATGAGCCATAGTTTGGACCTGAAAAGTTTTACGTTTCACAACGTAGGAAGTCATTTTGTAGAATAGTAAGAATCAATTTGAAGTTTTAATTTCTAGATTCATGATTTAAAATGTAAGAGTTAATTTTGCAGAATAGTTGTGTTCGATTGGAGTCCCATGATACTTCCATCCCAACCACAGGAGTCATAATTTTGGTATAAAAACTTAGAATAATGCTATTTGTCTCTCCAAATTATACCTCCAAATCGTCCCTCCTTACGTGGCAGCTGACGTGGCATATTGATGTACAGCTGACGTGGCAAATTTTAAATTTTAAATTTAAATTAATATTAAAATTAACATTAAATATAATGTTAACATTAACATTAACATTAACATTAACATTAACATTAAAATTAAAATTAAAATTAATATTAACATTAATATTAATATTAATATTAATATTAATATTAACATTAACATTAATATTAACATTAATTAATATTAATTTTAACATCAAATTAACACTAATAGTAACATTAATTAATATAAACATTAAATTAACATGGACAAAATTGGGTAATTAACTTTTTGGGTTAAAATTTGTCATGTCATCGGCCATGTCAGATGACACGTAATATTATTTAACATGCCACGTCAGTTGCCACATAAGGAAGGATGTATTGGAGGGACAATTTGGAGGTACATATAGCATTACTCAAAAACTTATACATTTCAGAATATAGGAACTCATTTTTTAGAATAGTAAGAATCAATTTGGAACCAGCCAATTTATAGATTATAGATTTCATATAATTTTTTTATCACAAAATTATTTTGAACTTTACTACCAAGAGTCAATTTATGTTGCCGATTCATTTTCTACTATTCTCCTACAGATGTAATATATTCTAGATGAATAATGCTATTTGTCCCTCCAAATTGTATCTACAAACCGTCCCTCCTTACGTGACAGTTGACGTGGCATGTTGATTTGGCAGCTGACGTATCAAATTTTAAATTTTAAATTAAAATTAACATTAACATAAAATTAACATTAAAATTAATGTTAACATTAACATTAAAATTAATATTAACGTTAACATTAACAATAATATTAATAATAACATTAACATTAAAATCAACATTAACATTAATATTAATTAATATTAATATTGATATTAACATTAATATTAACATTAATTAATACTGACATTAAATTAACATGGACAAAATTGGATAATTAACTTTATGGGTTAAAATTTGCCATGTCATCGGCCATGTGAGATGACACATAATATTATTTAACATGCCATGTCAGCTGTCACATAAGGATGAATGTATTGGAGGGACAATTTGGAGGTACGAATAGCATTACTCATTCTAGATTTTCCAATCGAAAAGTTGGATTTCAAGATGCAATTTTTTAGCTCTATTTATCGTGGATGCTCTCACTACAGGAAAAATACGTTTTTACGGAGCACAATGCGCGCCGTAAAACACTTAAGACGACGCGCATGATCGCGCCGTATTATCTTGTGCCGTAAAAAACTGGCACGTTTAACGACTTAATTTGCGCGTCGTAGAAACTCTATTCTTGCGTCGACTATAGTCATTCACGACATGCATTGTGTGTCGTAAAAAGTCAATTATGGCGTATTTTTGCACGCCGTACAAGCAAGCAATTATGGCATACTTATGCACGTCGTTATTACATAAATCACGACATTTATTGTTTGTCGTGAAAAGTATCAAATACAAACAAATATGGCATATTTTGCACGCCTTAAATGCTCTTAATTTTTTTAAAAAAAATCCTAATTTTTGTATCCATCAATTTTACCTTCGATCCATTGAATAACAAGATATAATATACACAACAATGAAAAGTAATCACTTTCATTGAAACAATTGTGTCAAATTAATCATCCAAATTCAAAATGGCTTCATAGTGTACACAACAATTGTTATAAAGTACTAACTTTCATTGAAACCATATATAATGTCACATCATATAAATTCCAAATCACCAACTAAATGTCACAGAAATATTGTCATATACTTAATCTAGGCCTATACAAAATATATCGATTCCTTCATTCCATTCATGGTCGAGAAGTAGCATATACGTAGACCCGTCTTCAATCGCCACAACAACAAAAGTGCCCAAGTCCACAACCTCCCGCAAAAAGTAGCATCTCTTATATAACCTATCATATACAATAACAAATCATGTCAATATAAAGTTCAAAATTGGAATAACAATAGCAAAAATTAATATAACATATATAGAAAACTTCAGCTGGAATATTCCAGCTGGAATAACAATAGCAAAAATATAACATATATGGTATTCTATCATCATTATGATCCATGAAGACATCAACATTATTTCTTTCATAATGAAATACACTTAATAAAGATAATCAGTAATCCACAATACAACTGCATCCATTTTTCAGTCCCATTTCATTGACCTGTCCGGCATACATTTTTCAGATGGAGCAATCCCTTGAACATATACCTGGAACGCCTTAAACTGATTGCATTGACCTGTCCTGTATACAGTGTACATATTAACCACTGCATCCATTTTTTAGTCCCATTTCATTTAGCCTTCTCAGATGGAACAATCCCTTGAACATCTATAGGTTCAGTTCAAACCTTTAAGTATCAGTTACATTATATGTTCAGTGGGATTGGGATGTCCTATATATATATATATATGTTTTTATGTATCAAACATTTGAATGAGTTATCTCTTCATGTCCAATCTTAGGATATCATTAGTTCAGATTCTCAGGAGATTAGTTATGCTCATAACCTTCCTAGTATAGGCTATTTAAGCTCTGTTCAGGTAAGGGTACATAGGGAATGATGTATCTAGTTTGATTTGAGTTTAGTATAAACCTTGTTTTGAGTATCAGCCACTGGTATGGTTGTAGGGTGTGTTGGTGTCATGAGAATGAGCGTGATAGCAGTGCATGAAGTAAAGGGGACGGACTTGAATGTTGATTAGAGTGTGTTTATATATGCAGTATATATATAAGGTCAGCCACATGATGTAATTGTGGATGTGCCCTGTCTCTTGGCTGCAAGCAGTAGATAGGATATGGTGAATAGGAAGTATCATGTGCAGGTGGATGATTGCAGTATGAAGAGAAAAATCAAGGGAGTGAGTGTGTACATATGTGTGAGAGATACTAACATTCAATGAAGAAATTTGAGAAGATGGATTACGATAACATGAATACACGTTCTCTCATAGGAACTAAATGTCGATTTCTTTTGTATCCATGTTTATCGGGTTGAACACATGCAGAAAATCTCTAGAATAGCCTACTGCAAACAGCAGGAGCAAGTTAAGATAAGCTGACAACTACTATCTCTACTGAATGCAAAGCATAATGTTTGCATACTGAAACAAGCTCAATGCAACCCTATACAGTATATGCCTGAGTATAGATTAAATAGGCTGAAGGACAGTCAAGCATCAACCTGTCTGAAAATTGATTCTGGGAAATTACTAGGCACGATCAAATTCAACATTGAAGCAACCCACCCTCTATAATTTGAAATAGGAAAACAACACAAAGCACGATAGGTTCAAGCCAGTTATTTCAAGTTCTTAATACAGATAATGACCTAAAATTTGACTCTTGGTTTTGATTTGGTCCTCTTCATGAAATTTTGGTTTCAGTAGGTCTGTTAAAGATTTTATTTTAGTTTCAGATTTGGTATTCTGAATAATTTGATAGAATGTAAGTTTGAGGATTGATTAGCAAAGAAGACGTGAAAGGTCAATCCTTAAAGAGTTGACTAGAGCACGTTCTTTGTATGTGTTCCATTTTTGTGAAAGTTTAAGCCGCACAAAAGATTATATATAAAATTCTGCAAGATTTTTTTTTTACTCAAGAAACATGATGCTCAACAATTGAGAGTAGCTAGCATATTCTTCTACATAGAGTTTCTTTATTTGGATTGGAAAAGTTGTAACAGTGCTCTATAGTTCATAACATTAAACAAACAAAAATATTCGTAGAAGTTATGTGCAAAGAATAAAACAAATGATAACAATATACTTGTTTTCTAAATGACAGTATGTAAGAAAATTTTCTATGCAATAATTCAATGGATAATTGTTAAAATCGACGAATGTAACAAATACTTAGTTATAATATGGTCAAATAAAGAGAAGGGTAGTCATATTACCTTACCCCATGAGTGTTACCACTAGTCGAATCTGATATACTTGATAGGCCACGCGATTGTACTTGATAAAGCCTCATGTAGAAGAAAAAACTCGCGTGTCGGCCGATACAAAGTTACCTCATAATCAATTACTTCATGAACCCAAAGTTTATAGCACTCTTGTCCTATAGCCACATGATGGACCAAATCTTTGGGATTTGTAGATGCAATCTCGCCAATTGCCACAACTTCTGAACCCGTCTCCCAATCCAACAATTTGCATTTTGTCCCAATGTTAGGGGAAGTTGGACTTTCTGCATTTTCCTTTTCCAGCCTTGCTTCAGCTATCTCACGATTGGTAGAACTTTGGACCCCAGAGTTTGAGTTAGCCTTTCTCACTGTATTTGAGTTTTCAATTTGCTACATGAATGAAAAAAATATTAACTATTGAACAAATTGGTTTCTAATAAAGAATAGAGATACTATGTCGAACTATAAAACTTGCGGTGTTATTATTTCCATTGACATTTTCAGCAATGCTTTTAACAAAAATTTTCAATTCCATCAACTCACTTTCCAATCTATTGAATTTATCTCGTTGATATTTTTGGCCTTCCACTTTTGAAGGAGTCGCCCCAAAGCCAAGTCCTCTTACTCTTCCTCGTCGTTCAGGGCCAATTACTTTTGAAACCACATCATCTTGAAGAGAAGTTTTTTCTGATGGTGTCGCTGCCTTATAAGTATCTTCTATGTCATCCTAATAAAAAATAGTACAATAGGCAATGAATAGACAAACATACCCCTAACGAAAACATACCAAAATGAACGATATAAGTGAATAACCAAATGATAAGATAAATAAACGAAAACATACCAAAATTTTCTGAGCCTCTGAACTCAATGTACCCGTCTTCCTCTTATGTCCCTTGATCCAAACATCAACTCTTTGTATGAAATTAGGATTGTCACTTTGTTGACGCTACAAGACATTTTTATTTGGGTAACAAAGGGTGCGTAAAAATCAACAAGGCTAATGAAATGACTAGTATAAAAAAACAGATTTTTAGGCAGCAAGCAGATTTACCATTTCATCCTCTAGACGAGCATATCCCTTACGACTCGTTGTATGCAACAAAGTTTGACTTTTCCTCATCTTCTTGAATTTTTTGCTTCTTTCCTTTATTACATATGAAATATATGTTATATAGCAATAGTAATAGCAAATATTTATAGCAAAAAAAGCAATAAAACCAACAATATTTACCTTAAATTCTGGAGTACATCTCTTGATTACAAAAGTCTTCCAATCTTTAAAGAATGGTATATTGTCAGGTTTTAGGAGAGCAAGTGCTCGTGGTAGACCTACAACTTTTGCTTGCTCCATCACTTCTTTAATCAAATTAGATTTATGATTACGCCAATGCTTTCCTAACTTTTGGAATACATATGTCTTGTGGCAATCATCAAGAATGTATTTTTGCTATAAAAAAAAGACACATCAATGAAAAAAAAATTAAGAGTTGACTACATGCATCTCGTAAAAACATGAGTATGACATATATAAATATTACCGTGATGTGCTCCCAGATTTGATGTTTAAAATCATCAGAAAGATCTGTCCAATTCTCCATTGTCACTGGCACTAAATCTCTTGATGTAGAACCTAGAAAACTAGCAAATTCAGATGCAGTATCTCCAATTGGCTGACCCCTATCATTGAAATCGACCGGAACGGGATTTTACCGGAACGGGATTTTTTCTCATACGAATATGATCCATTCTTGATTTACCCCTAGTTTTATTCTTTTCAGGCACAGTAGAACTTGTTTGATTTTGATCACTTGGTATAGATGGAGAGTTAGAGTCTCCATTTGATATTCTTACACTTTCATTTCCTCTTTGCATGGTCCCCGCTATGGCAGCTAAACGTTGTTTCTCTCCTCTTTTAGAACCCTTTTTGGAAGACTTTGTAAAACAAGCACAAATAAAAACTAAAGGTTTTTCACCAAGATATTATTAAAGAAAGACTATAAAGATAAATGGAGCTTACTTCAGCAGATCCAGACATGTTCACAAGTTTCTGAATAGACCTGCAGCGTCTAAAATACTCATTACATATGAAAGAAAACATCAGATGTCTGTGTATGTACATAATACATAACTTTTGTAATTTAACAAGAAAACATCAGATGTCTGTGAATATCATCCTAGGCAATTGATCTATACCAATTCAATAACACATTATGCAATTTTTGCACATATATTTCAAGGTCAACGTGTGCACCAGTTTTTAAGAATATAACCAAGTTCTTTCACCGGTTAAACCTCGCCATAATAGCTAGAAACAATCACATTCTGATGTAACAGAAAAAAAAAAAAGCCCATTCCAAAATAGATCAAAACAATCACATTTTTATCAAAAAGGACAATGGCACTTGACCAAACCTGGTGCTAAAGTCTCCATTATCAAATAAGCCCTCATGCTTCGTTTTCCTGACCTCCAGTTCAAAAGTGAGACCTCACCAGACAACTGCTGAGTCATGAATGAATAGACAAACAATTCGAATCCATCGACACAAAAATAAAAAGGAAAAAACAATGTACTCCCTGAGAGGAACTAGTCAGACTTGTCCATAAGTTGAACTTATTTTGCAGAATAATCAAAATTTGCAGACTAATCAAAAGATTAATGGATTTATTACTGATTAATGGATTTATTGATATTGTAGATGAAGTCTAATTTCCAGCAAAAAGACAGCCGCACGAGATATTTCAATTGAGAAAACAAATTAGTCTTTCGCATAATATTCCAAGCTCATTGATGGTTTAGTAGAATATATTCTCTCCATCCACATCCAATGCTCATAGATGGCACAGAAAAAATAAATAAAGAGCAAGGGAGTACAATGAAGACAAGCGAGATTAGTAAATATATTGACCTTTTAGAGGGATTGAAGTAGTAAACTAGTAACCAGCAAACAGAAAATTATTGCTAGTTATAGAATGGCTTCTTCTGGTGTACTTTGAGATTTTGATGCCAGTTATAGAACGGCTATATAAGGGCCCCTGTAGAAGTTCCACTACATGTCAAAACCTGATCAGTTCCCAATAACCATGTACATCGCACCAAATTTCAACTAAACATATTGGAGGAAATGTAGCTACTGAAGTTTGGTGGTAGTCTTACCCACTAGGCAGTAGTATCGTCTTTGCAAAATCCAATAAAGTGATGTAATTGGCAAAATTTACTGCACTTCCAAAGAAAGAAAATCAAACAACGGCCAACAAGGCCAATTGATACAGTCAAGAAATAAAACATTAACAAATACCAATTAACATGAACAAAAAAACTATAAACTAGATGAACCAATATAAGACTAACACTTTGACAAACAAGCACTCATTATTCACAGGAAACAACAAACATTCAATTATAGGCTCAAAAGAGGAAAACAACAAGTGCTCTCCCACAAACACAGTTGTACTAGTTAAAGAAAAAGATAAATGCATAAAGTACGAGAGTACATATAATAAAGTGTGAGCAAGTTCACATGTGACACTTCCAAATAACATATCTGTCTTCTTTCAACTAACACTTAGGACTCTTCAATTTGTTTAGTAATCTTCAAACTGTTTGGAAAAATCTCCATCGTTGAGATTAATCTTCGATCTGTTTAGTGAAACATTTAAATTAATTAATAAGAGAAAAAATGGGATATATGCATATACAAAATTGATAAATGATTACTATCAAAATACTAATTATTTACCTCATCTGAAGTCACCTTCTCACAATCATGTCTTACATAACTTTCCCCATCAAGGTTCGGATCAAGTTGTAGTGCATCTAGTGGTGCACATGGCATGTACGCACTCTCTTCAAAACTTTCTAACTCGTAAAAACCTCATGGTGGTGCTCTTAGAACAGCGTACCAATGTGATACATCACAATCTCTTGAATAAAATACTTGTTTTGCTTGTGATGCTAGAATAAATGGATCTCTTTCAAATTGACTTTGCCCTTGGTGAAGGTTAACCAATGTAAATCCATCTTCAACTTTGACACCATTATCTATGTTTGCCCAATCACATTGAAATAAAGGAACCTGGATATTGTAGTAATCAAGTAAAATTATGTCTCTAATAACTCCATAATAAGAAACTCTTCCAATGACATGAGATGTGTCTCTTGCACTGGATCGACAAATTGTTTCGGTTTCAATTGAAACACCACTGTTTTATGTGCTTTTTTCGGCATCTTTTGTATGAAATCGATGACCATTGATGATATAACCTGAGAATGACATTACATCCTTTTTAGGTCCACATGCTAGCCACCTTAATGTGCTTGACATAGTGTCAACTTGGCCCGTTTTGACTTTATTTGCTAGCCATCCTATAAAAGACTCTGTATGTCTCTTTTGTAGCAAACTTTCTGTAACACCCAGTTTTCCAAATGAAGATAATTTTGAACTTTTGTAAAAGTTTATTATTTAATAATAGGATTTATGATTTATGGGATTTTTTAATTAATTTAATACTATTTAAAATTGGTGAATTATAATTTTGATGTGTTAGCTAGTGAACTCAAAACTGTTGAGCCTAGAGACTAACCATGACGATGGAGACCTAACCATGTGATTAGAATGACTATTTACAACTTTTTAGGCTAAGGATATTTTGGTCATTTTGTGACTTTTGAATTATTTAGGATTTTGATTAATTGGTGAATTTTTGATTATTTTAATAATATTTAAATTGATGTATTATGATTTTGGTCATTTTTCATATTTTAATATTTTGGGAAAATTTTATATTTTAATATTGTTTTTATTGGATTTGTTTAGTCGGATTTGAGTTTCGTCTCGTTCCGACTTGTATTGTGACCCGGGTAGCTTGAACTCTAGATGGGACCCAATATTAAGTTAAGCATGGCTCACAAGATCCAACATTAAGTTAGTTAATTAAACTAATTTTTATCATGTTAGAATGGTTAAGTTAGAGACTCAAAACTAGATCATTTTGACCCCAAACTTGAACCTAGTCTAGACTTAACCATATGAGACTAGAGAGGGGCAATTAGGACATTTTCCATTAGCCCTAAAGGACTCTTTATGGCAGCCACCTTTAGGAGAGAATAATTCATTTCATTCATTTGAATCTTGCCTCTTTTATTTTCCTTTTGTTCTTCTCCAATTTTAGAGAGCCTTCCCATTGATTTGATCTCCAAATCAAATCATTCCTTCACCAAACCTTCCCTCAATCATTTCCATTCTCCAAGGGAAGGGTGCTACCAAGGATTGGAAGAGGAGTGCAAGGAGGAGTGTCCACTTTGAGGGATCTTCGTAACGGAGTCGTGTCCTAAAGGATTTCATTGGGATTCTACTCCCAATAGGTAAAATCCATCCTCTAAATCGATTTTCTTTGCATATAAATTAGTTTTGAATCCGTAGGATCCATCCTCATGCATGTGTCCCATTTAGATTCAAATTTGAGACGTTTGGAGCTCTCTTGAGGATTTTAGATATGTGTCTTGTGTCCTACTTGATAGATCCCAAATTAGGACACCCCATGTGTATGTATGTATGATAATAGTTTAAATAGATATTTAAATTCAGTTTATAATGGTTAGAGAGTGGATTGATCTTTGTTAGGATGGTTAGAATTAGTTTCATTTGGATACCTATGTTTGTATGCAAGTATCTTGGCCTATATGTGTTCTTTTGTCAAATCCGTCATAATTTTCATCCACATTTTTATTAACCAAAGCAACTTAGAAATATCATAATTTTTAGCTTAGAACTCCGATTTATTTTCTGTTTTTTTTAAAAGAACCGTATCGAAGTTAGATTTCCAAATATATATTTTAATAAGCCAAATTCTTTATATAACTTTCTGTAGAATTATTTGAGTGTCAGTTGTACGAAAGACGAACGTGTTTCGATATTTTTGCGATTTCGGGAGCTTCCGGACACGAAAATGCGATCCGTTTAAAGTTTCGGAAAGCTAACACAAAGGGATACGACATACTTTAATCCTAGAATTTAGTGATGTCACGATCCGATCCCAAATAATTGGGTCGAACCGGATCATGCCCAGCCTACACCGTTGTTGAGACGGCGGTAGTAAGCTGTTCCATTAGCAGGTAACCATAACAACAGCAACTATATTTGTCACAACTCAATATTCGAGAATTAAAACTTTATGAAACATTTGAAATGAATACAACTGGAATTTAAAAAGTACTAAAATAAATACTGAATTCAAATAAACAGATTTTCAAAGAACAACAAAGCTGGGAAAAGAAAATCTATCTAAGCATTTGGCTCATCGGCCTCAGTCCCTGCGTCCTCCAAAGGGGAATCTGGCAGCACTACGGGGTACAGAACAGGGTCGTAGTAGCTGCTGATTAACAGCTCAGCATCCTCAATATCCCCTAAAAATGTATCTCCAGTCAGGAGGGAGCAAAGTAAGGGGAGGGGGAAAGAACGTGTGGGAGGGGAGTGAGAAGAGTTGGTCCAACGTGGACCAACTCAAGGAATATATATTTTTTTATTTTTTTTATAATTACAGATTTCAAATAAAATGGGTTGGGACCGGGTCTGGGTTTCGAAAATCTGGTCCGGGCTCGGGTCTGGTCAACAACCAAAATCCAACTTTAATATTTTCGAAATTAATTTTTAAAACCAATAAACAATATTAATAATAATAGTAATAATATTATAATACTAATAATAATAACATTTACAAAACTGGGTTTCACAATCTTCCCTCCTTAGAAAATTTTGTCCTCGAAATTAAAGGCAGGGTTAGGGGTTACCTTAAGTCTCAAACAAGTACGGGTACTGCTCCCGCATCTGATCTTCTCGTTCCCAGGTCGACTCGTCTGTTGATGTCACTCCCCGATCCTGGAATACATATTTTAATACGTAAACCGATAATTTGTATTTACCTCGTATTTATACTATATTTATTATGCAGTATTTCTTCATACATTTCCCAAAAATATTCGATAAAATATTATTTCCTAATTTATTTTCTGTATTTGGGCCTACAGTTTTGGCTCATTTGGGTAACCTATTCTTGGTTCACCAATGGTTCATCTTGAACCCTTTGGTTCATCATGAACCCATGGGTCCAAGATCTTTATATATAACTCATCTCCTTCTCTCTCCTCTCATTATTCCTCTCATTTATTTCCTCCACCAACCAAGGCAAGTGCCAACTTGCTCAAGAGATGGATTTATATTTTGTTAATGATTTCTTACAAAATTATTTATCAAAACATGTTCTTCTCCTCAATCTATACTAGTTTAGAACTTGGAAATTTCTATTTTGAAGCTTTGATTTTTGTAGATCTAAGTTTTAATCATTTTCGGATTTTGCATGGTTTGATCTACTTTAGTTGGATTTTATGGATTTTTGATGCTTCCATGTGGAAGAGCATTCAGTTTCACCCAAGTTGGAACCTTGGAAATCTGGATTTGGAGTTCGGATGGCCAAGTTATGATGCTTTGAAGCTTTGGGTTCAACCATGGTGTTCTTGCTGTTTGGAGAAGACAGTAAGCAGTGTGCTTCTGTTTGAGCACGCTTCCTGTTGGAAGCGTCTCTCTCTCCTTGAGTCTGCGTGACTTTTCACGCAGCTCTCTCCTTGAGTCTGCGTAACTTTTCACGCAGCTCTCTCCTTGAGTCTGCGTGACTTTTTACGCAGCTCTCTCCTTGAGTCTGCGTGACTTTTCACGCAGCTCTCTCCTTGAGTCTACGTGACTTTTCACGCAGCTCTCTCCTTGAGCCTGCGTGACTTTTCACGCAGCTCTCTCCTTGAGTCTGCATGACTTTTCACGCAGCTCTCTCCTTGAGTCTGCGTGACTTTTCACGCAGCTCTCTCCTTGAGCCTGCGTGACTTTTCACACAGCTCTCCTCTTGAGCCTGCGTGACTTTTCACGCGGCTCTCCCCTTGAGCCTGCGTGACTTTTCACGCACGCTGCCTTGAGTGAGCCTGCGTGACTTTTCACCCATTGAGCGTGCGTGCTTTTGTGCGTACGCTTTTGATATTTTATCAGATATTATATGACCATTTTATATCCTTACGCCTTTTATCCCGAGCATGATATGAGCACTAATGTGACCCCGGTGAACAAAGAGTTCCTACCTGATATATGTACCTGAATGTTCCAGTTCTCGTTCATGCTCGACAAATGACTCGTAACTCCACGTGGCATATTTGCAATGATGCATTACACTAAGGAGGGTAGAACATGTTGACATACTGATTGACATGGATCCTCTTTGGGGTACTCGTACTTGAGTACGACTTTTAGGAGGATAATCATGCAGGCCACAGCATGTGAGTCCAAGATTTTACCTAGGGTTAAATTAGGCAACTAAATATACTAGATGTATGGGGAGGGCAAAATCCCGAAATCGTGTTACACCAGCCGTCTTGAGATATTGTCTCGACGCGCCGGCTGGTCTCCACGGATACTGTGTCATCTGCAACGAGTGGATGACTGTATCCGATTAATTCCTGCTATATATTATATGTTTTGGTAAGGTGGCCTTGCGAGGGACCTGTGCTCAATCATACCTGTCTACGCGAACCCCTGGGTTGGCTAGCCTTGCTGGAAAGATACGATCTGAGGATTTCTAAATAACATGATGCGAGGATAACCTCGTCCCACTAGAAACTGGTAGACTTGATTGGCCGTAAAAACGACTTGCTTGTGTCCTATTACCTTCCGTGAATAACCGAGGGAAGCGGACTGTCATGGCACGTGATCCAACCCATGTTCTTGTTTGATTGTTGGGTTGGTTATCGTACTATAACAGACTGTGGACCGAAGTTATGAACGGAAGACTTATTCTGGTTGTGAAGTGCTACTTCTGTGAATTACTGAGAAACATGGTCTATCATGGTACATGATCCGACCCATGTTCTTGTTTGATTGTTGGGTTGGTTATTGTGCTGCGATAGGCTATCGACCGAAGTCACGATCAGAAGGTTTTATTGTTTATTCCTTTTAACTTATGTGAATGTTATAGAGTACGATACGTCCCGACTCCATGCGGCACCTTTTGTCCTTGTTTGGTTGTAAGGGTGCCATATGGGTTCGAAGATGTTGCGCTACCCTATAATAGTAGCATAAGTATTACTATTATCAATCATTCTATTAACTGGATTTTTAATCTTAACTCTTGTGCCCCTTTAGCGGTACTTGCTATTCGGGGCTGACCCCGCTGGTTTTGTTTGGCCAGATCTCGTAGCAGAGCCAGAGGACACGATCTTCCTCCCTGACATCCATGGTGCATACTAGGAGCATGGCGGTTCGGAGACTCGAGTGGGTTTCTTCTCCACCACTCCTGCTTATACTTTTGCGGCGTTTAGCCACCGGCACCTGTTAGCCGGATTACTTGATATTTTGTGTCAGTACATCATTGTAATTAAACAGACTGCAGCTGTGTATAATTTTGTACTCCTGACTCTCTGAGATAGCTAAATTATAAAGCTAGTCTCTCATGACCATTTTGATGAAGCGTCGGGGACGCCTTACTGCTTTATCTTTAATGTTCATTTAATTGCTGATGTGGTTTGAGTGATTGAGACATAGAACTCTGTGGGACCATAGGAGAGTTGATTGTAGCATGTACCCCCTAGTCTCTCGACAGCTACGATCGCCGTATGACGTTACGTACCTCATATGGAGTAGCTGGCCTAGTCCATCTCAGTATTTCGGTACTGGGGCGTGACAAGGTTTTAGTGGTGGCCCATGCAGGTCTGATTTTCAGACTTGTGGGGTATTGCAAATTATTAGGAGTCTCAATCAAAACTTGTTCCCCTTGAAATTTCGTTTCGAATTCTCTGTCCTTGCCTTGATCTCTAACCTGACTTGCATCCTCGAAATCTTCCTCGTTCGGACTTGATAATCTTATATCTTTCTCTATAGGGGTGCTTCATTCTCAGTAGCGGGTGAGGCCCATGGAGAAGAGCAGCGAGGGCATGGCTCGACGGGGCACCAACAGGGGAGAGAACCTTCCCCAGGGCGGACACGAGCAGAAATGGAACCAGAGGCAGTGCAGCCGCAGGTTATTGAAACTCCTGCAGCACGAGCAGCAACGGCAGTACCAGATGCCGTAGCACTCCTGGAGATCATCCGAGGGTTTCTTGTCACTAACCAACAGCAACAGACTCAGCAGCAGGAGCAGAACGTGCTGCTGAACCAAGGGATTCAGTTAGCTCTCGAGAGGAGTGTCGGGGTGACTCAGGGGCATCAGGAAGGTTTCGTCGCTTGAACCCGAGGTATTTTGACGGTACGGAGGATGCTATCACTGCGGATGCCTGGATTCAAGACATCGAAGCCATTCTTGTGGCAGCCAAGGTTCCAGATGATGAGAAGGTTGATCAGGTCAAATTGGTACTTCAGGATCTTGCCCGCGACTGGTGGGCATCAGAAGAAGTTGGTGTAAGATGCCCTGTTCGTTGGTTCAACCGTACCGTCCTCTTCTTTTCGTTGAAGAGGTCATTTGATACCACCGCCGCAGTCGCCTGGTTGTCACAGTATATTGGTATCGCCGGTATCTGAGCCCCAACCACTGGAAGATCATACATGAGCTCCCGAAGCCATTCTGCTTCATCTGCTGCAGTTTCAAGTGCATAGAATTCAGATTCCATGGAGAAACGAGAGAGTATAGTCTACTTCTTCGACTTCCACGATATAGCAGCTCTATCCAATGAAAAGACATATCCACCTGTGGATCTCTCGCTTTCCACCTCTGAACACCAGCTAGCATCACTGAAGCCTTCCACTACTGTCGGATACCCATTGTAGTGCAGTGCATATGTCTGAGTCTTCTTGAGATATCTCATCATCCGCTTCACAGCTTTCCAATGCTCAATCCCTGGGTTGCTAGTGAATCGACTCAGCATTTCCACGGCAAAAGCTATGTCAGGCCTTGTGGCAGTGGTTGCGTACATCAAACTTCCGATAATGCTAGAGTACTCCAGCTACCTGACGCTTTCCCTCGAGTTTAACTTCAGCTTCTGATCACACCTGTATGGCATATCGATCCCTGGAAGATCCTTATACCCATAGTGTGTGAGCATCTTCTCAATGTAGTGAGATTGTGATAGCGCTACTCCAGTGTCTGTCCGGATGATCTTTATGCCCAAGATGACATCTACATCCCCCAAGTCCTTCATACTGAACTTGGTTGAGAGAAACTTCTTTGTCTCCGTGACACAACCTACATCCGTCCCTAGGATTAGCATGTCGTCCACGTACAGACAAACAATAACTCTTCTTCCATCAGCGAACTTTGTGTAAACGCATTTGTCCGTCTCGCTGACTTTGTAGCCGTTTGACCTAATAACTTTGTCAAACTTCTCATGCCACATCTTGGGAGCTTGCTTCAAACCATACAATGATTTCACCAATTTGCAGACTTTATCTTCAAGACCTTTGACGACAAATCCATCTGGCTGTTGCATGTAAATCTCTTCGGTCAGCTCCCCATCGAGGAATGCTGTCTTTACATCCATCTGATGTATCACCAACTTATGTATAGCTGCTAGAGCGATTAACATCCTGATGGTGGTCATCCGAGCTACTGGAGCGTACGTGTCAAAGTAGTCTATCCCCTATTTCTGAGAAAATCCCTTGGCTACCAGCCTGGCCTTGAACTTGTCAATAGTTCCATCTGCCTTCATCTTCTTCTTGAATATCCATTTATATCCGATGGGCTTTTCTCCTTCAGGTAGATCTACCAACACCCATGTGTTATTGGAGGTGATAGAGTCAAACTCATCATTCACTGCCTCATTCCAGAAGATAGCATCTCTGGTCTTCATCGCCTCATCATAGGTAAGCGGATCTGCTTCCACATGATAGGTGACAAAGTCATCTTCGAAGTCTTTCGATCTCCTCGCTCGCTTAGCTGACGGCTCTGCGAGTTCTGGTACAAGAGTTGTTTCATCAACAACAGCTTCTTTTTGGACTACTGGCCCATATGAGATTTCGTTTCATTTGCACTTACATCATTTTTCGAAATGTTCGAAAGAACAATATTTTTGTCTTTTGCAAACTTGACTTCAAAGTATTCAGCATCGCGAGATTCGATGATATGATTTGACTCAATATCAAGAAATCTCCTAGCATCACTCTTCTCGGCATACCCCAAGAAGATCGCCTTCGTAGTCCTTGTCCCCAGCTTCTGAATCTTCAGATCTGGGAGCTTCACATACGCCAGACACCCCCACACTCGAATGACATTCAAGTTTGGTCTGACTTTGAACCAGAGTTCATGAGGAGTTACGTCCGAAGTTGCATACGACACTCTATTTAGAATGAAAGTGGCCGTCAATGCAGCTTCTCCCCAGTAGCATTTAGGAAGACCCACAATTAGCAGCATTGAGTTCATCATTTCTGTCAACGTTCTGTTCTTCCTCTCCGCTACTCCATTAGATTGAGGAGAATACGGAGCAGTAGTCTCGTTTATGATTTCATGTTCTTTGCAGAAAAATATGAATTCATGAGACCGATACTCTCCGCCTCGATCACTGCTTAGCCTCTTGAGTTGTTGTCCAGTTTGTCGTTCAGCCTTGGCCCTGAACTCCTTCAACTTCTCGAACGCTTCGTCTTTAGACTTGAGCAAGTAGACGAACGTGTATTTTGAGAAGTCATCGATGAAGGTTATGAAATACTTCATCCCGACTTTTGTAGAGAATTGTTTGAAGTCACAGATATCATAGTGCACCAACTCCAGAAGATCTGTGCTTCGATTGACCCGATGAAAGGGTTTTCTTGTGATCTTTGTCTGAGCACATACTTCACACTTCTCTACCTTACCCCCATAATTGGAGATAAGTCCTAGACTGGACATTTTGTTAATTCTTTTACAATGAACATGTCCTAGTCTATTATGCCACAACTCAAGAGAATAATCAGAAAATGCAACTGCATTAATGTCATTAAACTGGTTGACAAGCTGAATTTTAAACATTCCTTCGGTTTGATAAGCCTTTCCAAAGTATGTTCCCTTCTTGGACAACACCATCTGACCAGCATTGATGTCCATCATCAAGCCTGCATATTAGAGCAGGCTCCCAGAGATCAGGTTCTTGGCAATCACCGGAACATGCTTCACACCTTGAAGCGTCAGAGTGTTCCCAGAAGTGAGTTTCAGCTCTACAGTCCCGATCCCCAGAACTTCAGCTTGGGCCTGGTTCGCCATGACAACTTTCTCAGATATCGGCTGGTACGTGACGAACCATTCCTTGCCAGAACAGATATGGCAAGTCGCACCAGTGTCTATCCACCAGTCAGAGTCAACCCCCACAGTTGTGACCTGTGTTATCATAGCAACAATGTTAGAAACCAATGAAACCTTACTAGGCTCACCTTTCTCTGATTGTTTAGGCTTGGATCTGCATTCACTCTTGTAGTGGCCTTTCTTGCCACAATTATAACAAGTCACGTGGGACTTAGTCTTCTGTTGCTTGAATGAAGGATCCTTCACTTTTAGTTTAGTGAAGTCCTTCTTCTTGGGATGAGAAGCCGCCTGCTTCCCCTTGGGATCTCTTGTCTGCACTAGATTGGCTTTAGCCAACTGTTTGGACAGAGTGTCCACCTTCTGTAGGGAACGCATTTCGTCCTCAACATGGATCTCTTGAAGTAGATCTTCCAAGCTAATGTCTAGCTTCTTTCTGAGCATCCTTGCATAGAAGGTACTCCATCCAGCAGGAAGTTTTGAGATGATCCCTCCAACAACAAACTTGTCGAGAAGGGGCATCTCTTCGTCTTCTAGTTTCTGACGCAGCTTCAGAAATTACTTCACCTGTGGCAACATGGACTTCTCGTCCTCAAAGAGCATTTGTGATATTTTTCAACTACAAACATCTTGCTCATGTTCCTGTCTTCTTCATACAGTTTTTCCACAGACTCCCATATGTCTCTGGCAAATTCCTTCTTTGAGTAGAATTCTGTCAGGGAATCCTCCATAGCATTCAGGATGAGAAGCATGCAGATGCTATTTTCCCTTCTCCATTTGGCCTGGAGTTTGGTAGCCGCATTGATTGCGGCAGTAGATCCAGTGTCTGGAACAGAAGGTTCTTCCTCCAACAGAACATGATCAACGTCTTTTAGTTGAAGAGTTAGATACACCTTTCTCTTCCAGACTTGATAATGCTCTCCATCGAACTTTTCCAACTTGCAGTAGTCCGATTGGACGAGCGAAGCATTAATGTTTTCCATCTACAAGGATCTTGCTTTGAGATTGTTAGACCCGGGGCTTGATCAAAGATGGAAAAACTGATGCAATCGAGATCTACGATGATACAAAAAACTAAATAACCAGATTACAATATGGAGGAGGACAATAGAGAAGAGAAGATCTCTCGTTCTTCCTTGCAAACATGTTGCAATTAGAACAGAACGAGTTACAATGATCTAAAGAAAGATGAGAAGAAGAAAAATTGCTCGGGTGTCAAAACACCGTTGCTCAAAGCAATATTCGCCCCACACGAATTGCTTTCAGGAACCAGCAAGTTTGAAGAACTTGTGGAACGCTCGAAGTCACCTCTGTTCTGACTCCTCAGATGGACTTGCAATGGCGGCAGCAGCTCCCTCTCTCTCTCTCTCTCTCTCTTTTTTCTGACTTATAATTTTCGTAGTTCCCACAAAGGAGGCCAGAAAAGAGTATATATAGAGAGAGGGTGGAAACCCTAGCCGCCTCTTCAGTTATGGAAAGATTGAATCAAATCCCAAAAAGATAGCAACGAGATTAATTCAAATCCCACAAAGATAGCAACGAAATTAACTCAAATCCCACAAAAAGTGGATCTGAATTAATCGTATTGAATCAGTCTTTCCATAACTGACTTATAGTCTGCACAGTCAGTGAAGCCCTCCATGCGGCAGCAGCAGCAGCAGCCTGGCCGCATGAGCCTCATGGCCGCATGAGTCATATGAGCCACATGGGCCGCATGGACCGCATGGACCGCATGGGTCGCATGGGCCGCATGGGCCGCAAGGGCCGTATGGCCATATGGCCGCATGGACCGCATGGACCGTATTGAATCAGTCTTTCCATAACTGATTTGTAGTCTGCACAGTCAGCGGAGCCCTCCATGCGGCAGCAGCAGTAGCAGTCTGGCCGCATGAGCCTCATAGCCGCATGAGCTACATGAGCCACATGGGCCGCCTAGGCCGCATGGACCGCATGGGCCGTATGGCCATATGGCTGCATGGACCGTATGAGCCGCATGGCCGCATGGCCGCATGGTCGCATGGTCGCGTGGTCGCGTGGCCGTATGGACCGCATGAGGCCGCATATGAGCCGCATAAGACCGTATGGCCGCATATGAGCCGCATGACTGCCGACGTGCAAAGTGCAAAGTGCGCCAACAAAATGCCATATTACGCCTCATGAGCCCGAGTCCGAGTCCGAGTCCGAGTCGCTAAGGGTCTGTTTGGTTCTCTGTTTAAACTCTGTTTTTTGAGTTTAAATGGTAATGATGACAAAAAATGTGTTTGGTTAGGTGCACTCCAAAAATAGCTTTCTAAATTTTTTTCTCAAACTCAACGTTTAAAACCAGTTTCGGAAAAGCTACTGAAACATGTTTTCTCAAAAAAAATTCCCAAAGTTAGCAGCGGGCCCCACCCCCCAAACCCTCCCCCCAACACTTTTTCTCTCTCCTCTCTTTTTTTTTCCATAGGAAGAGAAGCTCCCTCCTCCAGAGAAGAGCCATGGCGTTGACAGCCTACGAGCCGACGTCCGCCCGCCTGGTCGTCGTAGACCCCTCCACCTCCAGCGCTCTCCCTCCCTCCTCGACCCCTCCGCTTGGCACAGCCCCCACCGCTTCCCACTCCTCAAAATCAACGTCCCCGGCTCAAACCCTAGCTCGAGCTCGACGAGGACACGCTGTCGCCACCGCCGACGAATACGATGTCGCCCCCGACGAGCTCGAGCTCCTCGAGGACACGATGACCTCGAGCTTGAGCTCCTCGAACTCGCTGCCGCCATCGCCGACGAGGACACGCTGTCGCCGCCGCCGACGAACGCGATGTCGTCGCCGACGAGCTCGAGCTCCTCGAGAACACGATGACCTCGAGCTCGAGCTCGAGCTCCTCGAACTCACTGCCGCCGCAGCAGCCGCCGACGGCCTCGACTGGTTCGTCGACGGCCTCGACCGGTTCGTCGAAGTTAGCCCTGGGAGGAGATGTTTTGTGTGGACACAGAATGGACACAAACAGGATACAGAAGTGACACAAATTGGACACGAATAGATTAGTTTTAATATAAATATTTTATAAAATTTTAATAAAAATTATTTTCACAAATTATTTTACCAAACAGAATTTGGAACTTTTGTTTCATAAAATCATTTTTCAGATAAAAGTAACCAAACGCAAATCAAAAATTTTTACACTCAAAAAACAACTTTATAATTTACTTTCAGAAAACTGTTTTCAGGAAAAAAAAAATTAGAAAGCATATCCAAACGGACCCTAAGCCCCTTTGGGGCTTAGCTCCAAATGGAATTAATCCAAGAGAATGACAAAAGCATTAATGCTTAATCCTTGGAGCCTTATTCTTACCTCCTAGTAAAATCATCCACATGGTCCCCTCCTTAGGGTCACCACCCCATGTGCATCTCTCAACAACACAACCAAGTATATATGTTGCGATAACTCATGGTGCATTTCCGATGTGGGACTAAAATTTTACAAGGCATGTTGAGAGCAAGCTCTCTCCATGTAAAGAAAGCACCAACAAGTATTTACAAGTTTTATTCATAAATTTAGAGCTTGTCATACATGTGTATTACAATATGGTCATGCTTACTACACATGTTGTCTATGATTTATGTTCGTATTTTCATGGACTAAGACAAAGTATAAATAGTTCTTTGAAATATGCTTATAGATAGTTGACCCGAATCTCAATAACGTATACGTATCGAATAGGGTTGGAGTATACATGATACATAGTCGACCACTATCACATATGTCCACTATATTTTGGGACTAGAGTGTGACAATATTTGGTGGCATTTATAATGAAGTTGTTTTGAGAAGATTTCAAAATATGAGAACTTGCATAAAACAATTGTAATTTGATCGTCTGAACCTTGATATGTATACATTCGAAACTTTAATTTTTTACATATTAAAAAAGTATTAAAACTATTATTACCTAATTATTTATTTTATTCTTAATATAATTTTCATTTATTATTACATCTTTTAGTGCATAACGGAAATAAATTTTGATAAGTATTGGAGTTGTTCAGTATATTTTTAAAATACATATGCTTATAACTGTACTGGAGCTGTTCACATATATCAAATGCTCAATATTAATAGATTGGCATGAAAAGTATTGTGCATTCCTATATCAAACCAGCTAGGTGAATCACAACTACATCTTAGACACTACAAGAAAATTGATTTTTTACGACGTTAAAATTAAGACATACATGAAAAGCTTGTCCTAAATAGTTAAATCAGGACATGCATTCTCTTGTGTGCCGTCAAAAGGTTTATAATACAACAAATGGATCTTTTTATAGCGTGCATTGGCACGCCATAATTCACTTTACAAAATTAAGGCGCACAGTGAATACCCTAAACCCTAAAAAAAATACCGCACCTATTTTTTCTTTTCCCGCGGCTGCACCTATCTCCTAAAAAAATACCGCTGCTGCGCTCTCTCTCTCTCTCTTTCAAACTTTCATCTCATTTCTTTGCTTCTCTCTCTCTCTCTCTCTCTCGAGTCCCAGTTTCTGCTCGGAAAGGCTCTCTCGAGTCTCTGGCTTCTCTCTCCTCCGATCTTCCAGGTAACTCTCTTTTTCTTTGCTTCTCTCTCTCTCCCAGTTCTCTTCCTCTTACTCTCTCTCTCCCAGTTCTCTTCCTCTATCTTTCGGTATTTTTCTACTTTTTTCTCCGCTTTTCTTTTACTTTTCTTCTTTATTTTTGATTTCCCCCAAATTTTTCCTATTTTTCTCCTTTTATTTAGGGTTTTCTATTTTTTTAGGGTTTTCTACCTTTTTTATTTAGGGTTTTCTGTTTTTAGGGTTTTCTTCCTTTTCTATTTAGTGAAGTTTGATATATTTTTTAAGGGCATACATATTATTCATGGTTTTGCATGTACCAATTTCAGGATCGCCAACAAAACCGACGGTTGCCGCTCAATTTCAGGATCGCCAACAAAACCGACGGTTGCCGCTCATATTATTCGTGGGTATGCTTTTCCATAAGCTTTGATTCATTTGAGAGAGAAGTTTTTGGGTTAATTTGATTTTCACTAATGTTAGTTTTAGTTTGATTTAATTTGAGACTCGGATCCGAATATTGGAGTAAATATATACAACAAAGTCTTATGTTCATCCTTATATATTTGAGACACATTAAATTTGATAATCAATCTCAACATCATAAAAGCACATAAGAAAATTTCGCTAGTTTTTATACTAAAAATATGATTTATTGTCATTTAGTTCCTTTCTTTTCATCAAATCCTGATGTATAAAAATCTCCAGAAAACATTAACATCATTCTTATGGTATTTTGTAAGTTGAAGATTGTAGATTATGATATGAATTTCGGAAAATATGACACTCCATTGAAATTCAAAACGTAGAATTTGGACCAAGATCCTTCTAGTATGAAACATGAGTAGCCAGTAGTTCTAAAGCTCTGAACATATGGTGAAAAGGTCAATAGTCATATCAACTAGGCAATATCTAGAATATATTAGCCATTATTTACTCGTAGGGGCATAGGGATATATTCATTTCATATATGCTAGTAAAGTGATTGGAAAAAACTTGTAAAATAACATAACTTGAGAAATTTTATTAAACTATTCAAATTATTGATTGACCAAAGCATGTTTTAAGCAATAAAATGTAATGTTGTAAGCAAATATTGGTTGTATCAAACTATGAACTAAGTATCTAACAATTCTTATTTAACCTAACTGTAATCAAACAAACTAAAAGTATAATCCAAGTATCTAATGTTATACACCATTAACTGAAACTGTAGAATGTTAACATAAAGCAAACAAAGACATGCAGATGTATACACCATTAATGGTAATGTTATATTTTGATCTCCTAATTATAAAGTTTGTGATGAGTGATACCTGGCCACATGATGCTTGAAAATTCTAATTATTGCTTAATAAGATGAAAGAAGAATTGACATAATTTGTATATTGTACCTCAACTTTGTGTATATTGTACCTCTGTTTATCTTGGTATAGAACATATTGCCATGTTTCCCACCATGAATCTCCTTGTGCATTTTTTCCCTGACTTCTGTGCACCTACATATATAAAATTAAAAACAAAAGTTTGTACAAGGCAAGTAGGCATGTTATAATGACTTATCAAAACAACAATCAAAAGCATAAATTGATTTGATAAAGAGAAATGTGAGATCAAAAACATGAACAATCATGCTTTGCACATAACATGGTCTAATTTGGCTCTCTAAACGATGGATGAAATTGCCTTCGTAATCTTTAACATCTTCCTTTTTGTCACATCACTTCTATAGTCTAGATCATGCATCATATAGTGAAGTTAAGACTTCTCTTAGATATTGTCGAGGAAAAAAACAATTGCTAATAAGAAGATGTACCTTTGTTATTGTATATGAAGTTGTCATAGAAGCATCAACAGAATGATTTACAAATGTCCAAAGCAAATTGCTAGAAAGCAAATTGCTGGCATCAGCTGCATGTTATGTTATTTATAGTTCAAAGCACTATAATTTTGATCCCATAACGCAACAAAATAGAGTATGAAGCAGCAGACTACTTTAATTTGGAAGTGATGGAATACTAAGATAGGCACCATATGCCAGCCTAGAAATACATAATTTTCATCCAGAGGAAAATTACATGACTTAGCTAGCGAGTTGTATGATCAATATGACACACGAGTAACCAATATTTTAACACTGTCCTGCATCATGTTATGTCCTGTGATATGTAAATGCCAACTTTTTCTTCAGTGAGTTTACAACAAACAGGAGTTCTCCCACAGTAAAAGAATAAGGAACCATCCCACCAAAACCAGAGGGACTGGAATGGCATCAATTGTTACTGTTAATATCTGAACCATATGATCTATAGTGCAGCTATACACAAAAACATAAACTGATACCAGTTGAAATGTAATTACTATACATATACTTCATTCATATCCAAAACAACTAAGCATTAACTCTGTAGTCACTTTTTTGTTCCCCTTGCCAAAAACTCCTTGAGATTATTTATATAATCTTCAATATTAAGCTAGCTCACCAGTTTTTGTTTACAGGCTGCTTTAGAATAGATAGCATGCAATTGCTGGGGTCTCCTTGTTAATCCACATACTTAGAGAATCCTGGATACTTCATTTGTTCAATTGCAACTAATTATTTTCTCGTTTAAACCTCACGCAACTCAGTATCGATATATGTAGTCATTGTCTATGAGTATTAGCACCAATGGTTTGGTAGTTCCAATGGTTTTGCGTGTACTACGATATATTTAAAAAAAATCAAATTATGAAAATAAAATGTTTACAGATTAGGCATACTTTCAAGCATTATTTATTTGATGATGTTCCGGTGGAATAAAGGTTGATATGCTAAATAACACAATAACAAGAATATGGATGCTTATTTACTATATTATTATTATTGCACTAACAAACATGATTATTCCCTAGTTAATTTTTATAATTTTCAAACCCTTGAATACATTATTACTTACAGTGCGAAAATTGTTTTATATGTCTAATGATACCAGTTTTTAGTGTGTTTGTGCTTCCTAAAGGCTGAAGCACTACTATTGTGTACTGTTGAAAAATATCATTTATGAAGTTCTTACACTACAACTAATTGACTTATGAATTTGACGACAAAGGTTAAGAATTGATGATCATTTATGAGCACTTGCATTGGACTGCTAGAGACGGGCCGCTATAAAGTTCAATTTTGTAGAAGATGGAAACATGAAGGATGTTTGAAGAACAAAAAAGTAACTTTTCAAGTAATAAAATATTTAAGTGGTTTAGAGGCACATACGCAGATATGTTGTACGGACACAAATACGTCATACAAGACATGGTCAGGACACTATACAACCCATATTTTTGGAGTATATGTTTTTCCTATATGCCAGTTTGTTCCTGTTTAGATCTTGTTCTCTTTCCTAATTCAATGATTATATAACGAAAATTTGTTTCTTGTATCACTTCCTTTGAAAAAAAATTAGGAAATGTTTCCCGTTGGCTTATACTAATTCTATATCATTTATTGGTGAAATATATAGTTCTGACCATTTTTATTAATTTACATGTATAGATCTATTCCTTATTTCTATGATATAAGTGAAGTTGTCCCAGTTCAAGTTTCTTTTGGACAAGGAGGCACCTTAATTTTAGATACTTTCCCTCCTTACTAAATTATCCTGTTACCCTTTCTTTGAGGAGGCCATACTCGGGAGACCCAGGTATAGATCATTATCCTTTGGTACTCTAAGAGTTTATAACTTTTGTCACGCCTGGTTTGTTTCAGAAATTATTGATGAAAAAGAGTATGGGGAAGATTCAGTGAACCAAGCTTTAGATGAGAGTGCCGTCAATCCAGCAAGGGTGCTTGGTCTGATGGTTAGTACTTCCACTTACAAGAACTTTACCATCTTTAATAGATGTCATGATTAATGAAACTATTTTCGTTCATGGTTTAAGATGCAAATATATCAAGAACTTTTTCCAACAATAGATGGGAAGTTGTAATTGGATTTTTTTTTCCTAGCAAATAAAATGCGCAGAAAATATAAAATAAACCTTTCTGGTGAACAATATTTTGTTTTACTCCAAATATATATACACTAGACTTCCTTTTAATACATGACATTTTGTGACATGAGCTTAGCAACGAGCCACAAATACTTTTTTTTCCAGTTTCCTGCATCTCTTCCACTGGAGAAGGGAGGTCCTGCTGGCATCAGCCAAAACCATGTACTATACTCGAGTTGACCTGCTGGCACCAAATTATCATTCAATCTAAAGTTTAACAAAAGAGATGTAGTTGCTTTGCAAAGAAATTCTGGTCAGAGTACGCTGTTACAATAGAAAATTACTCGTCTCAATTATTGGTCTTATTTTCATGTTCTAGGTGTCGGATGAATTCTGATATGCGTTTGGGGTCAATTATGATGGAGCTTTACTTCTTTGTGGTACAACATGAGTCAATTGTGAAGTCTTATGGATTTAAGGACTCGATTTTCTGATACTTCATCTGTAGATTGCAAAACTATCTAATAGACTAATCCTTAGCTTGCCCACAAGTAGTCTAGATATTCTTTTCATAAAAAGGGGTGTTTATGAGTATCTTTCACATGTTAGTTGTTATTCTTGTAATCTGTTAAACAATGTTGTTGTAACTGGCTTTGTTGGTTCATGAAGTTGTACTATTTTCCTCAACTACTTAAACCAACGTTTATTGATACCATTTTTTATCCCTTGTCCAGGTTGTTCCCCTTCGCTTCTTTAAACACACTTCTAGCATATTTGGGTGATTCATTTGACTGTGATTCTGCTTCTTCTGGTCTTAAATCACCTTTGACTTTATGCCACCTTTACCTATCCTGGAATTGATAATCCTTCTGAAGGTCTCGTGAGATGGCAATTGCGTCTCGAGTATTTTGCTTATGAAACATTCAGGACTTGAGAATTGGCAAACTTTTTGAGATTATTGTGACAGGTAAATCCTTTTGCCTTAGTTTGTTCAAAATAGTCTTACCTAGTATTTCTAGATTATGGAGTTTAGGATGGCTAGCACGTATGCAGATAATGCTTTCCAGCTCATGTTTAGTGAAACCTTGTTGCACATGCTTTATTTTAGTTTTCATGTTTGTCCAATTATGCACATATCAACATATGCTCAGCTTGCAAGCTTCTTCTTAAACGCCACCCCCCTCCTTTCTCTCTTCTATTTATTACCTGCAATTTTATGTGTGGGGGTTCAGAAACAAATAAATAAATAGGAGTTCAATTGTAATATAGGAGTTCATAAACAAATAAATAGAATATTAGTTTACAGTCTTTATCGCTTCCAGGTGTAGACACCACTCTTTCATTCCGCCAACCCTATAAACGTAAGAGTTTAAAGATAGAGCATTGCATAGAAAATAGCATTAACAAAAGATATGCAAGATTTCATTATGGCGGTAGCTTGAAATGTAGTTTATGGGTGGCAATATTACTTTTGACTATGGGGTTTGATGTTTCATTGCTCACTCTTTAAATAAACATGCTCATATTAAAACCTTGTTTATTCATTTATTACAAAGACCTTTAATTGGATTCATTTGTAGGAATTCTTATGGAATGCTTTGTGAACCTTCTTATCTGCCTCGTATATATTTAATGGAGGTCTTTAGCAGGTTATAATTCGTGCAAGTGGGTCATACACAATGGACAAAGGTTGGGTACAGTTTAAAAGGTTAATATTTATTCTTAAAACAATAAACATTAGCATACTTGTTGCTTTTTATTAATATAAGATTATGTGTGGGGGGTTGTCTTTGTTTGTAAAGATTCACAAGCATATCAAAATGGAGCACGAAAGTTTGCTGATACAATTCAAGCTAGCAAGGGAAATCCATAAAAAATTCAATGTCCTTGTTGTCGTTGTTTAAGTCATCGATTTCACCATTTTGATACGGTTTAGGAGCACTTAGTCATATTTGGGATGGATCCTACATATGATAAATGGATCTTTCATGGAGAAAGTTCTACTGCAACTAGAGACGAAGATTTTGAAATACCCGAGGCATATAAAATGTTCAGAGATGCAAATATTGAAGATGATTTTTTTTTATGACAATGATATTAATGTGGAACCTGCATATCAAAGAAGAGAGCCACATTATGCAAATCTTGCGGAGGATGCTGGACTTCCTTTATATGGTGGATCTACTTACACAAAGATGGCTGCAGTTGTTGCCCTATATAAATACAAAGCTAGACATAGTCTTACGGACAGCAGTTTTAATGAACTTCTTGAGATGCTTGGCAAAATTCTACCTCAAGACAATAAGCTTCCTGATTCTTTATATTCAGTAAAGAAGCTACTTAAGGATTTTGATCTAGGCTATGAGAAGATACATGCTTGTGTTAATGATTGTTGTTTATTTATAAAGGAAAAATGAACATATGGAGACATGTCCAAAATGTGGGGCTTTACGGTGGAAAGTTGATGTGCGCACCAATAAGATTCAAAATGGAGTTCCTGCAAAGGTATTGAGGTACTTTCCTATAATACCAAGATTTAGAAGAATGTTTAAATCACCCGAGAAGGCAGAACAACTAAGATGGCATGACACTCACAAAAGTCAGGATGGAAAGATGCGGCACCCTGTTGATTCAATGGCATGGAATATGATCGATAGCAAGTGGACTGAGTTTGCATCTGATCCGCGTAATCTTAGGCTTGGCCTTGCATCAGATGGATTTAATCCTTTCGATGATCGTAGTACTCAATATAGTTGTTGGCCTGTGATTTTGGTTGCTTATAATCTGCCTCATTCCCTATGTATGTCAAAGGAAAACTTGATGTTGACGTTATTGATCCCCGGACCTAAGCAACCAGGAAATGACATAGATGTATACTTGGAGCCACTTATCGAAGATTTGAAAGAGTTATGGACCAATGGTGTGAATGTTTTTGATTCATTCAGCAAATCCATATTTAATTTGAAGGCCGTTCTAATGTGGACAATAAATGCTTTCCAGCCTATGGAAATTTATCCGGATATTCTACAAAGGGTAGAGCAGCTTGTCCAATATGTAGAATTGAGACATCTTCAAGACGGTTGGCTAATTGTCAAAAGCATGTATACATGGACCATAGACGGTTTCTCGCGCATAATCATCCATTTAGATCAAAAAAGTCTTGATTTGATGGAAATGAAGAACATAGAGGGAAGCCTAGAGCACTAACAGGTTCACAAGTTTTTGATGTGGTAAAGAACCATGTCAATAATTGGGGGAAACCAAAAATAGAAAAGAAGAAAAGGAAGAAGAAGCAAGAACAGCCAAGTAATGATTCAATATGGCCTTGGAAGAAGAAATCAATTTTTTTTAGTTACCTTATTGGAAGGTACTATCATTATCTCTCTCTATATATATCTCTTTCTAAAAATACAATAATTTTAATTTCTAAATTTATTATATTTTCTTTATATGACGTTTCAGAGTTTGCTATTGCGACATAATTTAGATGTGATGCACATTGAGAAGAACATTTGTGAGAGCATTATTGGTACACTCTTGAGTATAAAAGGGAAAACAAAGGATGGGCTAAATTGTCGTAGAGATATGGCAGAAATGGGCATAAGGAAAGAATTACATGCTGAAAAAATAGGGATAAGTTTCGATGGACAACGGGCTCTTTTAATTTATCGAAGTCAGAGAAGCAATTGTTTTGTGCAAGACTTGCAAATTTACGATTGCCTGATGGTTACAGTTCCAACATTTCAAATCATGTGTCGTTAAAAGATTCCAAGATTTTAAACCTCAAGTCTCATGATTATCACATTCTACTTCAATAAGTGTTATCAGTAGCATTAAGAGGACTTCTACCAAACGGTGCGAGAACTGCAATATTTCGACTTTGTTAATTTTTTAATGAATTATGTCAAAGAGTGATCGATAAAAACAGATTGGAACAACTCGAAACTGAAGTCGTAGAAACTTTGTGCTTATTAGAACGATTTTTTCCTCCATCATTTTTTGATGTTATGGTACATCTCACAATTCATCTTGCACGAGAAGCTCGAATTGGTGGGCCAGTACATTTTCGTTGGATGTATCCCTTTGAGAGGTAACAACATATATTTTAAACTAATAATGAAATAAATTATTCTATACCCTTCTAACAGTATCTTTTAATTAGATCTATGAAGGTACTAAAAGGTGTTGGTGTTTCTTGCCTTTGGACCAGAAAAGATAGTCTCACATCGGCTACACCAAATGGTGAGTATCTCAATATAATGCATTGCTTGTGTTGAGGTGTGCACATGAGGTGTAGTGGGGCACAAGTTTGTGCCATGTGGGAGTATTTTCCTAGAAGGAAAAAGGATTAAATCCAACAAGGATGCAAGTTGATTTTTTTTGTTGTGCGGACTCGGACTCGGACACGGACTCCAGGATGTCTCGTGCATGCACGGGAGTGTTCGGGGGGTAGGCATGGACTGGCACACTTCTATGCTGATTGTGGGATGATCTAAAATATCAAACTCTATTTTTGAGTATTGGTATTTTAGTCCCACATCGGATAGGAGAAGAGGTGAAGTCTCAACTCCACTCTATAAATAGAGCCCCTTGGCCTCATTTGAAAGATGCACCAAAAAGAGAGTTGAGGGAGTCTGTTAAGTCCAGGAAGCCCGTTCAAGTCTCAAATATTGACTTACGAGCGTTCCAGAAGTTCTTCGTGAACTTGCTGGTTCCTGGAAGCTGTTCGTACTCGTGTGAGGCGAATAAAGCTTTGAGCAACGGTGATCATTCACCCCAGCAGGCGTTTTTTCCACCTTTCGCCTGTCACCTTCTTTGTTGGAATTATCAGGATTCTATTAACACACCTTCGGTGAAGTGTTTGCGTTGATATTATCAGAATTCTTTTTATGCACCTTCTGTGAAGTGTAGCACTAGTGGAATTTCATTTACGTACCTTCTGTGAAGTGTTACGTTCTGTGCACCTTCTGTGAAGTGTAGCACTAGTTAAAATTTCTCTTACGTACCTTCTGTGAAGTGTTACGTAATAACGATTGTTTATACAATTGTTACAAAATTTCTGTTTTCCATCGAAAAATTGTGCCCCGGCACTAACAATCTCAAAGCTTTATTGAGAAGATGGATAACTCTCGAGCTTCGCTCATCGATACCGGCTTTAACAAGTTGGAGAAATTCGATGGCGAACACTTCCAGATATAAAAATGAAAGGTCACTTTAAATCTTCAACTCGTGAATGTTGATCACGTGCTGTCAGAAGAAGAACCGATCGTTCCAGACACTGGATCTGCTGCGACTGTGGCCGCTGCTACGACCAAGCAAGCGAAGTGGAAGAGAGAAAACAGTATATGTAAACTACTGATACTCAATTCCATGGAAGACTCTCTGGCAGAGTCCTACTCCAAGAAGACATCTGCCAAAGAGATATGGGACTCCTTGGGAAAGCTCTATGAAGATGACGAGAACCGGTCCAAGATCTTCATGGTAGAAAAATACCACAAGTGGACCTTCGAAGACGTGAAGGCGATGCTGCCCCAAGTGAAGGAGTTTCTGAAGTTGCGTCAGAAACTAGAAGACGAGAACATACCCCTCGTCGACAAGTTTGTCGTTGGAGGGATCGTCGTAAAACTTCCTACAGAATGGAGCAACTTCTATGCAAGGAAGCATCGAAAGAAGATGAAAACTAGCTTGGAAGATTTCTTGCAAGAGATCCATGTTGAGGACGAGATGCGCTCTCAACAGAAGATGGATACTCTGTCCAAGCAACTGGCGAAGGCAAATCTGGTCCAAACCAGAGAATACCAGGGGAAGCAGGCTGCTTCTCATCGCAAAAAGAAGGACTTCACGAATCTGAAAGTGAAGGGTCCTGCTTTCAAGCAGCAGAAGTCCAAGTCCCATGTGACTTGCTTCAATTGTGGCAAGAAGGGCCACTACAAATCCGAATGCAAGTCCAAGCCCAAAGAACAAGGTAAGCCTAGTAAGGTTTCTATGATTACTAATCTAGTTGCCATGATAGCACAGGTTGCAACTGTGGGGGCTGACTTGGACTGGTGGATAGACACTGGTGCGACCTACCATGTCTGTTCAGACAAGGACTGGTTCGTCTCTTATGAGCCAACTTCAGAGAAGGTCATAATGGCAAACCGGGCACAAGCTAAAGTACTGGGGATCGGGATGGTGGAGCTGAAACTCATATCGAGGAACACTCTGACGCTTCAAGGTATGAAGCATGTTTCAGTAATTGCTAAGAACCTGATCTCTGGAAGTCTGCTCTGCAACGCAGGCTTGAGGATGGACATCAATACTGGCCAGTTGGTGATGTCCAAGAAGGGTACATTCTTCGGGAAAGCCTTCCAAACTGAAGGAATGTACAAGATTCAGCTTGTTGTAACCCAGCATGATAATATAAATATAATCAATTTTTCTGATTATTCTCTTGAGTTGTGGCATAATAGGCTAGGACATGTTCATTGTTAAAGGATTAACAGAATGTCTAATCTAGGACTTATCTCCAAGTGTGGGGGTAAGGTAGAGAAATGCGAAGTATGTGCTCAGACGAAGATCACAAGAAAACCCTTTAACAGGGTCCATCGAAGCACAGATCTTCTGGAGTTGGTTCACTCAGATATCTGTGACTTCAAACAATTCTCTATAAAGGCCGGGATGAAGTATTTCATTACTTTCATCGATGACTTCTCAAAGTATGCTTTCGTCTACTTGCTCAAGTCTAAAGACGAAGCATTCGAGAAGTTCAAGGAGTTCAGGACCGAGGCTGAGCGGCAAACTGGACAACAACTCAAGAGATTAAGGAGTGATCGAGGCAGGGAGTATCGGTCTCATGAATTCTTATCATTCTACAAAGAACATGGAATCATCAATGAGACAACGGCTCCGTACTCTCCTCAATCCAACGGAGTAGCAGAAAGGAAGAACAGAACGTTGACAGAGATGATGAACTCCATGTTGTTGACTGCGGGTCTTCCAAAGTGCTACTGGGGAGAAGCTGCACTAACGGCAACGTTCATTCTGAATAGAGTGCCATATACAACTTCCGACATAACTCCTCATGAACTCTGGTTCAAAATCAGACCTAACTTGAATGTCATTCGAGTGTGGGGGTGTCTGGCTTATGTGAAGCTCCCGGATCTGAAGATTCAGAAGCTGGGGACAAGGACTACGAAGGCGATCTTCTTGGGGTATGCCGAGAAGAGTGATGCTCAGAGATTCCTTGATATCGAGTCAAACCATATCATCGAATCTCGTGATGCTGAATACTTTGAAGACAAGTTTGTAAAACACAAGAATATTGTTCTCACGGATCTTCCGGAGAATGATGAGGGTACAAAGCAGGCAGAAGTCTTTAATGTACCAGTAGTCCAAGATGAAGTTGTCGTCAAGGAGATACCAGCTGAACCAGAACTCACTGAGCCGTCAACTAAGCGAACGAGGAGGCCGAAAGACTTCGGAGATGACTTCGTCACCTATCATGTGGAAGCAGATCCGCTTACCTATGATGAGGCGATGAAGACCAGAGATGCTATATTCTGGAAGGAGGCGATAGACAACGAGATTGACTCAATCACCTCCAACAACACATGGGTATTGGTTGACCTGCCAGAAGGAGCAAGACCCATCGGATGCAAATGGATCTTCAAGAAGAAGATGAAAGCAGATGGAACCATTGATAAGTTCAAGGCCAGGCTAGTGGCCAAGGGGTTTGCTCAGAAGCAGGGGATCGACTACTTTGACACTTATGCTCCAGTAGCTCGGATGATAACCATCAGATTGTTAATTGCTCTAGCAGCAATACACAAGCTGGTGATACATCAGATGGATGTAAAAACGGCATTCCTTAATGGCAAGCTGACCGAAGAGATCTACATACAACAACCAGAAGGTTTTGTCGTCAGAGGTCTGGAAGACAAAGTCTGCAAGTTGATGAAGTCTCTGTATGGTTTGAAACAAGCTCCCAAAATGTGGCATGAGAAGTTTGACAAGGTGATAAGGTCAAATGGCTACAGGGTCAGTGAAACAGACAAGTGTGTCTATACGAAGTTTGCTGACGGAAGAGGAGTAATCGTTTGTCTTTACGTGGACGACATGCTAATCCTAGGTACGGATTTAAGCTGCGTCACAGAGACAGAAATTCCTCTCGACCAAGTTCAGTATGAAGGACTTGGAGGATGCCGACGTAATCTTGGGGCTCAAGATCATCCGGACAGGCACTGGAATAGCGCTGTCACAATCTCATTATATTGAGAAGATGCTCACTCGCTACGGGTATCAAGATCTTCCTATAATCGATATACCGTACCGGAGTGATCAAAAGCTGGAGCCAAACTCGAGGGAAAGCGTCAGGCAGTTGGAGTACGCTAGCGTCATCGAAAGCTTGATGTACGCTACTACTGCCACAAGGCCTGACATAGCTTTTGTCGTGGGAATGCTAAGTCGGTTCACTAGCAATCCAGGCGTTGAGCACTGGAAAGCTGTGAAGCGTGTTATGAAATATCTCAAAAAAACTCAGACATATGCACTTTTCTACAACGGAGATCCGTCAGTAGTGGAAGGCTTCAGTGATGCTAGTTGGTGTTCATATATGGAGAGCGAGTATTCCACAGGTGGATTCATATTCGCCATGGGCGGAGCTTCTATATCGTGGAAGTCGAAGAAGCAGACTATGTTATCTCGCTCCTCCATGGAATCTGAATTCTTTGCATTGAATGCTGCTGCAGATGAAGCAGAGTGGCTTCGGGAGCTCATGTATGATCTTCCGGTGGTTGGGGCTCAGATACCGGCAATACCGATATACTGTGACAACCAGGCGACAGCAGCAGTGGCATCAAATGACCTTTTCAACGGAAAGAAGAGGACAGTGCGGTTGAAGCACAGGGCAGTACACGATCTTATCAAAAGAGGTATAATTGCAGTGGTTTATGTTCGGAGTCAGGAGAACCTGGCAGATCCGTTCACAAAAGGCCTCAAGCGCCAGTTGGTCGATGACACAGCTTATAAAATGGGCTTGAAGGCATTCTGATAGTGTGTCTTTGTAATCCTACCATAAAGTTTTATGCTATTAGTTCAAAGAGAAATCTACTAGGCATCTAACTTTTGGTTCAAAGGAGGATCACTGACTGGAAAACTATCAGGTAGCAGTGGGTACTTTTTTTCTGGAACATGGAAGGGATACGGACCCAAAACCACTGCTGTCTACTATGTATTTTTTTTGCAAAAAAAACAGATCCTGTGGAAGGTTGGCTTAAACGCCTTAATGAGTTCTCAGGCAGAGTGAATGCCTGGTGTGATTTACAGAAAGCACGGTAGAGCAGCACTACAAGGAGTAAAACTCCATGCTACAGTGGGGTGACTCCACCATGAGGTTCCCAGGTAGGGGTATTGCCTCGGCTTTGTAAGCCAAGTCACAGCGGCGTAGCACCGCAAATAGGCAGGTAGCCTAATGCTGTATGACGTAATTAAAGAGTTGTAGACAGCACTACAAAGGGGAGGATGGCCCCATGTTACAGTGGCACGACACCACGATGAGATACCCAGGTAGGGGTAAAGCCTCGACATTGTAAGCCATGTCATTGCGGCGTAACCGCAAGGAAGCCTTAGGCTTCATGCTGGGTAGTTTGGCACTACAAAGAGGCTTGTGACCTCATGCTACAGTAGTATGACACTACGATGAGGTTCCCAGGTAGGGGTAATGCCTCGGCTTTAGGCCATGTCATAGCGGCGTAGCACCGCAAGGAAGCACAAGGCTTCATGCCATATCTCTTTAATAAAGAACTCACCTATAGTGTATGGAAAGAGATATCAGGCCGTCTCTTGAGGGTAAACTTGTAGACGCCCAAAAATTATACACTGAAACCAGGCTGGCACAAGGCCTTCAATGTGCAGCCAGAAGCACAGTTGATGTCATTATGTGAGTAGGAAGAATTGCAGTTATGGTGCAGAATTCAAGGTTTAGTCCATTCTTGTATCATGCTGTTATTTAACCTATGCGGGAAGATTCAAGTCGTAGCGACATCTCTCCTAATGCATGATGGGCAGTCACTGTGGGGAACGCTCAACCCATATATTGAGATATGTGGGGGATTGTTGGTGTTTCTTGCCTTTGGACTAGAAAAGATAGTCCCACATCGGCTACACCAAATGGTGAGTATCTCAATATAATGCATTGCTTGTGTTGAGGTGTGCACATGAGGTGTAGTGGGGCACAAGTTTGTGCCATGTGGGAGTATTTTCCTAGAAGGAAAAATGATTAAATCCAACAAGGATGCAAGTTGATTTTTTTGTTGTGCGGACTCGGACTCGGACACGGACTCCAGGATGTCTCGTGCATACACGGGAGTGTTCGGGGGGTAGGCGTGGACTGGCACACTTCTATGCTGATTGTGGGATGATCTAAAATATCAAACTCTATTTTTGAGTATTGGTATTTTAGTCCCACATCGGATAGGAGAAGAGTTGAAGTCTCAACTCCACTCTATAAATAGAGCCCCTTGGCCTCCTTTGAAAGATGCACCAAAAAGAGAGTTGAGGGAGTCTGTTAAGTCCAGGAAGCCCATTCAAGTCTCAAATATTGACTTACGAGCGTTCCAGAAGTTCTTCGTGAACTTGCTGGTTCCTGGAAGCTGTTCGTACTCGTGTGAGGCGAATAAAGCTTTGAGCAACGATGATCATTCACCCCAGCAGGAGTTTTATCCACCTTTCGCTTGTCACCTTCTTTGTTAGAATTATCAGGATTCTGTTAACGCACCTTCGGTGAAGTGTTTGCGTTGATATTATCAGAATTCTTTTTGTGCACCTTCTGTGAAGTGTAGCACCAGTGGAATTTCATTTACGTACCTTCTGTGAAGTATTACGTTCTGTGCACCTTCTGTGAAGTGTAGCACTAGTTGAAATTTCTCTTACGTACCTTCTGTGAAGTGTTACGTAATAACGATTGTTTATATAATTGTTACGAAATTTCTATTTTCCATCGAAAAATTGTGCCCCGACACTAACAAAAGGATATGTTAGAAATTAGAAATCGTTCATGGCCTAAAGGATGTATAGCAGAAAGGTATCTTGCTGAAAAGTGCTCAAGTTTTTGTAGTGGATACATAAAGCAAGCTACTGAAATTGGAGCTCAATATAGACGCAATGATGATTTTGAGAATGAAACTATGGGAGAAGGGAGGCCAATTTCTAAGGGTAAAACAAGGAGTATGTCTTCTGACATGTAAGAGATTGCTCATCGTACTGTTTTGTTCAACAATTCTGAAGTTGAACCGTACATTAAGTAAGTATGATACCAAATTGTAATTTATTTTCATTTAAAATTTTCACTTTCTAAGTTCTCATGTACTTATACTTTAATACCAGAATGCATTTAGAGGAACTTAAGCATTTGGACGGGCGCCTTTTGAAGAATGAAAGTGTCACGATCCGCACCCTAGAGTTAGGGCACGAGACGTGGGTACGTCCAGCCTACGCCACAGTGTCGGCGGTAAAATGCTGTCCTAGGTCTCATACATCTAACAGTAAAAGGCTAAGCAGTTTATACTCTCCGAATGGGGGTGACATAGCAGAATGTAAACTCAATCACATCTAAGGTAGAGCATAATGGAAGATAGATAAAACATGAAATCCAAAAGAGATACAGCAGATAGAAGTCTAAGTGTCTAAGATACACAAACCCAGAAATACGTCTCAAAGCTCAAATACAGTAATCCATGAAGTAAATACAACTCCAGACAACTGAAATAGCTATCTAAACAACCTCTAATGTGTCTCCTCTAGGCTAGCAGGCAACCTCCAAGCTATCTGTAAAATTTATCAACAGGTCCAGTCAGGACAGGAGCGAGCACAGTACATCTCAACAAATCATAGCAGGTTAGAAAATATAATCATGCAGTAAAGTAAGATACAGGATCTGAAGAAAATACAGTATGTAAACAGAGAGAGAGAACTGTAATAGAAATATCTACTATAAGTAGAGAACTAACAGTGGCTAGTGAGTCAGAGTACAATATAAACATGTGAATGGCATAGGAGATTCTGGAAACTATACTATGGAGTGATTCTGGGAACTGCACTACTTGGATATTATTCACATGTCTAATTCTACTCCCCCGTACCCCCAATCAATACACAAGGATCCAGCCAGGTTATGTTATGATTCCATGCAAAGGCCCACAAGGGGTGATACATGGGTAGCCCATAAATGGGTGATTCTGGGAATGCCCATAAATGGGTGATTCTGGAAATGCCCATAAATGGGTGATTCTGGGAAGACTCTGTGATCATGAGAGTACATGTCACAAGTGATCGAAGAATCGTGAAGCATAGTGATACACCATGTAAGTAAAACATACAGAACATGTAGTATACGATGCTCCCTGAGGGGATAACATCTCAAGAATGGATCCATATAGTACTAATCCGTGTTACCAACGTGACAGCATCAAGTAAAGTAATCTAAAGCAAAAAAATAATTCTAACAGGATATAAAATGATCAGAGAATGTACTCGCCTGGTATCCTGAATGTCCGAAGAGAATATACTGTTCGAAGAGTGGTGTCTGTCTCCTATAGAACAGTACAAGTCACAACAAATCTAAAATAAGAAAATAGACTGCTACAATGCATCTACATGAAGTTTGGGGTTAATCTAGGCTAAAGTCAACCTTTGGTCAACTCTAGTCAACTAGACTAGTCAAACTAGGTCAACTAGGTCAAACCTAAACCAAACAAGTCTATACTAGTTTAACTAGTCTATTCTAGGCCTAATCAAGACTAAACAAGTCTAACTAAACTCTCACTAGGCAAACAGACACACCATAGGCTAAGAGCCCTAGGCTATAGGCTATATCATGCCTAAGCCAAACCACAAACACATATACACATAATAATATATATATCTAATATATTATAGTACACTCATAACATATAGGCTACCTATATGTACATCCCACACACACACACACACACACACACATATATATATATATATATATATATATATATATATATATATATATATATATATATATATATATATATATGCATCACTATTCACATATTTATATACATAGATATATATAGAAAAGCTATATATATAGGCACATACATATATACATGCATACATACATATCATGTATATGTGACATGGGATACATGATAGGTATATATAAAAGAGTAAGTGAGTATGTGTGTGTTTGGCATGTGTGTGAAAGGATATGTGTTAATGTTCTAAAATTTAGTGATAGGTAGGTGTATGTGACATGGGATACATGATGTCAAAGGGTGTATGAATGCATGTGTGTAAAAGGTTATAGGTTAACTCAGTTTATAGAGATACATACATACATACTTACCTTGTATACATGCATACATACATATCATATATATTACATTTACATGATACATACATGTATACTTGTATTATATTATACTTACATTCATGCATATTAGATACTTGTATTTATATTAACATATTGCAAACATTCATTTCATTCATGCATCTATGCATTACCTATATATTTTATACATATGCATACATTGTATATTCATATCATTTCATACATTAACATAGAGACATACAAACATGCACACATCATATATTTCATACCTTGCATTACCTTACATATCATGTCATATATTATCATTCATTCCTTTCATATATTACATTATCTTTAAGTTGAATACATCATATATGGATATAATACATTATCTTGCATGCTTGCATTCATATATTACATTCTATATTACCTATATACATGTATTTCCTCCATTCATTCATGCTTGCATCATATACTCTACATTACCATACATGTTATCATTATATATTATATAAGAATATTTATACATTATGCATTCATATCTAGCATTCATTATATACTTTTATGCATACATTGTATATCATTCTTTCATTCATGCATTGCTTATATGCATTATATTAATTGCATTCCTACATGCTTGCATTCAACCATATATATACATTAATGTAAAGAGAATATATATCATATATATATTATTTTATTCATCTAACATATCATGTATTACATACTCTATATTTATTTAATATCCATACTACATAGGCTCATAGGTTACACAAAATGCATATATCGTATAGTCACTCTTCTACTTAAAACCAATACTGTACCAATTGGGCATTCACTAAATTATAGAATTAAAGTATGTCGTAACCCTTTGTGTTAGCTTTTCGAAACTTTAAACGGATCGTATTTTCGTGTCCGGAAGCTCCCGGAATCGCAAAAATACCGAAAAACGTTCGTCTTTCGTACAGCTGACACTCAAATAATTTTACAGAAAGTTACATAAAGAATTTGGCTTATTAAAATATATATTTGGAAATCTATCTTTGATACGGTTCTTTTAAAAAAAATGGGAGATAAATCGGAGTCTCAGAACTTAAACAAAGTCTATCTTTCATACTCCTTCTAGGTCAAACCCCCACAATCAAAGTCTCAGAACTTAAACAAAACATACGGTGGTAGTGAAAGTCTCATCTAGGTATACTAGTCATGCTAAACCAAAACGGTCATAGGGTATCAAACATATAAGCAATCAGGGGTGTTAAACTGGAAAAGATACAGAAATAACAAATCATCAAGGCTTTAAGGCATAATCAAAATCAAAATTTACACCACAAATATCGAGCATTAAAATCCAATCACAATATATATATATATATATATATATATATATATATATATATATATATATATAGAGTGTTAGAAAGGAAAAAGCTAGCATTATGTAAAGGTTATGTGGTTCATATGTGTATGGGTGTATGTGGACATGTTCATATGGTTAGATAGTAGGCATGTGTGTATGTGAAATATACATGAAAGTGTATATGAAGATTTGGGTTTCAAAATAATAGCTATCCAGTTACACTACTCATGGCATATTGGTTAACAATCTACAATGTACAACCTATTTACTCATAGCATGCATGGCTAACCATATATATATATATATATATATATATATATATATATATATATATATATATATATATATATATATATATATATATATAAAGAGGTAGAGATTTAGTTATGTATCTATATACATTATAATATGTATGCATAAACTCTATATATATCTATATAGATATATGAACATAACATAGAGAGGAAGGGTTAGGTTTACATGGCAGTGTATACTAAGTTAGGGTGTGTGTGTCCTTGTACAGGGTTATAGCTTTAGTATTGAAAGGTTAAACCCAGTTTTAGTTCAGCATTTACATACAAAATCTGAAAATAAGCTAACATTTAAACCAGTGTAATATTAACATAATGCAGTTTCAGATTTTAGGGGTTTGAAATATCACAACCAACTCAATACTTCCAACACATCCTAACATGATAGAGATAAAACCCTAACATACTATCCATACATTTTGATATGCATACAGTTCAGTATTACATATTAAATCTGAATTTGAACTAAACATTTAAAATCAATGTAAAAATGTTAACATGTATTCAGTTTTAGGATTTTGGAAAAATTCGAACATCAAACCAACCCAATGTTTATCACAACCTAACATGTAAAAATATGAAACCTAACATTATATTCCTACATACAACAATGTATATACCTCAAAGTATTACATTTAAAAACAGCAATTTGAACTAACATTTAAAATCCAGTATTAAGGGTTAATATGCACACAGTCTCAGATTTGACAAGTTCAAACACAAAACTCAACCAATTTCTTTAAGAATTGAAACCTTGTGTATAAGATACATGTGCAGTGATGTAAACAAAACTAATAACATAAAATTTATATTTAAATTACGAATTTAAACTGGAAAAACAGAGAACCAGTCTCTGATACTGTACTGTATCAGAATATTGGGGTTTTGAGAATTTAAACATCAACAATATATTATATGCATTTAGATGGGTTGGTAATCAAAGTGTAGCATGCATACGTGTCAGACAAAGTGTCAGTGTCCACTATATATATTCTTATGTCCCAATATAAAAATCAAATTCTATATCAAGACCAACATTTAGATTCCTACCAAGATTACAAAGCAGGTGATTGATGTAATCAAGACAGTTTTATTATTATTATTTAATACAAGAAAAATAGCAAGAAGGAAATAACAATAAAATCTGTTTTGCTTATCTGTTTAAAAGAAGGAACCATTTTGAAACCAGAGCTATAATATCAAATCCAAGATAAGGTCTAGCAAAATCATCGATTCATTATTTTAAGAAGAGATTCATAGTAAGAAGTTACACAAAGGTTTATAATACAGCTAAAGCTACTCTTACTCCTAAGTTAAATAATGAGAAACAAAACAAACAAAACAATTTTTTTTGAAAGACTGAACAAAAGTAGAGAAAACTTGTTCAAGAGCATTTAAGGTACAATCTGATAATCATATGCGTCTATCCAAAATCATGGTGCTCCAAATCCTCGTCATACTAGTAAGCAAGGCTACGATAATCACAGAGTCCTTGACTAAGGTACATACCTCTAGGTTCATGGTATTTAAAATTTCTGCATTGTCGCATGCGACGGCAAAAACCTTAAATTTCCACACCCGAGAAATACGTCCCAAAATCTGACTATATGTCCTCACTATGCCAGCTAACATGACTATCGAAGATTCTAGATCTCATAACTGAGGTGACCTAGTCCATATGATTTTTCTCAGAAGAAAAAACAAACAAACATAACACAGGAACAACAGAACAAATTGATCAGTCAACAAGGAACAGATGGAATCGAATTTTAAGTTAGTTATAAGAGACAATTGCGGGAATGGAATAGAGAAGAACGGAACTTGCAGCAAGATCTCCAATGGTCTGTGTATCCTCGACTGTCCGGACGATAGCTCGCCCCTGCTGGTTTCCTCTGGTCTGCTACTGATGCTGCATGAATCGCTGCTGCTGAGAAAAATAAAAAAAACGAGAAAAGGTCTCTGTACAGACAGAGGTGCACCTCCAATGTAGCAGAAATGCCAACCTGAGTCAGCACAACAGGAGCTGCGGTCTCGAAGCCCTGATGAACAGGACGAGAGGTGGCCAGCATCTCGATAGTATCCCCCGAACCGAAGCGATGAGATCATGTATCCATAACCATTATGAAGACAGATCAAAACAACAAGCAATTACTGAGAATGAAGCGAGAAATCAAAGGAAGACAGTTAATATTCAAGGAAAAATAATAAGCAACAAATTTAGATAAAAGGGATATGATAAGGAGTTTTTCCTAGTGTGATTGAGTACCTTCAAAATATCCTAATCCTACTGCAGGCTGTAGTGATACTCTAGTTCGAGCACCACTACACAAACTCGACCTGCATGGGCCACCACTAAAAACGTGTCACGACCCGCACCCTAGAGTTAGGGCACGAGACGTGGGTACGTCCAGCCTACGCCGCAGTGTCGACGGTAGAACGCTGTCCTAGGTCTCATACATCTAACAGTATAAGACTAAGCAGTTTATACTCTCCTAATGGGGGTGACATAGCCGAATGTAAACTCAATCACATCTAAGGTAGAGCATAATGGAAGATAGATAAAACATGAAATCCAAAAGAGATACATCAGATAGAAGTCTAAGTGTCTAAGATACACAAACCCGGAAATACGTCTCAAAGCTGAAATACAGTAATCCATAAAGTAAATACAACTCCAGACAACTGAAATAGCTATCTAAACAACCTCTAATGTGTCTCCTCTAGGCTAGCAGGCAACCTCCAAGCTATCTGTAAAATTTATCAACAGGTCCAGTCAGGACAGGAGCGAGCACAGTACATCTCAACAAATCATAGCAGATTAGAAAATATAATCATACAGTAAAGTAAGATACAGGATCTGAAGGAAATACAGTATGTAAATAGAGAGAGAGAACTGTAATAGAAATATCTACCATAAGTAGAGAACTAACAGTGGCTAGTGAGTCAGAGTACAATATAAACATGTGAATGGCATAGGAGATTTTGGAAACTATACTATGGAGTGATTCTGGGAACTACACTACTTGGATATTATTTACATGTCTACTTCTACTCCCTCGTACCCCCAATCAATACACAAGGATCCAGCCAGGTTATGTTATGATTCCATGCAAAGGCCCACAAGGGGTGATACATGGATAGCCCATAAATGGATGATTCAGGAAATGCCCATAAATGGGTGATTCTGGGAATGCCCATAAATGGGTGATTCTGGGAAGACTCTATGATCATGAGAGTACATGTCACAAGCGATCGAAGAATCGTGAAGTATTGTGATACACCATGTAAGTGAAACGCACAGAACATGTAGTATACGATGCTCCCTGAGGGAATAACATCTCAAGAATGGATTCATATAGTACTAATCCGTGTTACCAACGTGACAGCATCAAGTAAAGTAATCTAAAGCAGGAAAATAATTCTAACAGGATATAAAATGATCAGAGAATGTACTCGCCTGGTATCCTGAATGTCCGAAGAGAATATACTGTCCGAGGAGTGGTGTCTGTCTCCTATAGAACAGTACAAGTCACAACAAGTCTAAAATAAGGAAATAGACTGCTACAATACATCTACATGAAGTTTGAGGTCAATTTAGGCTAAAGTCAACCTTTGGTCAACTCTAGTCAACTAGACTAGTCAAACTAGGTCAACTAGGTCAAACCTAAACCAAACAAGTCTATACTAGTCTAACTAGTCTATTCTAGGCCTAATCAAGACTAAAAAAGTCTAACTAAACTTTCACTAGGCAAACAGACACACCATAGACTAAGAGCCCTAGGCTATAGGCTATATCATGCATAAGCCAAACCACAAACACATATACACATAACAATATATATATCTAATATATTGTAGTACACTCATAAATATATATATAAATATATATATATATATATATATATATATATATATATATATATATATATATATGCATCACTATTCACATATTCATATACATAGATATATATAGGAAAGCTATATATATAGGCACATACATATATATAGAGAGAGAGAAAGAGAGGTAAAAGAGTAAGTGAGTATATGTGTGTTTGGCATATGTGTGAAAGGATATGTGTTAATGTTCTAAAATTTAGTGATAGGTAGGTGTATGTGACATGGGATACATGATGTCAAAGGGTGTATGAATACATGTGTGTAAAAGGTTATAGGTTAACTCAGTTTATAGAAATACATACATACATACTTACCTTGTATACATGCATACATACATATAATGTATATTATATTTACATGATACATACATGTATACTTGTATTATATTATACTTACATTCATGCATATTAGATACTTGTATTTATATTAACATATTGCAAACATTCATTTCATTCATGCATCTATGCATTACCTATATGTTTTATACATATGCATACATTGTATATTCATATCATTTCATATATTAACATAGAGACATACAAACATGCACACATCATATATTTCATACCTTGCATTATCTTACATATCATGTTATATATTATCATTCATTCCTTTCATATATTATATTATCTTTAAGTTGAATACATCATATATGGATATAATACATTATCTTGCATGCTTGCATTCATATATTACATTCTATATTACCTATATACATGTATTTTCTCCATTCATTCATGCTTGCATCATATACTCTACATTACCATACATGTTATCATTATATATTGTATTACAATATTTATATATTATGCATTCATATCTATCATTACATATATATCTTACTTTCATATCTAGCATTCATTATATACTTTTATGCATACATTGTATATCATTCTTTCATTCATGCATTGCTTATATGTATTATATTAATTGCATTCCTACATGCTTGCATTCAACCATATATATACATTAATGTAAAGAGAATATATATCATATATATATTATTTTATTCATCTAACATATCATGTATTACACATTCTATATTCATTTAATATCCATACTACATAGGCTCATAGGTTACACAAAATGCATATATCGTATAGTCACTCTTCTACTTAAAACCAATATTGTACCAATTGGGCATTCACTTGTGAAATCCAGTTTTATAAATGTTATTATTATTAGTATTATAATATTATTACTATTATTATTAATATTATTTATTGGTTTTAAAAAATTAATTTCGAAAATATTAAAGTTGGATTTTGGTTGTTGACCAGACCCGAGCCCGGACCAGATTTCCGAAACCCAGACCCGGTCCCAACCCATTTCATTTAAAATCTGTAATTATAAAAAAATAATAATATATATTCCTTGAGTTGGTCCACGTTGGACCAACTCTTCTCACTCCCCTCCCACATGTTCTTTCTTCCTCCCCTTACTTTGCTCCCTCCTGACTGGAGATACATTTTTAGGGAATATTGAGGATGTTGAGCTGTTAATCAACAACTACTACGACCTTATTCTGTACCCTGTAGTGCTGCCAGAGTCCCCTTTGGAGGACGCAGGGACTGAGGCCGATGAGCCAAATGCTTAGATAGATTTTCTTTTCCCAGTTTTGTTGTTCTTTGAAAATCGATTTATTTGAACTCAGTATTTATTTCAGTACTTTTTAAATTCCAGTTGTATTCATTTCAAATATTTAATAAAGTTTCAATTCCCGAATATTGAGTTGTGACAAATATATATGTTGTTGTTATGGTTACCTGCTAATGGAACAGCTTACTGCCGCCGTCTCAACAACGGTGCAGGCTGGGCATGATCCGGTTCGACCCAATTATTTGGGATCGGGTCGTGACATGTTTTTATTGGTGGCCCATGCAGGTGCAAACAACAACTTAGGAAAACATACCTAGAAACAACTAGAACACTAGAACATTGACTTGTCACAACATAGGTCCGAATTATATACATAAATATTTTTGTTTGATTATAGACTGGTAGGATATCTTGCTTATGTTTTCATCCTAAACCTTCCAGAATATGACCAAGGAAAAGACCACCCCTGCTGGCGATGAGGTGTCATCATCCGAACACACCCCATCTCCCCCAGCACGTCCAGACCCTTCACCGCTGCAGCTGACCGACCGTCCCCATCAATCTCCAGCACTCCGTGGCGCTTACGCCACTACTTCTCAAGCGGCGAACCCTACGCTTCCTCGGGCTGAGCCGCAGACCCCTGCGGTAGTGTCCGCACCAGCTGCCCCACCAGTGCCCGTGGATCCCACTGATCTAGTGGGCATGCTACATGGAGTGCTCGAAGCCCAGAGAGCCCAAGCAGAAGCTCATCGAGAACAGACTGCAGCCCAAGCTGCAGCCCATCGCGAGCAGACCGCGATCATGAGAGAAGGCATGGAGAATGACCACAACGTGGCAATGGCTGCCCTCGAGAGAGGAGCAACAACTTTATTGGAGCCACGACCTGCCAAGGTCGGAGATATAGAGAGCTTTAAGAAGCAAGGCCCTCGACCTTTCAAAGGAACCAAGGGTATCATCTACGCCGATGAATGGTTAGACAGCATGGAGCGTCTCTTGAGCGTCGTTCGACTCCCAGAGGGCCTCAAGACCGAAGCGGTAGGACTCCAGCTACAGGATGTGGCAAGCATCTGGTATCGAAATGAACCCCGACTCCAGGACAAGCAGCTCGACTGGGACACCTTCAAGAGGTTGTTCCGCAGGAAGTTCTTCCCAACATCAGAGATGCGGGAGATGGAAAGACAATTCCAGGACCTGAAGCAAGGGAACATGACGGTCAGCGAGTATGCAACAGAGTTCGGCTGACTTAGCCGTTTTGTCCAGAACTTGGTTGCTGACCCCAAGGATCGTGCTGAACGATTCATGTATCGATTAAGGGAAGAGATTCGCACCCCTGTGATCGCAAGTGGCGCCAAGACATATGAGAGGATCCTGATACGAGCTTAGGACGTAGAGAAGAGCCAGCCTTCCCGATCCAAGAGGGAGTATCCTGGAACTAGCAACTTCCAGGGTAACCAGAAGAGGCCCAACAACAACAACAGGCCTTCGCACCACCAGCAGCAGCACCATCAGGCAAGGACCAACGACAAAGCGCCTCAGAGGCAGATCCCTGTCTGTGATTATTGCAAGAGGCCAGGACACCAGTCGAACATATGCAGGAAGAGGCTAGGACACTGCCTAGTCTGTGGGTCTGCCACCCACCAAGTGAAGGACTGCCCCTCGTCAGTTCACCGAACCGGAGTAACTCAGCAAAGAGCTCCCCTACCCACTCAGCAACAACGGTTCGGACAACACCAACAGAAGATCGGGCGAGCCTATGCCCTTGCAGCAGATGAGCAGGAACCAGAGCAGGAACCCACCGCTGATGTCATCACAGGTTCCATTTATGTGTTTTCACATCATGCTCTAGCATTATTTGATTTGGGTGCATCACATAGTTTCATATCATCAGAGTTTATTTCTGCACACCACCTAGATACGGGACTTAGCAGGGTGATTAGTAGAGTTATGACTGGTGGCGGTCCCATACCCATCACTGAGGCTTGTAACTGTCCCATAACTATCTCAGGCCATTAATTCTTAACACCCTTACTTGTGATGCCCCTGCCCAACTATGATATAGTCCTAGGGATGGACTGGTTAAGTGAACAGCATGCGCTAATAGATTGTCACCGAGGATGTGTAATCTTCAGCCCACCAGGAGAACCGGAGTTTGAAATCTCTCGAGCTCCGGAAGACATGAAGAGTGATACCTACTCCTCAATCACCGAAGAACCCGGGCCTCCTCACCCTATCATAGCAGAATTCATGGACGTCTTTCCAGATAGTCTTCCAGGATTGCCGCCGGATCGAGGTGTGGAATTCACCATTGATCTAGTACCCGGCTCTTCCTCTATTTCTCGGAGATGCTACAGAGTCAACCCCAAGGAGGCAAAGGAGATGAAGGACCAGATCGACGAGCTGAAGGCATAAGGATTTATCTGAGACGGGGCTTCACCCTGGGGAGCACCAGTTTTGTTCGTGCCCAAGAAGGATGGAACCGCACGGATGTGCATTAATTACCGGGCGCTGAACAACATCACCATCAAGAACAAGTACCCTCTGCCCCGGATCGACGATCTGTTTGATCAACTGAGTGGAGCCAAGGTATTTTCAAAGATAGATCTCAGATCAGGCTACCATCAAATCAAGGTCAGGAAGGAGGATATTCCCAAGACGACATTCAACACCAAGTATGGGCAATTTGAATTCTTGGTCATGCCATTTGGACTGACAAATGCTCCCGCGGTATTCATGAACCTCATGAACAAGGTTTTCCATGAATACCTGGATCAGTTTGTTGTTGTCTTCATCGATGACATATTGATCTACTCGAAGACTGAGGAAGAGCATGAAGAGCACCTGAGGAAAGTGCTGAGTACCTTAAGGAAGGAGAAGCTCTATGGTAAGCTATCCAAATGCGAATTCTTTTTAGACAAAGTGGAATTTTTGGGCCATGTTGTCACAGGAAAGGGAATTTCGGTGGATCCAAAGAAGATAGCTGCTATTGAGAAGTGGACTGCACCAAGCTCGGTTGCAGAAATTAGAAGCTTTTTGGGTTTGGCTGGCTACTACCGGAAGTTTGTGAAGGATTTCTCCAAGATTGCTGAACCATGACGAAGCTTACCAGGAAGAATGAAGAATTCATTTGGTCTGAAGCTTGCCAGTCACTTTTAAGGAACTGAAGAAGAGGCTTACAACGACGCCGATACTTGCGCTACCCGCAGGTACCGGTGGTTTCTCAATCTATAGTGATGCTTCCGGTAAGGGATTGGGCTGCGTTCTTCAACAACACGGGAAAGTAATTGCTTACGCATCTAGGCAATTACAGACTCATGAGAAGAACTATCCCACACATGATTTGGAGCTTGCAGCAGTGATATTTGTATTAAAGCTATGGAAGCACTACCATTATGGAGAGGGAGTGGAAATATTTACAGACCACAAAAGTCTGAAATATGTTTTCACTCAGAAGGAGCTGAACATGAGACAGAGGCGATGGCTGGAGCTGATGAAAAATTTTGACATCAACCTGCAGTATCATCCGGGTAAGGCTAACGTTGTTGCAGATGCACTTAGTCGATACCCGATGGCAATGTTCTTGACCAAGGAGCGTCATTTGCTGGAGGACATGAAGAAGCTTGGATTAGAGATTGTACTGCCTGAAGAAGAGATAAAAAAATGGAAAGAGAAGCCATTGTACTAGGAGCTGAATCATCATTGATGCAATTGCAAGTGCGTTCAAGTCTGATGGACAGAGTCAATGAGGCACAATTCCAAGACGAGACACTTTGCAAACTCAAAGATCAGGTGCTGGCAGGAACACTTGAAGGATTCTCAATCGCCAGCGACGGAGCACTGAAGAATGGTACGAGGCTGTGCGTACCAACTGGCGAACTGAGGAATGAGCTGATGCAAGAAGCACACCAGTCGCAGTATTCCATACATCCTGGATCCAACAAAATGTATCGGGATATACGAACAATAGTATGGTAGTACGGAATGAAGAAGGACGTATCCAGGTATGTGGCAAGATGTTTAATTTGTCAGCAAGTAAAAGCTAGCAGGCAGAGACCAGCAGGACTATTGCAGCCGCTTGACATCCCGAAATGGAAATGGGAGCACATAACAATGGACTTCGTGTCGGGACTGCCTCGATCCCAAGGAGGGAATGATGCCATTTGGGTTATCGTGGACCGACTGACGAAGTCAGCTCACTTTATCCCCTTCAAGGTTGGTCTATCCACCAAGAAGTTGGCAGCACTGTACATGTGGCATATCTACCGGATTCATGGAGTTCCGATAAGTATTGTGTCTGACAGAGATACTAGATTTACCTCTCACTTTTGGAAGAGTTTGCATGATAGCTTGGGAACACAACTAAAGTTCAGCACCGCCTACCATCCCCAGACTGACGGACAATCAGAGAGGACAATCCAGACGCTAGAAGACATGCTGAGATCCTGCGTCTTAGAATTTGAAGGGTCTTGGGAAGACCATTTGCACTTGGTAGAGTTCTCTTACAACAACAGCTACCAAGCTAGCATCGGTATGACACCATTCGAGGCACTCTATGGACGTCGTTGTCGCACTCCACTTGCTTGGGACGACGTCGGAGAACGAGTGTTGCTTGGACCTGAGATGGTGACCGATGCAACAGAGAAGGTAAGAAAGATCAGGGACAAGCTCAGGATTGCCCAGGACAGACAGAAGCATTGGGCGGATAGCAGCCGACGGCCTTTGGAGTTTGAAGAAGGCGACAGTATATTTGTGAAGATCTCTCCTACCAGAGGAACCATTCGTTTCGACATAGCAGAAAAGCTAAGCCCCAGGTATATTGGTCCTTTTGAAGTACTCAGCAGGATTGGAGAAGTAGCTTATCGGGTTGCTCTACCCCCAAGTCCCGAAGGCGTCCACAACGTCTTCCACGTTTCGCAGCTGAGACGCTACATCCCGGACCCGAGCCACATCTTGGACCATTCGGAGCTGGAAATTGGACCCAGCCTTACAGTGCCGGAGAAGCCAGTGGCAATTTTGGACAGAGGCAAGAAGAGAACCAGGAACTCTGTGACGCCGATAGTCAGAATTATGTGGCGGCACAACTCACCTGTTACGCCCCAGTACCGAAATACGGAGACGGACTAGGCCAGCTACTCCATATGAGGTACGTAACGTCATACGGCGATCGTGGCTGTCGAGAGACTAGGGGGTACATGCTACAATCAAGTCTCCTATGATTCCACAGAGTTCTATATCTCAATCACTCAAACCACATCATCAATTAAATGAACATTAAAGATAAAGCAGTAAGGCGTCCCCGACGCTTCATCAAAATGGTCATGAGAGACTAGCTTTATAATTTAGCTATCTCAGAGAGTCAGGAGTACAAAATTATACACAGCTGCAGTCTGTTTAATTACAATGATGTACTGACACAAAATATCAAGTAATCCGGCTAACAGGTGCCGGTGGCTAAACGCCGCAAAAGTATAAGCAGGAGTGGTGGAGAAGAAACCCACTCGAGTCCCCGAACCGCCATGCTCCTAGTATGCACCATGGATGTCAGGAAAGAAGATCGTGTCCTCTGGCTCTGCTACGAGATCTGGCCAAACAAAACCAGCGGGGTCAGCCCCGAATAGCAAGTACCGCCAAAGGGGCACAAGAGTTAATATTAAAAACTCAGTTAATAGAATGATTGATAATAGTAATACTTATGCTACTATTATAGGGTAGCGCAACGTCTTCGAACCCATATGGCACCCTTACAACCAAACAAGGACAAAAGGTGCCGCATGGAGTCGGGACGTGTCGTACTCTATAACATTCACATAAGTTAAAAGGTATAAACAATAAAACCTCCTGATCGTGACTTCGGTCGATAGCCTATCGCAGCACAATAACCAACCCAACAATCAAACAAGAACATGGGTCGGATCATGTACCATGATAGACCATATTCCTCAGTCATTCACAGAAGTAGTACTTCACAACCAGAATAAGTCTTTCGTTCATAACTTCGGTCCACAGCCTGTCATAGTACGATAACCAACCCAACAATCAAACAAGAACATGGGTTGGATCACGTGCCATGACAGTCCGCTTCCTTCGGTTATTCACGGAAGGTAATAGGACACAAGCAAGTCATTTTCACGGCCAATCAAGTCTACGAGTTTCTAGTGGGACGAGGTTATCCTCGCATCATGTTATTTAGAAATCCTCAGATCGTATCTTTCCAGCAAGGCTAGCCAATCCAGGGGTTCGCGTAGACAGGTATGATTGAGCACAGGTCCCTCGCAAGGCCACCTTGCCAAAACATATAATATATAGCAGAAATTAATCGGATACAGTCATCCACTCGTTGCAGATGACACAGTATCGGTGGAGACCAGCCGGCGTGTCGAGACAATATCTCAAGGCGGCTGGTGTAACACGATCTCGGGATTTTGCCCTCCCCATGCATCTAGTATATTTAGTTGCCTAATTTAACCCTAGGTGAAATCTTGGACTCACATGCTGTGGCCTGCATGATTATCCTCCTAAAAGTCGTACTCAAGTATGAGTACCCCAAAGAGGATCCATGTCAATCAGTATGTCAACATGTTCTACCCTCCTTAGTGTAATGCATCATTACAAATACGCCACGTGGAGTTACGAGTCATTTGTCGAGCATGAACGAGAACTGGGACATTCAGGTACATGTATCAGGTAGGAACTCTTTGTTCACCGGGGTCACATTAGTGCTCATATCATGCTCGGGACAAAAGGCGTAAGGATATAAAATGGGCATAAAATATCTGATAAAATATCAAAAGCGTACGCACAAAAGCACGCACGCTCAAGGGGTGAAAAGTCGCACAGGCTCACTCAAGGCAGCGTGCGTAAAAAGTCACGCAGGCTCAAGGGGAGAGCTGCGTGAAAAGTCATGCAGGCTCAAGAGGAGAGCTGCGTGAAAAGTCACGCAGGCTCAAGGAAAGAGCTGCGTGAAAAGTCACGCAGGCTCAAGGAGAGAGCTGCGTGAAAAGTCACGCAGACTCAAGGAGAGAGCTGCGTGAAAAGTCACGCAGACTCAAGGAGAGAGCTGCGTGAAAAGTCATGCAGGCTCAAGGAGAGAGCTGCATGAAAAGTCACACAGACTCAAGGAGAGAGCTGCGTGAAAAGTCACGCAGACTCAAGGAGAGAGCTGCGTGAAAAGTCACGCAGACTCAAGGAGAGAGCTGCGTGGAAAGTCACGCAGACTCAAGGAGAGAGAGACGCTTCCAACAGGAAGCGTGCTCAAACAGAAGCACACTGCTCACTGTCTTCTCCAAACAGCAAGAACACCATGGTTGAACCCAAAGCTTCAAAGTATCATAACTTGGCCATCCGAACTCCAAATCCAGATTTTTAAGGTTCCAACTTGGGTGAAACTGAATGCTCTTCCACATAGAAGCATCAAAAACCCATAAAATCCAACTAAAGTAGACCAAACCATGCAAAATCCGAAAATGATTAAAACTTAGATCTACAAAAATCAAAGCTTCAAAATAGAAATTTCCAAGTTCTAAACTAGTATAGATTGAGGAGAAGAACATGTTTTGACAAATAATTTTGTAAGAAATCATTAACAAAATATAAATCCATCTCTTGAGCAAGTTGGCACTTGCCTTGGTTGGTGGAGGAAATAAATGAGAGGAATAATGAGAGGAGAGAGAAGGAGATGAGTTATATATAAAGATCTTGGACCCATGGGTTCATGATGAACCAAAGGGTTCAAGATGAACCATTGGTGAACCAAGAATAGGTTACCCAAATGAGCCAAAACTGTAGGCCCAAATGCAGAAAATAAATTAGGAAATAATATTTTGTCGAATATTTTTGGGAAATGCATGAAGAAATACTGCATAATAAATATAGTATAAATACGAGGTAAATATAAATTATCGGTTTATGTATTAAAATACGTATTCCAGGATCGGAGAGTGACATCTCTACCCTTCTTAGAAAAATTTCGTCCTCGAAATTCCAGCCAAGACAGGATAGTGAAATCAGGACAGGCAAGGCACAATCATATACAAGTTAACTATCATAGCAGTTATTATCATACATCACAAAGTGCAAAACAAGCAGGTACAAATAAGCATGGAATCGTGTCAATAAGGTACAAAAATATACCTTATTAGTCAAACAAATGCGGATACCGAGATCTGATCTCGTCCTCGCGCTCCCAGGTTGACTCTCCCGAAGAGTGATGGTTCCAAGAAACACGGACAAGACTTATCGTTCGATTCTTGAGTACCTTCTCTCGCCGGTCCAAAATAGATACGGGTTGTTCCTCGTAAGTTAGGTCGGTACCAACGACTAACTCAGAATGATCGAGAATATGACTCGGATCTGGGACATACCCACGTAATTGGGACACATGAAACACATCATGTATGCCAGTCAACGAAGGCGGAAGGGCAAGTCGATAAGCCACATCACCTACCCGAACGAGAATCTTAAAAGGACTAACGTATCTTGGACTAAGCTTTCCTCGGGTTCCAAATCTGATGATACCCCGAGTAGGCGAAATCTGCAGAAACACTTGGTCGCCAACTCTGAACTCTAGAGGCCTACGATGCTGGTCTGCCCAATGACGATGTCGGTCCTGTGCAACTCGAAGGCGCTCTCTGACCAACTTAACTATCTCCACAGTCTGCGTGATCATCTCTGGTCCCAACAACTTCCGTTCTCCGACGTCGTCCCATGCCAAAGGGGACCTGCACTTCCTTCCGTACAATGCTTCGAACGGGGCCATCTGAATGCTAGCCTGATAGCTGTTGTTATAGGAGAACTCCACTAAATGAAGGTGATCCTCCCAAGATCCGCCAAAATCCAAGGTACACGCCCGTAGCATATCTTCTAACGTCTGAATGGTTCTTTCTGATTGCCCGTCAGTTTGTGGATGATAAGCAGTACTGAATCTTAACTTGGTTCCCAAACTTTGGTGTAAGCTCCGCCAAAAATGGGAAGTAAACCGCGTATCCCGATCTGATACTATACTAACCGGAACACCATGCTGCCTTACTATCTGCTTCATGTACATTTCTGCTAGCTGTTCAGTAGTCTGTCCAACTCGGAAGGGAAGGAAATGGGCGACCTTCGTGAGTCGATCTACTATTACCCAGACTGCATTCTTGCTAGCCGGGAATCTAGGTAAACCGGTCACAAAATCTATCGTGATGTGCTCCTATTTCCATTCTGGGATAGGAAGCGGCTGTAGCAATCCTGCTGGTCTCTGCTGCTCGGCTTTCACCTGCTGACATACCTGACACTTGGATACAAATCTCGCTATCTCTCTTTTCATGCCATTCCACCAAAAGTACAGCCTGATATCTCGATACATCTTCGTTCCTCCTGGATGAATGGAGTAAATAGAACTATGAGCTTTGGACATAACTTTTTGCCGAAGGTCTCTACTCGGTACACAGAGTCTGTTTCCAAACCTGAGCGTACCATCTTCATGAATCACTAACTCCTTCCTACGGCCTGATTCACACTCCGACCGCAACTTCTGAATCTGTGGATCTCCTGCTTGTGCTGCCCTTATCCTCTCTACTAAGGTTGACTGAATCTGCATACTGGTTATTCTTCATATATCCCTTGGCAAAACTACTTCGATTCCTATACTCTGAAGGTCTTCTAAAATATGCTTCTGCGAGGTCAAGATAAAGGCACTGTCTCTCCTACTCAGCGCATCTGCAACTATATTCGCCTTGCCTGGATGATACTGAAGATCTAAGTCAAATCCTTCAGTAGTTCTAACCATCTTCTTTGCCTCATGTTCAAATCTCGCTGCGTGAATACGTATTTCAAACTCTTATGATCAGTATAGATCTCTACCCGATCTCCGTATAAATAATGCCTCCACAACTTGAGTGAAAACACCACAGCTGCTAACTCCAAATCGTGAGTCGGGTAATTCTTCTCATGGTCTCGAAGCTGCCGAGACGCATATGCTATCACCTTTCCATGCTGCATTAATACACATCCAAGACCCTTCCCTGATGCGTCACAATATACTGTAAAGCCTCCCGCTCCTACTGGAAGCGTCAAGATCGGGGCTGAGATCAATCTCTTCTTCAATTCTTCAAATGATGCCTGACAGCTAGCTGACCAAACAAACTCTACGTCCTTGTGCGTCAAACGCGTTAAGGGCGCAGAGATCTTGGCAAAGTCCGCCACGAACCTTCTGTAGTAACCAGCTAATCCTAAGAAACTTCGCACTTCTGCAACCGTTCTCGGGAGTGGCCAATGCTCTACGGCCTCAATCTTCTTCGGATCCACTGACACTCCTGCCCCAGAAATTATATGCCCCAGGAATGAAATGTGATCTAACCAGAATTCATACTTGTCGAGCTTCGCATAAAGTTGATGCTCCCTCAATGTCTGCAAGACAGTCCTAAGATGTTTCTCATGCTCCTCTTCACTGCTGGAATAGACAAGGATATCATCTATGAACACCACCACAAATTTATCCAAATACGGCAGAAAGATGCGGTTCATTAAATCCATGAATACTACGGGGGCGTTGGTTAGTCCAAAGGACATTACTAAAAACTCATAATGCCCATATCTAGATCTGAATGCTGTCTTCGGTATGTCTTGCTCCCGGACTCTTACTTGATAGTATCTTGACCGAAGATCGATCTTGGAAAAGACGCTGGCCTTGCTCAACTGGTCAAACAGGTCATCAATCCTTGGTAGTGGGTACTTATTCTTCACTGTTACTACATTCAACTTGCGGTAGTCGATGCACATCCTCGTCGACCCATCCTTCTGGGGAACTAGAATCACTGGCGCGGCCCTGGGCGATTTACTGTCTCGGATGAATCCCTTAGACTTCAACTCTTCTTCATGCTGATACAACTTATCTTGTTTTGACGGCGACATTCTGTAAACTCTATCTGCAATAGGCCTCGTTCCAGGATTCAACTCAATGCTAAATTCTACCTCTCTGACTGGGGTATTCCTGGGAGCTCATCAGGGAAGACGTCGAGAAAATCTTCGACCACTCTCGGAATCTGTCCTGGCTCTGACACTGCTGCTGAGATGACACCTCCGGCCTGATTCTTCAAGGTTCGAGTAAAGATGAACTGTACCATCCCAGGAACGCTGAATATAATCCTACCTCCTCTACAATCAATTGTCGCATGACTGTCTCTCAACCAGTCCATGCCAAGAACAACATCAAAATTCCCCATAGGGAATTCAATCAATGATACGGGCAGTAAATGCCCACACACCTCTACCGGACATGAAAAGCGCACTCTGCTAACTTCTACGAGCCCATTGCCGGTGAGTATATCCATCCTCTCCGGCAATGCCTCAAACTCTAATCCAATCCGTGTAGCATATTGTACAGAGATGAAAGAATGAGTAGCGCCTGAATCAAATAATGCTACAGCGGGAAATGAGGTGACGAGAATTTTACCTTCCACCACGTCGCTAGACGCTAGAGCCTCTCCCAAGGTCAATGTGAGAGCCTGGCCCCGCGGAGCCCCTTGTTGCGGCCTTCCTCGACCATGCTGTTGCTGCCTCTGAGGGCCTTCTGCTTCCTGTGCTTGGCGAAACATCTGAGCCTGCGTTGGTAGACGCTGGGCTAGGGGCCTTACTGCTAATACTGGCCCTCCACTCGGGGTTGCCACCGGAGCTGGCAACGCTAGAAACTGCTGAGCTGGCCCTCCTGGCCTCTGCATCACAGGACAAGTAGAGATACGATGGTCTGAACTACCATACCTCAAGCATAAGCCATTCGCTGACCGACACACCTCCCTCGTGTGCCCTGCCTTTCTACAGAATGTACAGCCCTGGGGTGCTCCCTGACGCTGCTGTTGGTTCCTCGGCTGCTGATGTCGAACTGGCGCTGTATTAGTTGACACGGCCGTCCTCCGCGGCGCTCCTGTATCATGAATACGTACACCAGGTGCTGGTGCCGATGTTCGCTGCATTGCTCCTCCTCCAACCTGGGAATGAGATCTCTTCTGACCTCCTGTCCTCGATGCCAACCTCTGCTGGGTAAGCTCGTGCCTCCGAGCGGCCGTCAAAACAGCGTCAAACGTCTGGTAGTCGTGTCCTTCCACAAGCTGCAGTAGTTCCAAATGAATTCCTTGCTGGAACCTCATAGCTTTCTCTGGCTCCGTTGCCACCATTGCTGGTACGAAACGGCACAATCTGCAGAACTCTGCTGCATACCCATCTACGGTCTTGCCTGCTTGCTTGAGACTAATAAACTTCTGCTGGAGCTCATATCGAGCTACTACGCCAAAATACTTGGCCTTGAATCTTTCACTGAAGCACAGGGCAGTACACGATCTTATTAAAAGAGGTATAATTGCAGTGATTGATGTTCGGAGTCAGGAGAACCTGGCAGATCCGTTCACAAAGGGCCTCAAGCGCCAGTTGGTCGATGACACAGCTTGTAAAATGGGCTTGAAGGCATTCTGATAGTGTGTCTTTGTAATCCTACCATAAAATTTTATGCTATTAGTTCAAAGAGAAATCTACTAGGCATCTAACTTTTGGTTCAAAGGAGGGTCACTGACTGGAAAACTATCAGGTAAAAGTGGGTACTTATTCTCTGGAACATGGAAGGGATACGAACCCATAACCACTGTTGTCTACTATGTATTTTCTATGAAAAAATAGATCCTGTGGAAGGTTGGCTTAAACGACTTAATGAGTTCTCAGGCAGAGTGAATGCCTGGTGTGCTTTACAGGAAGCACGGTAGAACAGCACTACAAAGAGTGAAACTCCATGCTACAATGGGATGACTCCACCATGAGGTTCCCAGGTCTGGGGTAATGCCTCGGCTTTGCAAGCCAAGTCATAGCGGCGTAGCACCGCAAATAGACAGATAGCCTAATGTTGTATGACATAATTAAAGAGTTGTAGACAGCATTACAAAGGGGAGGATGGCCCCATGTTATAGTGGCACGACACCACGATGAGGTACCCAGGTAGGGGTAAAGCCTCGGCCTTGCAAGCCATGTCGTTGTGGCGTAACACCGCAAGGAAGTCTTAGGCTTCATGCTGAGTATATTGGCACTACAAAGAGGCTGAGACCTCATGCTACAGTAGTATGACACTACGACGAGGTTCCCAGGTAGGGGTAATGCATCGGCTTCAGGCCATGTCATAGCGGCGTAGCACCGGAAGGAAGCGCAAGGCTTCATGCCATGTCTCTTTAATAAAGAACTCACCTATAGTGTATGGAAAGAGATATCAGGCCATCTCTTGAGGGTAAACTTGTAGACGTCCAAAATTATACACTGAAACCAGGCTGGCACAGGGCCTTTAATGTGCAGCCAGAAGCAGACGTAACTACACTTTATGAGTGGGAAGAATTACAATTGTGGTGCAGAATTCAAGGCGTAGTCCATTTTTGTATCACATTGTTATTTAACCCATGCGGGAAGATTCAAGTCGTTAGCGACATCTATCCTAATGCAAAATGGACAGTTACTGTAGAGAACGCTCAACCCTGGATACATATATATGTTGTGATATGTGGGAGATTGTTGGTGCTTTCTTTACATGGAGAGAGTTTGCTCTCAACATGCCTTGTAAAATTTTAGTCCCACATCGGAAATGCACCATGAGTTATCTCAACATATATACTTGGTTGTGTTGTTGAGAGATGCACATGTGGTGGTGACCCTAAGGAGGGAACCATGTGGGTGATTTTACTATGAGGTAAGAATAAGGCTCCAAGGATTAAGCATTAATGCTTTTATCATTCTCTTGGATTAATTCCATTTGGAGCTAAGCCCCAAAGGGGCTTAGCGATGCGGACTCGGACTCGGGCTCATGGGCTCATGAGGCGTAATGTGGCATTTTGTTGGCGCACTTTGTACTTGACGTAAGCACGTCAGCAGTCATGCGGCTCATATGCGGTCTTATACGGCATGCGGCTCATATGCGGCCTCATGCGGTCCATGCGGCTCATGCGGCCACGCGACCATGCGGCCATGCGGCCCATGCGGCTCATGCGGCTCATGCAGTCCATGCGGCCCATGCGGCTCATGCGGTCCATGCGGCCCATGTGGCTCATGCGGTCAATACGGCCATGCGGCTCATGCGGCCAGGCTGCTGCTGCTGCTGCCGCATGGAGGGCTCCGCTGACTGTGCAGACTACAAGTCAGTTATGGAAAGACTGATTCAATGCGATTAATTCAGATCCACTTTTTGTGGGATTTGAATTAATTTCGTTGCTATCTTTGTGGGATTTGAATTAATCTCGTTGCTATCTTTTTGGGATTTAATTCAATCTTTCCATAACTGAAGAGGCGGCTAGGGTTTCCACCCTCTCTCTATATATACTCTCTTCTGGCCTCCTTTGTGGGAACTACGAAAATTATAAGTCAGAAAAAAGAGAGAGAGAGAGGGAGTTGCTGCCGCCATTGCAAGTCCATCCGAGGAGTCAGAACAGAGGTGACTTCGAGCGTTCCACAAGTTCTTCAAACTTGCTGGTTCCTGGAAGCAATTCGTGTGGGACGAATCTTGCTTTGAGCAACGGTGTTTTGACACCCCAGCAATTTTTCTTCTTCTCATCTTTCTCTAGATCATTGTAACTCGTCATGTCCTAATTGCAACACGTTTACAAGGAAGAACGAGAGATCTTCTCTTCTCTATTTCCCTCCTCCATATTGTATTTGGTTTTTTGTATCATCGTAGATCTCGATTGCATCAGTTTTTCCATCTTTGATCAAGCCCCGGGACTAACAATACTAAGCTATCATAGCAGAATGAATTAATAATACAAACTGAAATGTAACTAGAGTTAAAAATGTGAACCTTAGAAAATCTACCAAGTAAGAGTTTTCTAAACACTTCATAAACCTCCGGCTTAGAAAATTTCCAAAATAAATAACAATTCTATTGTCAAGCAGATCCTTAGCTACTAACAACTTCAATGATATTATATATATATATATATATATATATATATATATATATATATATATATATATATATATATATATATATATATATATATGTCTTTTTATAATTTTGTGGACCATAGATTGGCCTAAAATTCTTCCTTTGGGGGTTGTTTATAATATTTTGAAATTTTTGTCATTTTTTAGGCACTCAATAAGTTTTTCAGATGAGAGTGTCCTAGAACAGTTCCAACCCCACCCCCCCCCCCCTTCTTTTTTTTTAAGGTTTTGGTATTTTACATTTTTGTTGGACATTTATTGCACCTTAATTTTAAGGATACTTCCATCATTTATTTCATTAGGTTTCTCTTGATAGCATGATTCAAGAAGTGACTTATGCTACTAGTAGAAGATAATTGAAGATCTATAAATTTACATGTCCACATTTTAGCTAGGGTTATCTTACAATATACTAAAATAAAAAAAATACAAAATAAGAAGAAAAAAAAATCGAGATAGATGTCATGTGTCCATGGTTGTGTGTACATATAAAATTATCAACTAATTATGATATCGAGTTCACTAATAATTGAAATTTTTAGATATATCGCAGTTGCAGTTGCACAAACATTCAATGCTACGAAACTACATATATTAGACAACAATTAGTAATTGTTGGTAGAATTTTCGGACAACTCCACCAACAAAATGCTATATTTTTTTGTTTGGAGTCAAAACACTTGGTCGTTTATTATTCAAAAGGAATACATTGGGGAAGCGCACCATTGCTTACTCACTCAAAAACATATCTCAAAATCTACTACGTGGACACTCGCAATGAGTACATTTGAGTACAAGTAGATGTAGTATAGTACTCATAACTTCATCACTCGAAACACTCACAATGGTTACAATTGAGTACAAGTAGATATAGTATACAAATGGAAACACACACTCACAACGGATACATTTGTATTGTGATTGAGTTCTTCTTTCTGTATGATAATTTGCAATGAAATATATGTGTTTTGGTATATTTTATTGGAATACCAATTTTCAGAAGATGTGTAAAACTTATTCTTTCAGGAGAATGTGGGAATTCTTTTATTTTTCATGGAAATAAGATTATTGTTTCGTCAGATTCGGGTGGGTTGGTTTCTGATAGGGTCTTCTTGGTCACGTTCTGGCGAACTACATGTCTATGTCAGCCACGTTTATAACATCAAGTGTGCTTTTCGGATCAAATTAGGAGGACCGTACGTTTGATCGCGCGCTGACGTGACGGTCATCCATTGACACGGTGGGTCTAAAACTAACATGGGAGGATTGGAACCAATAGAAAAGACAGGTCAGCACGTGATTCAACGCTCGATTCCCCTCGGTCCGAGAAGTATTTTTGTTACAAAATGCACCAAAAAATATATAAAGTGAACAAAAAAATGCTAATTTTTTTGTAACAGAGCTAATGTATATCTAAAATCTTATAAACATGGTTATAACAAATCTAAAGTTAAAATATATTCAATATTTAAATTATGTTTAAATTCACTATATGATATTATATAAACATGTCATAACAAAATTTAATTAAAATATATTAAAACTACATTAAATTTATTTTAATTATAATTTAAAATTTCATCTAAACTTTTAAAACATTAGAGTTTATTTTGTTTTTTGTCCGCACGTGACATGAGTAGTAAAAGAAAAAAGTGGCTTAACCAGCTACGCCAATATTTGGGGATAAATTCTTTAGGTGTTGATATTTTTAAGAGAAAATTTGAGTGGCACCCCACTTTTTTTACGCTTATTTAAGGTGCACCCCACAAATTAACATGAATGTATGACACTTCCCACTTTGGACGGTTTTCATCTAAAACGAACGATCAATTTTTTTTTTTGACGAAAATGCCCTTGTCTCCTTTTGTGTCCCCCTCCCCGTCACACGTTGCTGCCCCCCACCCTGCCGTGCTCGGCCCCCCTCCACGGCGTCGCCCCACTCCCCCCCTTCCCCGACCTCGTCGCACCCCTCTGGCCATTACCACCACCACCACCACCATCACCAACATCATCATCATCACCACCACCATCAACCATCATCACCCCCCCCCCCTCCCGCTCCCCCCCCCCTCCCCGACCTCGCCGTACCCCCCCTCCCACTCCGCCCCCTAGCCCCCACCGCCGCCACGCGCTGCTGCTGCTGCTGCCGTCGCTACCGCGCGCTGCTGCTACTACTGCTGCTGCGGCGGCGGCGACGACGGCGGTGGCGGTGGGGGCTAGGGGGCGGAGCGGGAGTGGGGGGGGGGGGGGGGGGGGGGGGCGGTGTTGACGGTTGATGGTGGTGGTGATGATGATGATGGTGATGATGTTGGTGATGGTGGTGGTGGTGATGGCTGGGGGGTGCGGCGAGGTCGGGGAGGGGGGGGGAGTGCGGCGACGCCGTGGAGGGTGGCCGAGCACGACGATAGGGGGGGGGAGTTGGGGGAGACAGATAGTTGACGCGGGGAAGAAGAGAACAAATATGGGAGTATTTTCGTCAAAAAAAATTGGTCAATGGGGTTGACCGTTCGTTTTGGACTGAAACCGTCAAAAGTGGGGGGTGTCATACATTCATGTAAACTTGTGGGGTGCACCTTAAATAAGCGTAACAAAAATGGGGTGCCACTCAAATTTTCTCTATTTTTAATCTATAATGAGGTATTTAGTCTTTTTTTTAATACTACAATGAAACGTTCAATGCATCATTGCATCATTTTGACTTGCATAGCTAGTACCAGTTAAAGTCCTGGTTCAGGACAGGCTGATCGATGGTCCAAGACCCCAAATAAAATGAGGGTACAAATATGAATCCATCTACAATAGAACTAATATATATCATGTACTTTTTTTAATAAAAAGATATTGTGGTGCTATAATGGTAGACTTATATTTCAGAGGTACTTACTTCAAATTCTGATGGCAACAATTTGCTAGGTCTATTTTCGAAATTTTGTCTCGGAACACTATCAGCTCATGGCCGGCCCTGATAGCTACTTGGGCCCATCCAACTAAAAAGTACAACAGTCTGCAATGGCCTCAGGGCCTTCTTCTTTTTTCTGAGGTCCATGCCATGTCCATCATCCATTTTATTCTGTCGCATAAAACAACTATGCAGCGGTTATATATTGATTGAAGTCGTCCCATAACGAGAGCCTAATTTTTTTTTAAAAATAAATCACAATTGTGGTGCATGTAATTGGGGCTGTAGTTGCTTGCAGTCTCCTTTTTTTTTTTTTACTCTTATCATTAAATAAAAAGAATAATATATTTTTCTTTGAGATCAAACCCACTATATTAAGAAGTTTATGTCTCTACACCCTTCTCACTTGGGCTATAAAACTTTGACTTCAAGTGAAAAATATATGCTTATGTTGTCGCTTTTTTAAAACAGTAATAATGCCAAACTAATCCTTATTGGGCCTAGCCCAGCCCAATTACTCATCGTTGCCACTTGTCAGCTTGACAAATAAATAACAATGATAACAATAACTCCCTAGTCCCTAGCAGTAGCATAGTCCCCAAAATTAACATCCGATCCCGAGGACGGCGGTCATCAAACTAGCTGTCAGTATCCACTGCTGCGGGCCCACCACATCTGCCTCAAGATTCGTGGACAAACCGCCCCGTAAAAATAGCGGTGAGCATTCTTTCGGTTTTGGACCGATAAGATTCGATTTGTTTTAAAAAAATTCGGTCCAATTTAAAAATACTCGGCCGTCTTATTCGGTTTCGGATTTTGTGGTAGAAAAAAAATTATATCTACTAGTAAATGCAAATATTTTACACGTATAATAATATATAATAAAAATATTATTTAATTATAGTTAAATCTTTTTCTAACTTATATGGTTAACATGGTGTGTATTCTTTTTGTTTAATTGAGTTCAATTTTTCCGTGTTGAATATCTATAATAACTTAATTTTTTTCAACATTTATTTACATAATTTATTTTTTAAAAATAAAATAGACCATAATATAATGACGGTTTAGACGTCTCACTTTTGAGCCGTTTTAAAATCTCATTATATAAGTAGAAGATGTGATTTAAAATTCGACTTAATTTAACAATTATTCCAACTTTTGATATATAAAATTCTACCACTTTAAGTATAATCTCAAGTTTGTCATTGGTCCACTAAACAGTAAAAATAGTGAAATCGGACAAACTAAATAAAACGAATAAACTTAATCAATTATCATATATATATATATATATATATATATATATATATATATATATATATATGGATAAAATGCACCGAATTACCATAATACATGAAACCCTCCACTTTAAACGGAAACCGAAAATGACTAACAGTTAACTCCTTTGATCCCCCATTTAAGTGGGGGTGCATCTTGAATTATGACAAAAATATCCTCAAATAAGTGGGGTGCACATTGAATTATGACAACGTGACGAGGAGGGGGCAATGTAGCAAGGAGGCGCACACGCGGTGACGAGCAGCGGCAGCGCATCAGAGAGGGGGTCGCGTGCGCGATGAGGAGGGGGGGGGGGTGCGATGAGGAGGGGGGCAGCGCCGCGAGGGAGGGGTAAGCCGACGGGGCATGCGGAGGGGCGAGCGGTGTGGAGGGGTGGTCGTGCAGAGGGAGGGGATTGTGTGTGCAACGTGAAAATGGCTGCATGACGAGGAAGGTGGAAAACCGACGAGACGAGTATAAATATAAATTTGTGTAGGACACATTAAACAATAAAAATAATCTGACCATATATATATATATTTTTGAACTAATGATTTGTAAGGTTAATTTTTTTCTTTCGAAAATTTTCGAACTTGTTTGATTTTATCTAATTTAAATAAACATACTATCGCTTATAGAAAATTTTCTGTAAATTTTTTGAAATAAATTGAACCAAAACCCAATCCCCTGCTGTACTACCAAAACACTTTCCCCCTCCCAGAAGCAAAAGAAAAGGAGAAAGCAGTCCCTCTAGAAATCCTTGGAGTGACTTGTTCGTCTCGTCCAAGAAAGCTCCTCCTCCTGTTCCTTTTAATCGTCATCTCCGCTGGTCCCGCCATTCTCCCACTTCCCACGGCTTCTTCTTCGAACGGCAGGCGGCCAATGGCTCCTCCGCTGCTGCTCCTTTGGCTGCTGCTAGCGTTCTCCCCATCTCCAGCGTCCGGGTTCTCGAAAGTGAGGGGCGTGAACTTGGGGGGATGGCTGGTGGTGGAGCGGTGGATCAAGCCTTCCCTCTTCGATGGAATTCCCAATGGGGACATGCTTGTGAGTTTTTTTTCCCATTATAGGAATTAAACTTCTTTTTTTTCTTTTCCCTTGATTGGGTTTCTTCGGGGATTAGGATGGAACGCAGGTGCAATTCTGGTCGGTGTCGCTGCAGAAGTACGTGAGCGCGGACAATGGTGGAGGGGGGAACGTCACGGTGGACAGGAGCGTCGCTTCGTCGTGGGAGACCTTCAAGGTTTGGTTCTCTGCTACAGTGTTCTTGAGTCCTTTGCCGAAATGCGCGTTTAATTCGTTCAGTACTAGTTTATTCTCAGGGCCGGTCCGAGAATTCTAGGGACCTAGGGCAGGGTTTGAAAGTGAGGCCTCTCCAACGCGTAAAAGAAAAAACATTCCTTTTTTTTTTCTAAACTAATTTTATAGATTTTTTTTTCTCGGACACCCATTTTGTCAATCAATTTAAGAAATAAAATATATTTAAAAAAAATTAACTAATAAAAAGTTAGGTAAAAAAGTAACTAGTTGAGTAACCTTACTGACGTTGTTACAAATAAGACAGACAAAAGGACAAAGTAACTGTTAGACTAATAAAAGATATTTGAAAAACAACAACAAATAGATTAGTTGGTCTCATTGTAATGGCTCTATTTACTTACGTTACGGTTCGAAGCATGTTATTACCATTTTGGTTACTAAATCTTACTATGTATAAGTGGGTGTAGAACCTCTTTGAGCGGCCTTCCTACTAAAATTATTACTATGGAGGACTACTTAGGTGGATCTCGAGCCTGTTTAGACATTTCCATTGCAAGAACCGGCTGGGCTAGCTAGTAAGTAACCTTGGGCCCTGTTTGGAGGCCTTGCCTATTGAAGGGCCTGGGGCGGTCACCTAGCTCCCCACTCTCTGGGCCGGCCCTGTTTATCCTTAAGGACGCGGCGTGGAAACTCCAAAATTCATTAGTAAATGCAAAAAGAAAAAGAAAAAAAAAGGTGTGTCCTTGACCCCGTGTCTGAAATGTGTCGTGTCATATTCTTATCTGTGCAGTTTAGTGCATGTGCACCCCTGCCTTTAGTGCCCCGACTTCAAGTCAAGAACCTTTTGATAGGTTCTTCTGATAAGTTGGAACGGTTGTGTAGTAGCAGCCAGCTTGGTTGCTAATGGGATTCTGAAACAGAGACACTGATCAGTCACCAATGCTTTATTTTTTCGTATGTTTACGTAACTTAATACAGATGGAAGCTGTGCAGGCTGAAACTTAGGCTGCGGAGCTCGAGTATGTTGGATGATAGTCGAAACATAGCAACTAATATTAGATCCTTTTTCCACTAAACTCTGCTCCTTTATGCCTGCCTCTATTTGGCATAATTAGCAACTACGAATAAAGGAGAGTGGTGGACCACAAAGTAAAAGCTATTCACAAGGATTCATGATGATTAGTGGAGGCCTCTAATATTTTCCTGTTCAATGTAGCCTTATTGTCAGCTTGGGTAGTAACCTTGTAGTGGTGGACTCCTAGTTCTATGTTTACAGTTGTGTAGTCATAATTTTGTCTGAATTTTGAATTAATTATTTAGTTTTCTTTCAATTATCTAAATATCTAATTATGATGAAAAATAAAGAAGCATCTTATAATCCACGATCATTCTGATATGCCTCTCTGATGATTATGTCAGATCCTTCGATACAGAGTGAGATGATCAAATTTCACAATGAACAAATTGATTCACTGCTAACGTTGCTATAGTCACCTTTAATTGTGAAATTAGATGATCCAACTATCTATGTCTACTCGATCCATGATTCTTGAACTTGTAAGCCAATAACCTTATGAAGTAGTGTTAAGATTCTAAATGATTGTTTTTATAAGAGAGTTTGTTCTAGGCACTCCATAATGCAATTCCTTAATTGTTCGCTCTTTGATTTTAGATAATTAATTATGTGTTCTTTCATTTTAGATATGGAGAATATCTGACGGGGAGTTTCAGTTTCGTGCATTTGGTGGTCAGTTTTTAACATTAAACGGTGAAGGGAGTTTACTCTCAGCAACAGCAGATTCACCATCTGTGAATGAGACATTCTATCTCGAAAGAAACAATACAAGAATTCACTTAAAATTCTCAACTGGCAGCTATCTACAGGTATTTCTTATGGTCTATGAATATGTCTAAAGATCACACTTTCCCTCTAATGTTTAAATTCACGAAGTTCTAATTTTTTTTTTCTTTCTATATCAAATCCATTCTTTTTGCTGATACCCTCACACAATATTTCCTTACATATAAAAAGAATAATGTATGTATACCCATTAGGCCACATCAGATAATCAGCTAAGAGGGAATTATCAAGGCGAGCCAGGGTGGGAGGATAATGATGCAACATTTGAAATGGCCATTGTTTCCAATGCTCTTCATGGAGATTACCAGCTTGCTAATGGATATGGGAATAGTAAAGCCAAAGATGTTTTGATGGTAAGATATAATTGATTTTTGAGCTCATAGTACTGAGTCACCAGTAATTATAGACTACCCTTTAATTAGAAGCTCCAAATTACTAAAGGCTTGCTTCATCCTGCTCAATCAGTGTTGCTTTCATAAACTAATGCGTAATAGATTATAGTCTAACTTACAGAATCATAGAAGCACCTTCATTGCAGAAGAAGATTTTGCCTTCTTGTCCCAGCATGATATAAATACTGTGAGAATTCCTGTTGGATGGTGGATTGCACATGACCCGGATCCACCAGCTCCTTTTATTGGAGGATCCTTGCTAGCTCTGGACAGAGCTTTCTTATGGGCACAGTAAGTCTTGTTTCTCACCGTTATTGTGATGCACTGTCCACCTTGTCGACCACTTTTGCCATTTAAGCTTAAATTAGTATTGTACTATTAATGTTTCTTGTGCAGGGCCTACAATATCAAGTGCATTATTGATCTCCATGCTGCTCCTGGCTCACAAAATGGAATGGAACATAGTGCTAGCAGAGATGGTTCTGTAGACTGGCCCCTACCAGAATACATTTCACAAACTCTGGATGTTATAGACTTTTTATCTGCAAGGTACATTTTTCTGCTAATGAGTATAATGTTCCAAAATAACTGTAGAGACATTTGTCTAATATTTTAGTGCCTAGTTGTCCAATTTTGAAATTGAATTGTTCTGCATTTTTGTTAATGTTATAGAGGAGATGGTCCTTAACAAAGCTGAGTAGTAGGAGAAGGCCTGAAGGAACTTGGCTTGACGTTGTAAAGAAGGATCTGGTTTTTGTGAATGTTATAGAGGAGATGGTCCTTAACAAAGCTGAGTAGAAGAAAGAGTTCACATAGAAGACCCCCAACTTTTGGATAAAGTATTGTTGTTGTTGTAGTGTGAATGAGATATTCTTTTCTCTATATAGACTGGTAGAAATATATTAAGCATTTAAGTGGAGGTCATGATCTCTGCAGACTAGTTGTTGCTAGTTCTTGCAATCTTAACTTCACATCCATCGTTTGGGTATAGTCACAAATGTCTCTCCGTATCATGTGGTTGTTGTATACCCTTTTCCATGTTATTTGGCCATTAATGTATTGCTTGCATTACCTCTTGGTTTACAATGTCATGAGTGAATCTCATCGTATTGTGTGAAGAAGTGTAATTAAGTTGTTGACTTTTACGGTTTTACTGCCAATTCTTTTAGGGATTGATCAGGCTTTAAGATTATTTTTTCCGCTCTTCCACACTTCAATTTATGAATATAATTTTTCTTTCTTCCTTAGACTTTTGGACCTTCCTAGGTTCATCTTACTTTTGCCCTGAATAAGTATTCTGCTTAGATTTTCTTAAAATAATGCAGACTATAGTTTATTCATCAGAATGGGGCAACTGGAAATAACCCATTGGAATTTGAAGCTTGAATGGGTTTGAAAGTAGATATCTTAAAAAATATGAACTCGACCAAATGATATATAACATTTATATCCGCATTAGTTTCACTCTAGATGTATATACCGTATGGCTATGTTACCCGGACTCTCCACTTTAAGGAGAAGTACCCGTGTCGATCGGGTAGGACATGGGTATGGGTATGGAATCCGTATCTGATCCTCCATGATGACAATCGGATCCTTCATGGTTACAATTAGGAGATTGATAGTGAAGTAGATAGTTTATTTTAATGTGGTAGTGATGTAGATAGTTTATCTTAATATGATAGATTGGTAGTAAAGTCGTAGGGGAGCTGAAGGGGCAGCCCCTTAGGGACTTATCCAACTAGTTCAGTAAAGTTTACTAGTAATTTATAATTACAGGTTGTCTTTCTGTGAAACCTTAGTCATATCCCCGTACCCATATCCAAAATTTGGGTCCTTTTTAGCCGAGTCTGTGTGTCCTTCAATTATGAGTTTAAAGGACTCGACTCTTGGATATGTACCCGTACCCGACACCCATACCCGAGTCCAGGTAACATAGCCGTATGGAGGTTGCTGATTATCCATGTTGACAGTCCTTTGTATGTTTTGGCAAGGGATTACAACATGTTGGTAATGCTGAAACCATCCAACTACATCAGAAAACTACTATATAAATCGGAAAATCTCCAACACTCACGCATTAGAGGTTCCAGAGTCGGATTGCAGATTTTTTTTCCCTCATTGCAGGTATGGAAACCATCCTTCGCTCTTGGGAATCGAGCTATTGAATGAGCCTTCTGCTGCTTCAGTCCCATTAGATGTTTTGATTTCTTATTACATGAGAGGTTACCAAGTTGTTCGGAACTATTCATCTACAGCTTATGTGATAATTTGCCAGAGAATAGGGAATGCAGATCCAATGGAGTTATTCAAAGCAAACATTGGGGACTCAAATGTTGTAGTGGATTTACATTATTATAACCTCTTTGATACATTTTTCAGTAATATGAGTGTGGCAGATAATATTCAGTTTATATATGAAAGCAGAGAGCCGCAATTACAAGCTTTAAACAGTGCAAATGGGCCTCTTACTTTTATTGGTATGGTCCTTTATTCAACTCTGTTTTGCAATTTGATGGATTTATATGTACTGAATAATGAAAAGAGTAACTTTTCTTTTTATGGATATGAAGTAGCATATATATGGATTTATACGTACTGTAAGAATCTTCCAACTATCTGTTCGCCTAGAAGTTTAAGCTATTTGTCTTGTCTGACAGTAAGCATCTAGCCAAATTAAAGTTTCACCTGCATAGGGCCCCTCCTATGTGGAAAAGGAAAGTCATATATGTCAACGGCTATTACAAGTTATAGTTCACTTAGAACATCTTAAAACCTGGTGGTTTTATAACATATTTAAATACCAAGTGTGCTGGATAGAAAAAGCTGTTATACGTGAGGTACTTCTCTCTACCAAAATAACCTTGTTCATCCATGTCCGACGCTTTTATAGACAAAAGAACTTCCCCACTTCTATGAATCCTGAAATATTCAAAAGACTACTTGTGTCCCTATTTAGCAAATACTATAAGATTTCAAAATTTCAATACAGTTACCAAATTTTCTACTTTAAGTTCCTTAATATTCAAACCCAAACTCATCCACATAAAAACTTCCACACGTTCATGTTAAATATACAAATAGGTACAAGAATACACATGTATAGCCGCATTTTCATGCCTAGATTTTGGACAGTTACTGTGTCAAGCACCCATGTCCGTGTCGAAGTATGACTCGGTTTTCATGTCCACTAATCATAGCTGAAAACCTATACTAGATGGTGGATCTGCAACGTTCATCCAGTCAACTGAAAAGATCCCAAGCATTTATGAGTACATGCTCTAGGAAGGAAAAAATCTCTCTCTGAATTATGGTTATTTGGGCTGTATCACTAAAGCATCAATTGTATATACGGTATTTCACATCAGGTATTTGGCTATCTGTAACAAATTGCTTTTAAATACTTGATTCAGGAGAGTGGGTGAATGAGCTGAACGCAACGAGTGCTTCCCAGTTGCAGTATCAAATGTTTGGGACAGCTCAATTGGAGGTTTATGGTGCTGCTTCATTTGGTTGGTCCTATTGGACTCTCAAGAATGATGAAGTGCATTGGGATTTTGAGTGGAACATCCGGAATAAATACCTTATACTTGGTAAGTATATATAACCTTTAGTCATCTACAATATTTGACACTTAAAAACCTAGCATGTTTATTCATATTGATACTAGTGTTATTGTAAAGAAAGGAAACTTGTGGCCTTGCACATTAAGAGAAAGAAGAAAAAAAAGGTTGTTAAAGAGGGGGAAAATAAAGGTTGTTAAGTGTGGTGCAAAAATTGTGGTTTGACCAAGTCCGGTTTTCTGTCGATGGTATCCAAATTATATATTTTTTTTCATAGCACCTGAATCTGATACATCCATTAGCAGTTTTGCATACACGACGTTACAACTATTACTCTTTTCATGTTCATGGACGTAATCAGGAATAAGCATGCACAAACACACAGAAATGTACATACACCTTTAGTGTTGCTTTGGTATATAACCCTTATAAACTTGACTTGGATCGTCCAAGCTTAATTCCAAATTAAACTTGACTTTGATCTGTCCTTGTGCATGTGCGTAGCAGATGCTTAGTATCTAGGTGAAGTAGCAGATGTTGAAGTAGTAATTGATTTAGTTAGTGACCTTTATGTAGTCGAAGTGAAAGCCATCGAGATGTAGTTTGTGATCCTTTTGGGCGTATGTTACCCAATTTTTTAATGCTATTTGCTCCTCTTGTTCTGTTCTTCAACACTTGGCAATTAGACCACTATCATGCAGTTAGATACCTGTCTTCATTCTTCTTTTTTCTTTTTGGAGAGGATATTTTTTGTTGGTAAAATGTAATACAGAATCAGCACTTGCTTTACAGTTACAAGCTTCTTACTTTTTAGTAGTGGATAAATCTTTTTTGAATTCTTATTATTAAATAATCGATATATTGCTTTTACTTACCTTTTGATGGGTTGCCTTTATCATTTAAGAAATTGAGAGTTTCTTTTGCTGATTTGTAACTGGTATGTTTCTTGTAGGTAGTTCATCAAAGGCTTACCCAGCCAGATTTTCTTTGATAACATTGACATTTGGTGCAGTCTTATTGTTCTTCTTCGGTATGATGCTTTAGTACTACAAACATATCAGTGCTCTTGGTGGATTTTTTACCGCCACACTTTTTTAATTTCTTCATTCATTTTTATGTACCAATATACATGTTCAACCATAGTTGCATGGAGGGTCAAAGATTTGTAATATATCATAATGTAGAAAAGTAACCCTACTCGACATTCTTATTCGTAAATATATAAATAAAATTCCATTGGTGTTATTTGGTTCACAATACGTGGTCAATATTTAAAGCGATGTTCACAGTATGCCGTATCCTTGGTTTTGACATGTCCCACCGATGCCAGTTGGTACCTAAATTGTGGCTCTCTTTCTTAGTTAGTTCAGGAAAGAAAAAAGTTAAAAATAAAACGAGAAAAGTATGACAAAATACAACGCTGACACAATCATTCGATCATGTTGCAAGATTAACATGCTAAATTCCTTATCGACACAAAATAACCATTACCATTTCTTGAAGTTTTATACTATAATTCACAACATTCATACAACTTAATATATCCCATTCAAAATATCTATTGTTGGGTGCTTTTGTTTAAAATCAAGTAAAATAAGCAACCATTTTTTTATTGCAAATGAATAATTCAACAATGTTGAATATTATTTCTTTCATTCAAACTAATGGAAAACAACAAATAATAAATAAATTATGGCTAAATCCATCAAATATTTTTCTTGTTCTTTAAGTAAGTTCTTATTACTTTTTGGCTTTAGGAAACCAAAAAATTAAAAGACCGATCTAGAAAATGCCGATACCAATACTGATACTCAGGGTCTGAAATCGATTTGGATGCCGATACTGCCAACCTTGGTTTAAAGCCATTGCTTATAAACAAAAATATATGCCCGCTTTACAATCTGTCCAAGAAAAAAATACCCAAGAAAAAGTACAACCAGAAAACCATAGTACGATATAGGAAGGCCAGCTAGTCCCATGACCTCACCAATTGGTGTATACGGAAGTGCTATACCGATAGCAGAAACCAGTGTAGTTGAGAAGATCACAGGCCATGATGCAACATCCTGTATGAATGGAATCTTTTCTGTCCTGATCATGTGGATTACAAGTGACTGCATTAGGAGGCCCTCAACAAACCATGCAGAATGGAAAAATGGTGATTCTTGAAGTGTGTAGGCATCGTAGTAAAATCTAAGAAATAGAAATGTGGCAGTGTCGAATATAGAACAGACTGGTCCATTCCACAGCATGAACACTGGTAATTCTTTAGAAGACCAGTGCTGTGGGACCTTAGCATATGCTTCGTCCATGTTGTCCCAAGGGATTGCAATCTGGCCTAGATTATATATAAAATTTTGGGTTAGAAGCTGTCTTGGAGTAAGTGGCTCAAACTCTAAGAATATGGTTGCAATGAGAAGTGACACAACACTGCCAATATTCGCAACCAAAGACATTTTGATGTACTTCATTGTGTTCCCATGAGTAAGCCTGCCACGCTCAACCCCAGAGACAAGGACTTTCAAATCCTTTTCAAGTAGAATAATGTCTGCAAGATCTTTAGCTGCACTTGCTCCTGAGTCGACAGAAATTCCGACATCAGCAGCGTCCAATGCAAGGGAGTCGTTTATTCCATCACCTAGGAACCCAACAACATGTTTTGTGGCTGTTTGTAGTGATTGGATGACACGAAGCTTCTGTACTGGAGTAAGACGAGCAAACACTGTGATTCTTTTGACTGTCTCATTAAACTCTGCATGATCAAGAAGCTCAAGGTCTGGTCCTGTTGTCACGTGAACTGTCTTAATGCCAACCTCTTTGCAGACTTTTATTGCTAGGGAGAGTGAGTCACCTGTTAACACCTTTGCCTTTACTCCCTTCTCTGCTAGTCGCCGTAGAGCCTGCTTAGCTGAGTCCTTTGGAGGATCATAGAAGGTGAGAAGACCAAGAAAAACCATGTTTGATTCAATTTCTATATTGTTGGCTACATTGTCAAATTTCTGCAAGAAGTAGAAGATAAATAGTGGAACCATTAGAATTCCAAATTAAAGATGTTTTAAGTATGGTACCTCCGTTTAAGAAGTTTCTCTCGAAAAAAGTTGAAGATTATGTTCTTTTTTGTTCCAACTATCTGTTTTAGCATTAACTAGTAGGACTGAAATACAAGAGAGGTGCAGTCTAAGTTGGGGTACTTCAATGAATGTGTTCCTCGTGTCAGATACCACAAGATACCAGGATGCTCCGACACTCCAAGGATATATGTGTAACTTTTCCTCACATATACTAGAATGTGAAACGCTATTTTTAATTATCTGAGGCATATCAATGTTGTAAAGGAAGCTAAAACTCAAACTTCTGGTAAGAAGCTGAATTGGAGTTCAAAAGGTTTCCTCCTCTCGGCCATTTTTATGATTAATTTCCTTCTTTTTAGGAAACAAACAAATGTTTCCTCCCCTCGGCTTTGAAATCATCTCCTTCCTGTCTCCTTTGGCATCCAATCTTTTCATTTATACTGATACACAATTAGTTTGTTTTTCTAAATCTCTCATTTATCGAATTTTATTCTATTTATATTAGATCTTTAAACTAATATGGTATGGATATATTTGTCTATTGCTGTATCCCTGACATTTCATATTCTAGTTTTCTAATTTTTTTGTCTATCCTAGTTTTACAAAATTGTTGTGTCGCCGTATCCTAATGTTGTATGGTGCTACTTGGTCCATATTCTTGCAACATAGGTTACAATACATGTTGAAGATATGTTTATCACATCATTATTGTAGACAATTAATGCCATCGACTTGCTTTATGCTTTCGCATCTTAGCTTATCGAGTCTTTCCTGATAACTATAGCTTTAGAGAAAGTTCATGAAAACAATTAGTTCCTACATCAAACATGTCCATTGAGATGATGAAAATAATAAACCATGATTATTATGTTATAAATGACAGTTCTTCACATTCTGCACTATCTCAAGCCCATCACTAAATCCTTTTCCTTTTCCGCGTCTTCATCATTACAAGTTCGAGCATACAGTGGCATTGACTGGACTGGTAATTTCTCTGGTCAAGGAATCAACCAGTGCTTTCTGCATATTTCTTGGTGACTGTCTCACCCCTTGGAGGTCCAAGAAACAAGATATTGTCTCGTTCTAGTGCATAAGTTGAGTATCATTCTATGTCATCTACTACTACTTAAATCACTTGGTTGTGTTGTTCGACATGGATGTTTCCTTCTATGGCCACCCCTTTACATAATGACAACACTAGGTAAGTTCAAATTGCTAGCAACCATGTATTTCACGAGCGTGCAAAACATATAAGATCAATTGCTAATTTGTCATTTTATTTACACCACTCTCTCTGGGACAATATCCCTTCATTTCGGCAACCCTACTAAAAATTATTGAATACTTCACCAAAGTCCATGCAATACAATGCTAGCGAGCTTTAGTTGGTCGGCCCACGTGAGTTTGAGGGGATGTTAAGAACAGTGTCATACCATTCATTGCATAATGTTTCTATTTTTATGCTTTTCTAGTACTATAGTAGCTAGCCTACTATGTAATTCTTCCTATATATAG
>JANAVB010008799.1:4575578-4625578 GCA_029216955.1 Iris pallida
TCATATATATATATATATATATATATATATATATATATATATATATATATATAACCAATTCGAACAAGACTTTTGAGACCACAAATTTTCTTCTTACCAGATAACGTATGACACAATGGTCTATTCAAAGCCAATGTTCTGGTCTACGTCACTCCAATTAATTACATCCATGATGTGACCCAATTGCACATAATGGATGCCAATCCACAAAAAAGTGTCGTGTTCAAATCTCTCTCTCTCTCTCTCTCTCTCTCTCTCTCTCTCTCTCTCTCTATATATATATATATATATATATATATATATATATATTCTAGAAATCCCTAGGACTTTTTAACCTCCCAAGGCTCCCTTGAAAGCTAGATTACATGTCCCGTCCCCATGGATTATAGTTACCAGGTGCACCTAAACTCCCATTGAACAACATTTTAGTACAAGATTTTCGGGTCGGTATATTTTTGATTCGGATCATTGTGGTACTCGATCTGGATATAGCGATCTGAATCAATCGATGAAATCTCACTGTAAACTTTATTTTTATGGTTTATTTACGTGTTTGTTTATCTTATTGAACGAAGTAAAGTAGACTTTTCTAATGTTCTAGATAAGGTTTTCTTTCCATATATGACACAGTTACTTGTTACTCATTTGAATTTGAACAAGTAACAAGTATCGACAAAATAGTATTTTTAAGGCTTAATTGCAACTTGATACCCTCAACTATCACAGTTTTTCAATTGATACCCTAAACTTTTTTACTCAACAACTTGATACCAAGGTTCACAGTATCGGTATCGGAATCGGTATCGGACCATTCCTATGAGTATTGGTATCGGCGATATCGGTAGTATCGGCGGTTTCGGATCGGAGTATCGGATTTTTCGGTATCGGAAAACAAATAATTATTAATAAATTAATAACATTTAAAACATATATTTTATACATTTAGGCATAATTTTAAGTATTTCCAGTGTTATTTCTTAGTAGTTTTGAAAATAAATGAAATAGTAGTCACCCTTACCGATTGGTTTATATTAGATCAATTTTCTTCTTTTACATGCCTTTACAACCTTATTATGCTTCAAACCCTTGTTGATTTGCCTTTTTCGTTCAATTCTCTTTGCTGAATTGATCGAAAAAGAGACCCCCAACTGTCGGTATCGGTCAGTATCGGGTATCGGATCGGGACACGCCAAAACGTATCGGTATCGGCCGTATCGGATCGGTATCGGCCGATACTTTAAACTATGCTTGATACCCTCAACTATCACCGTTTTTCAAATGCATGCCCTAAAATAAAATAAAAAATCCAGAAATACCCCTACCCCCTCTCTCCCTCCCCCCTCCTCTTTCTCCGGCGATGCCCTCCCCCCTCCCTCTCCGGCGATCGATGCCTCCTCCCATCCTCTCCGGCGGTGCGCGACAATAAAGACGGACGGTGGGAAGAGGGGGTGGAGGGGAGGGTGGGGACGAGCAGGGGTGGGGGAGAGGGGAGGGGGTGGGACGGCGAGAGGAGGGTGGGGGTGGCTGTAGGAGGGGACAGATTGGAGGAATGGCGGGAGGAGGGAGGCGCACCGGTGGGGACGACCGAGGGAGGGGCGGCGGCGGAAGGAGGCAGGTGTTGGCCGAAAGGGTAAGGAGGTAGCAATGGTGGAATGGGTGGGGAAAAGGGAGATGAAAGGGGTATTTTCGGAAAAAAAAAGTTTAAGGGTATCAAATTGAAAAACAAAAGTTTAGGGTATCAAATTGAAAAACGGTGATAGCTGAGGGTATCAAGTTGCAATTAAGCCTATTTCTAAAGCGTATCACGAACCAAATTTAAGAACCAACGCATCCTACCACCTTTGTAACTTGTTGTAAAACCTGTACAATGACCCAGGACTTGCTGCGTTCAAGGTAACTATGTCCTGTATTATACAAGTACTCACATGTTGTACAATATTGTACATACAGTATCACATCTATATTATTCTACATTAAGAATTTATAAAGTGACACAAAATCCCCTGGCTTAATGAAACGATATAAAATACATGGCACCTGCCCCTGGAAGACACATGGTATTCACCCCGCGACCTAGGTACAACCATATGGCACCAATCCCTTAGCTAGGGCTGTCAACGGGTCGGGTTCAGGTAGGATATAAGTAAAGTGCGAATCCAACCGGCTACCGAGTGACTGGTATTTATATATAAAAGAAAATAATTAAATGTTACCAAGTGACTGGTATTTATATATAAAAAATCACTAAATGTGGAATGTGTAGCTCGAACCTAGTACCTGTACCACCAAACCTTCAAGGCTTAACCAACTAGCGACACACCAACTTAAGTCTACCTTAAGAATGTTCTAATATTTAATTAAACACGAACCACAACCCCAAATATTTTTGGATTTCATATGTACCTGAACCCGACCAGAAATTAACCCGTGTTTTATGTTTTTATATCCAAACTGAATTTTTTTAGCTAAAATTTGAGTCAGGCTCTAACAGGTCATACTTTTAGCTGAATTATAAAATCTACTTCTAAATACTCTTACTCTTTAAGTTTATTTTTATTATAATATATGTAGACAATAATTATATTAATATTATAGTGTTCTTATTACAATATAAAAAGTATGAAATCTATTTTTAATCAGCCGACCCCAAGAACTTTGGATAAAGTCTTTGTCGTTGTTGTTGTTGTTGTTGATGTTGTTGTATAAAATATTTTTATTATAATATCCAAAAATAATTATATATTTTCTTAAACATTTTTCTCACTGCCATGACAAATATTCTTTTACCTCTTAGGATTAAATTTTTATAATTACTAAAATATAAAAAATTGTTGTAGATGGACTTTAATTCTTATTTTGGTGCCAGAGAATCTAAAAGTGTTATAAAATTATAACTGAAAAAAATATTAATATAATTATTTTTAAATATTATATCTGATTTTTTAGAATATTTTTAAGCACAAATATTTAACAAAAAAAAGTTTAATAAAAAAAAAAGAACTTTGGAAAAAAGTAAGTTTGTGGTTATTTATAGCAAGTGGGCAAAGTTTGAATATGGACGGAAGCAAAATTTTGATTTCATTTTGTTTTAACACAAGAGTCTAGTGTCATGGACTAGCAACCGCATCGGAGAGGGGGTAGGTGCCACATGGCAGTAGGTGTGCATGTGTGCCACAATCAGGTGCCATGTAGCGTGTCAACCATTAGATTGGTGCCAAATGGCATTGCTGGTCAGGTGGCTATACCACGTCATTGTAGGTCAGATGGCAATGAGGGTCATAGGGGGTGCCACATGGCGATGTGGGCAAGGGATCCTTAATAAGGGGATGGTTCCAAAAGGGGGACTTTTTGAGTCAGTTCCTAAATGACTTCAATACAAAAGTATATAGATTTAATATTGTATGCACAATATTGAGTGCTTGTACTCTTGAGGACCTAAATATTATTACATTCCAATTTAGGGACTCTGGCAACTGCTGAGAAGTCCTAGGGTCTTCTACCATCATAAGAGAAGTCATGGGGATACGTAAAAACATGTGTATATATATATATATATTTTTTGAAAGAAGGTAATTGTGGCAAAGGCTCCCACCGGGAATCGATCTCCTGACCACTCGGGCCGCATGCCTCACCACCACCACTAGGCTAGAGGGTCATTGGCATGTGTGTGTGTGTGTGTATAATGAATCACTCATCATGATGGAGAGATCGAAAAGGATGTCGTACATAGAAGCAAAGGATCGTTTAAATGAAGGAGTACTTCTGGAGTACTGTTATGGATTACTTTGTTATTGCAATATCCCTCTAAAGTTGAAAGAAAATTCTACAAGACTACTATAAGACATACTTTATTGATCAGAATGTTGGGTGATTAAGAAACAACATGTCTAGAAAGTAAGTATAGCCGGAAAAAGAATGTTACTAGTGACAAAAGATCATAAAACTGAACTTAATTAACAATATTAAATCCTGGCCATTCATTCTAATCCAAAGGTAATCCAAAGGGGTGGGTGACAATTCACTGTAAGTAACAAAATCAGGTAGGGTTAGTCCCCTACTTTTCCTCAAACAAAAACACATTTAACTACTTCGCTTACATATAGAATATATTCCTTCCCTAAGATAGGAAAAGTTTTAACCTAACATAGAAAAGAATTTGATCAATCTAAAGCTTCAAAGGATGAGTAAGATTAAAGACAAATAGGCCGACTACTACTTATTCATAACCATTGGAACTTGGAACAATATAAAACTAAATCTAACATTAGGATTAGGAAGCATAACTCAGACAAGTCGGAAATGCAATTCTAGACGAACATGAAATGAATTGACAAGTCACCTGCAGGAATGGTAATATCAACATCTTTTACACCATGAACCATCCCAGATCCTTCACATACCAGACAATGATCCTTTACACCTATGACTGGTTATTAGTATTGCTCAGATAAATAGACAACCACATAAGTAACGAATGTTAGTATTAACCTTAACTATTTTGCCTTGGCCTTTGCAGGAAGCACATGTGGAGATGAATGGAAATACGGAAACCTAAACAGAGACATTTACATTATCAAATGAATAAAAGAGCATATCATAGTTTTGTTTGGTTATATAAGACAACATTGTCTGAAGTTCATAATTCTGGAAAAATAAATTATTTGGAACGAATTTGTTGAAAAAAGATAACTGTAATATGAGTTAGAGTTCTCACCTTTCCAAGGCCATTACAAGTAGGACATCTAGATGGCTTTGCATTGATTGAATGACCCCTTCCATCTGTATCTCCGTACAGAAAATAAGCAAACCAAATTACTTTAAAAGACTGCCACTGACAACTCTAATGAACGAGTAAGATTGATGTATGTGTATATAACAATGTGTGAGCATCTTAATGACAGGGGTGATACTTTAAAGTTTAAAGTTCGAACGTTCAAACATTGTAATTTGTCAAGACATCACCTGAATCAGACAATACCACATATTTATAACATCAGATGAGCAACTACCAAGGGAAGAATGATAACCAACATGGTAATAAAAGATGTGAAGAGATCTAGCCAGCCAAAGTGTCCCTGTTGAATCTCATGAAACCTACATGTGAGTCCACAAGAACAGTTCGATCAACAGGAGCATGTCCAAAGTACTGTGTATTAGGGAACAAAAGCTACATAACTTATATTAAGTATATATATATATACATGTAAGCCAACAAGACTTCTATTACTCATATATTCATGTAAGCCAACAAGAGACATCTGGAGAAGTTACAAACTTTCAAGTATGATTTAATTTGTAAACTTCATGTCACTAGGATGATTACAGAATTTAGTCAAGAAAAGTAGGATATTAATTATAATATGAAAGTTCAAATATGAAGTATTTACTCACAGCATGACCCACAAGGAACTTGTGCGCTAAAGGACACGTGCTTTTTGCATCCTTTAGCAGCTTCAGTAAAAGAGAGATTCAATTCCACCTACAAAACATGCCAAAAAGATGTAGATATGCTAAATAACTATTCAACAGCACATAGCAAAGAACAGGTAACTATTCCAAAAGAAGAAGGAAAAAAAAAAACATGCCAGATAGATATGCTAAACAGTTATTCCAAAAGAATAAAACAACAACCTGTAGATCAGCTGCATGTATTTCTCTTTCGTGTTCAAAAACCTACAGCAGGATTAACAATCATATCACTTCCAATAAAATTTTGAAAGAAACTATACAACAAGAAATACCATATCACCTCAGAGAATATCTTAGAGAACTTGTCAGAGAAAGGGTCCTGATAAGTACTTCCATATCGCCTTGCATCATCACCAGGATACCTTACTTCCTCGGCTCCTTTCAAGGATTCCTATCAAAATTTTCAATACAACTAAAGCAAAAGATGGCATATAATATGCATGAAAAATAAAAGAATGAAGGGAATGGAGAGGCGACCGCAGACTCAAATAAAATGTGTTTCACCGAATCTTCAATGAAAAAGGTAAGCAGTTACCCTGTCATACTGTGCTCTCTTTTCAGAATCGTGCAATGTCTGGATATGCAAGGGATTTAAATTAAAAAAAAAAAAATCAGCCCGAACAAAAGTGTAGAGTTATGTAATGAATGATCAGTTGTTGGAAGTACTGACCTCATAAGCATCCCTTATCTCTTGGAACTTTCTAGTTGCTGCAGGATTATTTTTATTTGCATCTGGATGGTACTTCTTTGCAAGCTGAATTGCTCAAAAAAATAAGATTAGATATATATAGGTTGAACATATATAGGATCAGAGCCAACAAGTATTGACAGAACATGTTACCCTTACTTGAACATATTGCGATAAAAGGATACATAGATCAGAAAAAAAAAAATAGGATGAATCAATCCTATAGTTATTACATACAGATATTAAAATCCTATAGTTATTACATACAGATATTAAAAAAACAAGGAATATAAAATGTAGTGAAAATTATGATTAAGGAACATGTATAGCATAATAACTCCATGACAGAAGAATAAATAGACAACTCTCAAATAATCGTGGTTCAAAGTATAGGCTATCAGATGTTCTATAGAATTATCAGTTTTGGCAGTTTTGATATATTTTGCAGTTTAGGATCAGAGGGTTTTGGCACTTTCAAAAATTTATTTTTTTATTTATGTCATTTAAGCATAACTCCAAGCTTCTGAAATCATTTTGGGTGAAATAGTGATAGTCATCACTGAATGACAAAATGAAAAAGTTGCATATGGCAAGCTTGTTACAATTTTCTTTCCCTCTCTTGATGACTGTTGTCAATTTACTCTTCAATTGGTAAACATGACCAAGAGACCAACCAATAAAATGGACATATTTCGCTTGCTAGTTGGTCTGGGCAAAAAGAATTGCAAGACCTTTGAGAATTGATGAGCGAAACAAATGTTCATAAAGATGTAGCTGCATAAAGGTAGATGAGAAAATGTAAGATGAGCCTGGGTTGGAAAAGGGGAGAAATAATAGGCAGTAAAAAAACTTTGAAACCGAACAAGGGTAGGAGTTAACAGCCCCAATTATCTAACACACTGTCAAGAACCAGTCAAACAAAATCAGAAGATACTTTTGATGAAATAAAATTATAAATAAGCATGTATTACACAGTAGGGAAATGTAAATGCCTTCTGAAACTACTACATGAAGTACATCGACAAACAACTTAATATCCACTTCTCATAGCACATGCACATGTATGCTTGACATTGTCCAGCTACTTACTGCATGGAAGGCTTTCTTGATTTCATCCCGACTAGCATTCTTAGGGACACCAAGAATTTCATAGTAATCACGATCTAACACATAACGCACTCCTGCACAAATACATACATAAAACATAAAGAAAATTTAAGCCAAATGTATACAAAGTGCTAAAGAGAGAAATGACAAAGCCATGTAATAAAGAATTAGATAAAAGTACCTGTAGCATGAAATTTTCGATTTGGAAAAGATGTTGCTCCAAAATAGGATCTTCTAGCAACACTCGTTTTGCATCCGCATGGAACTAACAAGAATGAAACTTATAGGTGAATAACATATGAATCATATTAAAGAGATGAATGATACCACACTTCCTTAACATAGTAGCATGTCTCTGTAAAACATATTATCCATAGATAAGATTCAAGACACACAAAAAGATGAAGGCATCCTACATTCAATGAATAGAAATAGGCCTGTCTGCCTACAACATCCCTCCGTATATTATGATATTATCATTATCACCCCAAAGGTCATCCAAATACATTACTTGTTCTTAAAGTAGCCATGAACGGTCATCCCACTAACACCAATGCTTCTTTCATGACAGATCGTTTTAAACCTAGGTTGCACATATACTCCTTCATAGGCATGTATCCATGTTTTTATTCGTGTCCTACACGATACTTCCTCAACGCTCATGTTGAACATGGTCTGCTCATATCTAGGTTCCAGAGAGGAAAAAGTTGAATGTGATCTGGCATGGTATTGCAGTTGTCCAAACCATAATCGAGATACTAGGTTGCAGAGAAACACGGATTTGGATAAGAAAACAATATAAATATCGACTGTGGCATAATGTAGAAATTCTATGATATGGAGGCCATGGATAGGGTTATATTATATATAATCAATATATATATCTACATAACATCTATATTTACTCATATTTTGTATAGTAACTAAGTTCCACAAAGTTTTGCGAAGGACCCACTTTAAAAATAGTCACTTTCTTTTGTCCCTTTGGAGCCTAGACATGTATGAACTATACTCAAGGGACACAAAAAAGGATGAAAGTACCTTAATGACAAATTTAAGGGACATCTACAAAAAATTAAGAAATTTTTTAAAATATATACAACAAATAGAATGCAGACAGAAATGATTGAACTCAAGACCTCAAAGTTAGGAGTTTCATTAATAGTAAAACTATGTAAATAATAGGATAAACAGAACTATATAGTATAAAACCAAAATCTCATGCCCCCACCCCATCCCCCACCCCCAGGTTCAAGGGTGGGTAGCTAACCATGTCAGATACATGATCTTGAAATGGATAAGGTTCTATGGAGGTGTATCGGTGCAACTTAGTCGTGATGTGAGAAAGTAACATTTCTTTTTCTACCAAGTTCTTTCTATAATTTTATTTTGAACCGAGCTACTACTCGAAAGTCAAAACATGCATAACAATAGATACCAATAAGATATACTATACACACACGGCCATTTCTGAGCATGTGCAAGCTGTGAAATCTCATTTTTAGATTTAGGCATCCCTATTTTTTAGAAATTGCAGTTAGAATGTCAGAAAAAAGACATTTTTAGAGTGGTTAAAAAAATGCACTTTTTTAGTATTTGCTCAGGTCCTTGGAATGTCAGAAACGGCCCTGACTAAATTTTTCTTACAAACTCCGTACTCTGAATATGTGTCCTGTGTCTATGCAAACTAGTTCAGAATCTACTACGACAATTATTGCATTTCCCATTTGCCAAAGAAATTTGAGATTCTTACTTCCAACAACCTACTTAACCCTAATTTCAAGAACCTACTTAACCCTAATTAGCGCTGCATTTAATCGTTAAATGGACACAATCATACCTGCGGATAGGTGAGAAATTCGACGCAATAACGGCGAGAAGTGCTCGTTCTTGGCACCGAGAAGATCCCATGAACCGCTCGGGATCGGAGAAGAGAACTGCGATCAGAACAGAATGTGAAGGAAAATGAAGCATAGTTCGGACAGGGAAAGAGAAGTGAGAAATTTGATGGATGGATCGACCCCTAACCTTGGTCTTACGTAGCAGGAGCGATCTCGAAGCAAACCCTAGCCAGCCGGACCTTGCCATCGGCGGCGGACACCGGCAGAGAACCGACAGTGCCGCTGGGAACAGTACAGTAATGGCGAAGAGAGCACCGCTCTTTCCTTTCCAGTGTTGGCAAAAGACGACTGAGAAATGAGAATGGGAATTACTCTTCTAAGACCATCTCCAATGGTGATTTCTAAAATTGAGTTCTTATCCTACTTGGCATTGTACTTTAAGGAGACTTCTATCCTAGTTGAAAGAGTTTCTACATAGAAATTGTAGACATACAAAAATGTTCTCCAATGGTCTCCAATGGTTCTCCATTTCTATCCTATGTGTCACATAGTAAAAGAACCAATTTAATGGTGTGGGGCCCAATAATAATTGTCATGAGAGAGGGGAGAATTTCTATGAGAGTTTCTACATGTAGAAACCCTCCTAGAAAGTTTCCATCCTACATCATTGCCACCTAGGATAGAAATGGTGATAGAAATCACCATTGGAAGAAGTTTTTTCTAAAATGAATTTCTTCCATAGAAATAGGGAAGATAGAAACCCCCATTGGAGATGGTCTAAAAAGAAAAGCCTGCTTTCTGAAAACACACGAAGCATCTCGTTTGGATCAAGTTTTTGGATTCCTAGGAATAGATTTCCAATTTCTTTTGGCAAATGTTAAAGGTCACCCCCAAATTACTAAGGGCAACCATCCTATTAAGGACAACCATGACCATTTCCAATTTTTACTAAGGGCAACCTAATGTTAAGTGATTTACTAAGGGCTACCAAGAGGAGTAAGCTGACAGTTCCCTCTCCCCGCCGCCGCCGACCCGAAGCCCCCGTGCAGCACCCTCTCCCGCCGCCGCCGACCCGAAGCCCCCGCACAGCAACCTCTCCCCGCCGCCGCCGACCCGAAGCTCCCGTGCAGCACCCTCTCCCGCCGCCGCCGACCCGAAGCCCCCCGCGCAGCACCCTCTCCCGCCGCCGCCGACTCGAAGCCCCCGCGCAGCACCCTCTCCCCCGACGGGAAGCTCCGGTACGCCAACAATTCCAACTACAAGAACGACACCATGATCCGCAAGGAGGTCTTCCTCACCCCCGCCGCCCTCCGCGAGTGCCGAAGGATCATCGCCGACAGCGAGGTGCTACTTCGTAGGGTCTTTCCTCTCCGGGTTAGGGTTTCCGATTTGGGAATTTGGGCTGCAGGCAAGTGCAAAACAATTTTTGGACTGCAGGCAACTCAATTTGGACTGCAGGCCTGAGCAAGCGAAGCAATTTTTGGACTGCAGGCCTTGCCTGCAGTCCTGTCTTCAATTTGGACTGCAGGCAAGGCCTGCAGTCCTCGATTGACAGAAGCGGGTTGCCCTTAGTGTTTTCAAAATGGCAAACTTGTAATTTTTTGGAAGTTTTAAGTTGGTGGCCCTTAGTAATTTGAGGGTGGCCTTTAACATTTGCCTTTCTTTTCCACCGGAAAGGAATACAACATTTCCATATCCATATTTGGTTAGATTGGGAATATATAGTTCAAATTTAAAAAAAAAAAAATTATATTTGGTTCACACATGGATATGAATCTTAATTTATTTAGTTTTACTTTAATACCATTTCACTAATTTCATGATGATTCACATGTTTTGGATATGAGTTGAAAATTTGAAAATAAAGAGAGGGTATAACCGTCTAAACAAATAGTCAAACATCATTCCTAGAAAAGCAAATCTATTTCCAAGGGGGACTTGGAAATAGCTTTTCCACATCCATGGGAATAGCTTTCCCACATAACCCCCTCCTATTACATCCTCATTTCCAATTCTAAGCATACCAAACATGGGTAAGGAATTCAAATGCCATTCCCAAGTCTCAAAAACTTGAACCAAACGCCCCCTAACGGTTCTTGGGTCGGTCGACTCGGTCGATGTGGGTTCAAGTACGGCAAGAGTGGTTTATAAATAACCTAAAAAACAATTCTAAACCTGGATCCGAAAGAAAAATCGTTTCATTTCAAAGGCCCAACCTGCTATTATGGTGGACTACCATGACCGTCCCAACCGTAGACCGAGCATAAACCCAACTCACTGACTGCCGACGACCTAGCCCATCTTAAAAAGAGGACGAATGAAAGCAATCCTAATTTCAGTTGGTAGTGATCTTTGAAAATATAATAAAATTGTTAAATAAATTTTAAATATCTATTTTTAAGATATATTTATAACTGTTAACAAATGAAGAATTGAAACAATCCAGCCATCTCTAGATTAAACTAGTTATGTTCACGGACGATACATGCACGTACTAAAAAGAAAATATATATTATATATTTAATCTTTAAATATAAATTATATTAAATAATTAAAATAGGATTTGAATATATTTTAATTAAAATTTGTTGTATGTAGAACTTTAGATATATGTTTAGAAAATAATATGTAATTAGTTTAAATATTAAATATATTTTAATTTGAATGTGTTATATACATGTTTATAGATTGTGAATCTATGTTTCGATAGTTGTAAGAAGTTTAAGTTATTTTTACAGTTAGTTAGTTATAATAATTTTAAATTATAATATGGTGCAAGATACGATGGTAGTTAATAAAAATAAGAATTAAAAATATTAATAATGCGTGATATACAAACAGTTTGGACCGTTCACTTTTAAACCGTTTTCAAGTTGCATTATAATAGTAAAGATATGTCTTCTAATTCGAATATTGCCATGCCAACCGCTTTCTAACCTTCATCGCATTGTAGAGTGTTAGGCCATCTCCAATGCAGATTTTTATCTCCGATATTAGAAATTCCAAAAAAAAAAAAAAAATCTCAACCATGATTTCTATCCTATGTGCTACTCTCTCATGCCAATTAATATTGGGTCCACCTCATTAAATTTATCTTTTTTTAATATTGGATACTTGTATTTTTGGTTTGTGTGTAATATAAAGTAGGAAAACTTAAAAAAATAAAAATAAAAAAAAGAGGGTAAAAGCAATATGCATGCATTGAGAAATACTCTACTCAAATCTAGGGCTGAGCAGAAAACGGTTTTGGAACCGTTAACCGACCCGAACCGACCCGAACTGGCCAATCGGGTCGGGTTTTACATTATCGGGTCGGACTTCGGTTCGTTAATAAAGTTTAAACGGTTATCGGGTCGGTTCTCGGTTTCTCCATTCGGGTTTCGAACCGACCCGAAAACCGATTGGAAATTACCCAAATACCCTCTGCCCTAACCCCCCATATATATATCCTGATTTCTCTCTCTCTCTCCTCACTTCTCAGTTCTCCGCAGTCCGCACTCCGCAGTCGTGACTCGTCCACACCGCTCTCCTCCTCTCCTCCTCCTCCCGTCCTCCGGCCACCACCATAGTCCACTTCACTCTCCTCCTCCTCCCGTCCTCCGGCCACCACCTTCCTCCTCACTCCTCCTTCCACTCCACTCCACAGTCCACTCCACCGCCTCCACTCTCGGACTCTCCAGCACCACTCCATCCACTCCGACGGTTGGAAATATAGTCCGACCACCACCTTCCTCCTCACTCCGCCTTCACCACTCTTCCATCGGGTCGGTTAACGGTTCCAAAACCGTAGATCTAGTCCAGATCTGTTGAGATCTAGTCCAGATCTGTTGAGATCTGGTCCAGATCTGTTGAGATCCAACAAGGATCTGTCGAGATCTAACAAGGATCTGTCGAGATCTGGTAAGTTCGAACAGAAATTTAATTTTTTTTTTAATTTTTAATTAATGCATGTTAATTTTTAATGTTTGTAGATGGGTTTTTTGTTTTTTTAATGTTTGTAGATACTAGATCTAGTCCAGATCTGTTGAGATCTTGTAGATCTGTTGTTTTTTTTTTCATTAATGCATGTTGTTTTTGTAATCATGCAGACCATCGGCTAGATCTTGTAGTCTGTAGATCTTGTAGATCTCTTCGAGATCTCTTGTAGTCTTGGAGATCTGTTACTCGAGTCTTCGAGATCACTGTAAGTTCCTTTTTTCCCACTTTCAAATATCTATATTGTGCATCTTTGTCGATTCTGGAACAGGTGCGCTGCTGGTCCGCATGCCAAAAATATTTGTTGGCAAAAAAATGTGCTGCTGCCAAAATAAAATTGGGCTAATTGTTGCTGCAAAAAAAATTGCCTGCAAAAAAATAGGGGCTAATGTGTTGCTGGCAATTGGCAAATAATATTGGATGCCAAATTGGGGCTTCTGCCTTCTGTTATCATTAATGCATGTTGTTTTTGTTATCATTAATGTTCTGCAAATGTTCTATTGTTCTGTAGTATATCTAATGTTCTATTGTTCTGTAGTATATCTAATGTTCTGTAGTACTAATGTTCTGTAGTATATCTAATGTTCTATTGTTCTTTTTAATTTATCATAGGGCTAATGTTCTGTAGTATATCTAAATAATCTAATGCAAGTATATCTAATGTTCTGTAGTACTAATTACTAAAGTATATCTAATGTTCTATTGTTCTGTAGTATATCTAATGTTCTGTAGTACTAATGTTCTGTAGTATATCTAATGTTCTATTGTTCTTTTTAATTTATCATAGGGCTAATGTTCTGTAGTATATCTAATGCAAGTATATCTAATGTTCTAATGTTCTGTAGTACTAATGTTCTGCAAGTATATCTTCTGTTGTAATGTTCTGTACACAAGTAGGACTAATGTTCTGTAGTATAGCTATTGTTCTATTGTTCTGTACACTGCTAGAGTGCTAGGAATGTCCTGTTATATTTTTGGGCTAGCCTAGGCAAGGATTAGGTAGTTTAGGTTACTTACTTAATTATGTGATGTTTGTTAGGTAACACCAATCTATGGCAACCACTTCATATTCATGCAATGTGCGTACTTCATATTCATGCACTGTGCGTATTTTTTAATTTTTATTCAAGTTTCATGTCCACACTTGACACTTAGCAAATGTAACAAATAAATTTCTTTTCTAGATGTCGCACGAAGCTGATCTACCACAACCACCATCTAGTTCTCAGGGCACTAATGAGCCAATCTCCATTCCTAATCCGAGTCTTCGCGTGACTAGAAAACCTACAAAGAAACGGGCTGCTTTTTGGTCAGATTTTATTACATCTGTTGATGGGGAAGGTCGACCAAAGGCTAGTTGCAAACATTGTAGAAAAGAGTACCACTGTCATAGTAAAGTTAATGGAACAACTAATGTGAGAAATCATTGGAATGCATGTCCGATGAATCCAAAAAATAATGATTCCAGTCAATCAATACTCAACTTGCAACCCAATGTTAAAGGCAAAGATAAAATCCTCACTAGTGTTCTGGTCTGGAAATTATACTCTGACTTGCAACTTTGATACTGTTCTTTGAACTCCTCTGGAAATTATACTCTGTGAGTAGGGCTGAGCAGAAAACGGTTTAGGTCTGTGACTTTGATACTTTGTTCAGTAAATTATACTCTCTAATCTTGAACTGCTCTGGAAATGATACTTTGATACTTTGAAGTTTTAACTGCTCTGGAAATTATACTGGAAAGTTTTAACTAATCTGATACATGCTTGTTCTGGAAACTAATCTTGAACTGCTCTGGAAGTTTTAACTGCTCTGGAAATTATACTCTCTAATCTTGAACTGCTCTGGAAACTAATCTTGAACTGCTCTGGAAATTATACTTTGAAGTTTTAACTGATCTGATACATACTTGTTCTGATATTGATACATGTACATGCTGGATACTGCTTCTGCTTGTCGATGCTTGTAGAGGGGGCACTTTGCAGCCACACTGGCGAGGCGCTCGTTGCAGTCACTGGCGAGGCACACGTTGCAGCCACTGGCGAGGCACTTGTTGCAGCCTGCCATTGGTGACGTACTCTCTTCATAGTCGATTTTAATATTCAAATTTTTTACTAAACTTTTCCATTAGAATTGGCGATGATGATTTGGCGCTCTTTGTCATTGGCGAGGCACTCGTTGCAGCCATTGGCGGGGCATACATTGCATCTTTAATGATGCAATAAAAGCCACATTCTGAGCCTTTCTTTTAGTTATTGTATATAATGCAGGTTTGACTTACTGTTGAGTTTGGAATTTGGATCATTGGATGGAATGGAATTATGGAATCATTGGATGTGCAATATGAACTATTCTTCTTGATTGTGTTTTTGTAATTTGTATATTTGTTCGATCATGATTCATCTGCTGGAGACTTGTATATTTAATTTGATCGGTTCTGGTCCTTTGTAGTTTGTATTATACTGGATGTAATGGATGTAAATGGAAGTAATTCGTCTGCTGGAGACTTGTATATTTTATCTGCTGGAGACTTGTATTCATTTGATCTGCTGGAAGACTTGTATTCAGTGGCCTTTTTTTTTAATTCAATGCACTTGTCCTTCAGTTCTTGATGTAAATGGATGTTAAAATAACTGGCCTTTTTGTTGCTGGCCTTTTTGTTGCAATTCACTTTGCCTTTCATCTGCTGGAGACATGTTATGCCCATTATTTGTGCAATTCACTGGCCTTTTTGTTGCTGGCAAATAATTTTTTTCTTCATCTGGCCCATTAAAATCCGGCCCAATCCAGCGGCCCGCAAAACCGAACCGACCGAAAACCGAACCACTATATTTCGGTTCGGTTCTGGACGGGTTTGGTTTAGGACGGTTCGGTTCTCGGTTATTAATGTCCGGTTTTCGGTTTTTGTCGGTTTGGTTTAAACCGGTTCGGTTCGACCCGAACCGATGCTCACCCCTACTCAAATCACTTCCCAATTACCAATGGGCCTAATCTTTTATATCCGGGGGAGGAAATAATGCATCAAATAAGAGCTTTGCTATGCCTACAACCAATACTTACAACCCTCCTACAATCTGCCACGTGTCGGACTTCGACTGGAGGAGGAGAGTAAGTGGTGGGGTCGGATGGAGCCCATGTAGCAGGAGGGGTGTGAGAGGTGGTGGGACCCGGTGGGACCCATATGTAAGAGATGGGTGAGTGAAGTTGTAAGAAAGTTGTAAGAATTTGGTAGTAAACTTAGCATTATTGATCAAATAAAGACGAGTGCATTTGTCCGTACAAAAGCTTGCAACAGATTTAAAAAAAAAAAGAAAAAAAAAAGAAAAAAAAAAAGAGGCAGAAGCCAAATAACTTAACCCACAACATGTATACATCACTCTAAACCACCAAAAAATCCGAGTAACAAGAAAACCTACTTTGTTACAAGCCCGTACAGGAGACTCTGCATGCATAGGTTGTCTTAAATATAGACATTTGTCATCTATATTTGAAGGACCATTGTTCCATAATTTATTCTGCATTATTTGGCCAGTGCAAATACATAGATAGTGATGTGCAGAAGCACATTGTCATCTATATTCGAAGGACCATTGTTCCATAGTTTATTCTGCATTATTTGGCCAGTGCAAATACATAGATAGTGATGTGCAGAAGCACATGGAGCTTTCTTTAGAGAGAGAGTTATTTCCATACTTTCAAGGACCATTGGCGCAAAACTCCTTGATTAGCTCTATTGAGTACAGTTACAATTCTTGATTGAAGATGGTACACAATCACAAGCTTGATAGGGCCTGTGAAACATTCTTGGATATCCGATCATGTATTGGCTCCTGTAAAAGAACACAATATCAAAATATGTTGGTATAGATTGCATTTGCTAAAAGTATGTCATTACTACCTCTATATTTGGCATCTCAAACTTCGTATTCGTGATTGTTTCAAAAAGGAATATATACCTGTCGTGCATGAAAATAACTGATCAGCTCCAACAGAAGTTACAATATATCACTGCACTAATTAGCACTATGAAAGAGAATCGTGTGACACTATTGAAATAGGACAAATATGATTAAACATAAAGCTCGGACAACAAAAGCACTGAAAACAAAGGGAAGAACATGATCAGCTGCTTAAGTGGCTTTCTTGAGACTAGGCACTGGACTGAGTTTAAAGTCGGAATGAGTCATATCGGAATGAGTCATACAGGCATCTACCGAGCCGGACATCCTACAGCAACAGCAAAGCCCTTTCCCCAAATTTTTGGGGTTGGCTTCACGAATCTTTATTAAGCGGAATTTGTAGAAGGAATAACCATGATCCGATGCAACAGAATTTGTAGAAGGGATAACCGTGACCCGAATCCATGAAAAAGATGGAATCCACTAGTTTGCGAGAAAACACCAGAAGTTTGTTAATATAAAAAAGTTATATTACAATTTCCAAACCGCCCTCTATTTATAGGCTTACAACCGATTAATACCTAAAAGGATTTTGCTTTACTTAAAGTACCTAAATATTATCTAATACTCCAAATACTTGTCCAAATTTTAACTAAACAAATGCTAAACATCATCAAGGAAACTAAAAAGTAAAAATAACACACTAAAAATAACTTTGGCCTAGTTCTGACATGGACACACGGGACAGTCAGTATTCCTAGGGAGATTTTTTGTCGCATTACCACTCACACGACAGGGTGTGGACAGTTACCACCGCCCGTGGCATGTTCCAGAGGCGGTGATTACGCCATGGCTCTAGTTGTTGCTATTTTTTGTTTCTCGGGCACCACTTCAGCTATGCATCCTACGTCGCCCATATTCCATCTACCTCTGTTAAGGGATTCACTTCATTCCATAGAAATATCATGTTTTAAAGTGGCTGTCGGAGACTCGGATACCTAACACAACTCTATCCGGTCTTGGGACAGTTGTGAAAACATAAAACATTAAGCACACGACAGTTTGAGTTATCTAGCTAAGGATAATTTCCTAAATCACATTGGCAAAAAAAATCCCATTATGCAATCAAGGAGGAAATAATCCAACTTTGCCAAGTTAGCATGAGATTCTGATGACGAAAAACTTTTACAATGTTTATACCCAAAAGAGCTAAATATTAGTTGTTGATTCACTAAATACCCTGTTATGAACAGATGAGATACTGCTGATAAGACTAATAATACAAAGTTTTTCAAAATTGTTCTATATGTTCTTTAGCACAAGAAAAAACGTTGGACAAATCAAATTTTGAACCCGAGCCCACTCCTCCCCTCCCTTAACAGTGCTACCACTGGACCACCCCCTCAGTGGTAAGGTTGGACAAACTTCACTGGTGATGATATTATGTTTTAAAGAGACCTTCCTCAAATGGCAAGCTAACTATTATTAGCCAAACCAAGTAGCCCAAAAATACGACTCTAAACAAAGAGGTCAGATATCTTAACTACATCTTCCTTTTCAAGGCACAATAAAAAATTAGGCAAAGACGTACCGCCATGCAAGTTCACAAACAAGTTCTTGAGGAGCCTCAGGAAGGACCTGAAATTTCAAATCATAGATAAGTAACCAAACAAAAAGATAACAGGATGAGTTAGAAACATACCTTATCTCCATAAGGATCGCAATGATCCTTGAACCACAGCCTTAAAAACTCCTAAGGGAAAAAAAAACATACATCTTAGATGCCGGCAAAATGTTGAGGAAAAACTGCACACCTTCCTATGCTAGCAAAAACAATTAAAGGAATGGCATACAATATGCATGAAAGTGTAGCGAGTTGCGAAAAGTAGAAACAAAGAATGAAGAACTGTCTGATCTAACCATTATTAGCTATCATCCTTTTAGAAGGAAACGGTGAAAGACTACTCTTCCGCCATGTTTCATTACTGATCTAACCATTATTGAACCATACAAATCAATACATTTTGTGTTTCACACCTTATCAACATTTTCAGGTTCAAGACCAGCATTGAATCGCTCCTCGTAAGACTTAGCAATCCAATATCTGCTGGAGTCAGGCGTATGCACCTAAATCACAAAGTACAATAAAAAAATCACATGATTAGAGAGAGAGAGGAGGGGAAATAATACGATGAGAACATATTGTAACATACAAACAATGCAAGTTCTCTGAAGAAAATCATATAAATGTTACCGCTAACTTGCAAATACCCACATTTAGAACCCTGGATGTAGAAGAAATTCCTCCGTGTGTACCATATTCAAGTATGACAATTTCTTGCACTCAGGTGACATTTAGATTCACCGGAGCTTGTATCCACATACGACTAAAGGTCCATGACCATTCATTCCACTACAACACCTGTGCATGCACCTCCTCATTTTACAACTATGATATGGTAGAAATACCCCCACACCTTGCAAGGGACCACATTACGACACGAAAGCATGCGCCGACACAAAAACAAGTGGTGCTCGTAATGCGAAGGTTTCATATTTTTCAGGGTGACATTTAAGATAAGACGGTTGACATGTAATGTTCTTTAATTACATGTCCTTAACTTTTATTCGCCATTTTACTCATATTTTCAGAGTGGCATTTATAAATAAGATGGTTGACATGTAATGTCATTTAAGTAGATGTCCTATATTTTTACTCACCATTTCACTTGTTTACATAAAACATCATTTGGATAAATGTGCGGGAATGAGATTCCTTTTTGCTTTTTTTGCATAATGTGTCATAGAGATGAATTTGATTACATGTAGCAACTAATATCATCTTACCTCTTCGTCTAAATTCTTCCCGGGTCTAGTGTAAAATAGAAGGAGCTCCTCGGTTCCATGAGCTTAAATTGTATGACAAAAAAGTGGGTCTATGTAACTATAAACTGGCATTATAGGTTGAATGGCGAGGCCCTCTCTTGGTCATAACAATCTTGGCTAGGAATCTGGCACCAGCATAAGGAGTAGGGAGTTGATGTGAGGTTGAAAACAAAAACTGTATCAGTTCTTTCTTGGAGGTTTCTCAGTCTACGTTTAGAGAGAAGGTTTGGATGATGATAATGATTCGAGTAAATTTGCTAGCTTCCTCCATTCACTATACTATATGTAACGACTAATAAGCAGATAAATGTAACATTCCAATCAAAGTGACAAAGGAAATAACGATAAAATTGTTACTTATAAAAAGTGAAGTTCTCACTTTTAATTTATAAAAAAAAATCAAAACAAGCAGAGTTTGTTCAGTATGATGGCCAAGAAAGGACAAATCATATATCCAATGTCACAAAAATAATCACCATATTTAGACCAGATCTCTTATAAGTCATAACCATCCAAATTTTATTCTAAAGTGAGAAGTAAAATATTTGACCCTTGGTCAGTAGCATACTTAATGAAGTGCTAGTCAACAAATAACACATGCTGCTTCTTGCTTACATAAAGTCTTTTGATCTAGAGGCAATGGTTAAATGAAATAAAGTGACTATTGGGTTACAAAGAAGGCAAGTCTGTTGTATGTACATCATACTAGTCCATAGCAGGTTTACCATAAAAATGAGTTCTCTTTCACACATTTACTAAACAAAAGGGAAGGGAGGGTTAGGTCTAGTCTGCTGAAACTCACTCTGCATATGCTTTCACATGGATATAAAAATCATTTTCTCATAGTTTTTCTACTCCATATTTAGACCAGATCTCTTATAAGTCATAACCATCCAAATTTTATTCTAAAGTGAGAAGTAAAATATTTGACCCTTGGTCAGTAGCATACTTAGTGAAGTGCTAGTCAACAAATAAATACATGCTGCTTCTTGCTTACATAAAGTCTTTGGATCTAGAGGCAATGGTTAAATGAAATAAAGTGACTATTGGGTTACAAAGAAGGCAAGTCTGTTGTATGTACATCATACTAGTCCATAGCAGGTTTACCATAAAAATGAGTGCTCTTTCACACATTTACTAAACAAAAGGGAAGGGAGGGTTAGGGCTAGTCTGCTGAAACTCACTCTGCATATGCTTTCACATGGATATAAAAATCATTTTCTCATAGTTTTTCTACTCCATATGTCTAGTAATTCTTTGGCTCTTCTTCCTTTCGTCATGTTTCTTTCTCCCTTGTATTTCCGAATTTCTGAAGGCTTCGTCATCGTCGTCGTCATTCAAGCATTCTCCCATTATGAATGGGATCGGCTATGGAGCATAAGAAAGCTCTACAAAGGATTTGACAACAAAATTGTGACTGACTGTCGACCTAACATCAACCTTCCATGTTGGTTCCAACCTCCTAGCCAAGGTAGCTATGAACATGAGAGTGTTAAGGTAGCTATGAACATGAGAGTGTCATCCCATAAAACATAGATGACCAGTTGGGAGGTAGGTAACTTAAGTCTCCTAGGAACTAGCTTATGCTGCTGAGCCAAAAGCTATTACAAACCAAGCCTAACTCTCCAAGGAAAAAATCTGTGTATTGCAAGTACTACTAGCCCAATATGAGTTTAGATTTTGATAAACGACAATTTAGATATAAACTGTGTATTATGCTACTAGCATGATCTTGTAGCAAATGTTGGAGAGCTACAAGAAAAAGCACGATCCCTTAGTTATTAGACAAGCAAAGATTGGAACAATCACGAAGAAACTAAAGCCATTCAAGCAAGCAGTCAAGAAACGAGCAAGACTAAAATCAAGTGGCGTCAAAAATACTCTAGTCATTTGTAATTTTCCTTATGTATTTTCATAGGCAAAGATTCTAACATATGGATGTAATGGTAATTGAAATAAATACCTAAACTTAGAAAGCCTTAGGTTTAACCCTCATTAGATTCTGTATCCCTATCTTGAAAAACATAGCCATTTTAGGATTTCTCTAGCCGATGGTACACTTTAAATCCTATTTTCCACGCAACAGCCTTCTTGTATTCCAGTACACATTGTATGCCGAAGGCATGCCGCCGGTATGCTTTAAATGTCATTTTTCATCCAGCAATTTGGTCTTGTATGTAAGCACAAAACAGCACAACGGCGGTAGCATACCAGACGGTATGCAGCTGCGTCTATACATGCTGCATTTATTGCTTCGAACAACTACTTCTCAAGCCGTTAGTGCAGAATGACACACCATTGGTATGGTGTTCTGATCAATAACGGACAGATTTTCTTCCTGTAGTTGATTTGTTATAAATACATATTGAATATGTTCCTTCCCACTCACTTCTTGAACTTTTGTTTAGAGATGAGGAAAATGTTCAAGCCTAGCTACATGAGAATGTCTTTGGTAAGGATGAACTTAGTCTCTATTTGTATGAGTGCTTAATCTAGATGTCTTGATTACCATCTGCCAAAATTATATATATATATATATATATATATATATATATATATATATATATATATATTTATTTTTATTTTTTTATTTTTTTAATCTAGATGCCTTGATTATCAGCTGCCAAAATTATATATATATATATATATATATATATATATATATATATATATATATATATATGAAAATGGTAATTGTGTGGAACGCCCCCACTGGGAATCGATATCATGACCGCTCGGGCCACATGCCTCACCATTACCACTAGGCTAGGGGTCATTGGCTATATATATATATATATATATATATATATATATATATATATATACCGATATATATATATATATATATATATATATATATATATATATATATATATATATAAATCAAACTAATCAATGATAACCTAAGTTACACCGACAAATATATATATATATATATATATATATATATATATATATATATATATATATATAATCAATGATAACTAAGAAACACCGACAAAAAAAAAAAGACATGGCATAGGCACGACAAGCTATTTTGATGTTCCTATTATATTCTGGAATGTTCATGTTGTGTCAGAATCAAAGACTACTACAATCCAATAATAGTAAACCTTCTAGCAATAATCAAGAAAACTCTCAATCGAGAAAGACAACTGACGAATTCTCGAAGAGGTAAGCATGGCCGTAGTGTCAGGTGAAGTCCTTGGAGATGATGGAGTGGACCTTGCAGAAATTGCACTTGAACATCTTCTGTCCCGGCAAAGACTCCAAGAAAAGTAAATTCATCAGACTCGAAACCCTAGCCCTGGAAAATCGATCACCCCCTCTCCCCATTCCTTATTCCAGATCACCTAGAAAGAGAGCACAATGGCGACGGGAGGAAGACGATCGCAATCTGGATGGCGATTGATCAATGGCGAGAAATCAACGACTATATGGACAATGAAAAGGAAATAGACCGAATACAATTTCCCCAGGCTTCAAATTCAGATTCCTCTGGGCCAAGGGACAGTCAATAATATGAAAATGAATAATAAAAGACTAGTGGTTGGGGCACATGTGTGGGTGTGCAATGAAAGAGGTAGGCAGTTTCCAGTGAAAGAAGCACTGGGTCACAAAGAGAGACAAGGGGGGGGGGGGGTTTAGTTTTTTTTTTTTTACGATGCCCGGAGGAACTTTGTGCATGCTGCGTTGCATGCCTTTTGGATCCCGAGACCGTCCGCCAAGCCAGGGTGGTTATACCTCTCCTCGCTGATCACAAGAGACACCTATGTTCGGTGTTATGAAGGTTTTAGATTAATATGGAAGTTTGAGTTAGTGGGTGGGTAAATGACTTTTTAACCCATAAATAATGACATTTTAGGCTGCTGATCACAAGAGACACCTATGTTCGGTGTTATGAAGGTTTTAGATTAATATGGAAGTTTGAGTTAGTGGGTGGGTAAATGACTTTTTAACCCATAAATAATGACATTTTAGGCAAGAAAGCGTTACACCAAAAATTAGTGATACCCATGGTTTTTGGGTTATATATTAGTATAGATAAAGGTTAATTAGGTGAATGAATTAATAAGTTCCAAGAAGAAAATCTGCCAAGCTAAAAAAAGAAAAAAGAGCACACTGCAAAATTTCATATTAATGGTTCTTAAGGCCATGAAAAAGATTAAATGAATTGAGTATGTGCAAAAGAATGTTATAGATACTTCAAATGAAGAATGGACACAAAGTCAAGATCAATATTTTAATAGGAAAAGCACACCAAAAAATGTCTGAAGCAATGGCAAAGTGAAGTGGAACACTAAATGAAGGCTATGTCTGAGGCTTGTTGTTTAGTACTCTGCCCTCAGAAAAGATGAATTACATAAATGATCTTGCAACAGTTGAATAGAAATAGTAAAATACAATATAAAGAGAATATGTAAATAGCTAATGCATAAGCACAACAGATGGATAAATATACAAGACGATGAATAATGGATAAGGCTACTGCACCAAAGAAAGAAATTTTACATGCAGAAAAGTGGGTAGCCATATTATAAGATGCAGGATATCAAACCTCATCTATCAACGTTATCGTACCATCAGTATCCCTTCCAAATTCATATTTTGTGTCGACCAATAACAGACCATTCTCCAAAGCCACTTGCTGCAAATGACAAATTAATCAGGTTACAATAAGTCGTTAATGAAAATACAGCATATCCTAGCATAAAACGTGTTCACAACATATACTGTTGATGCTGATGTCGCATACAGTAGTATTGAGCACAAATTTTATGGTGAAGATGTATGATACACAATGTAATAGGATCATATAAGGCTACATTGACAAAGCCTATGAACTAGAGCATATATATCTGCATAAGACTTGGTTTGATTATTCAATAGCAAAATCAAGACAAAAACTCAGAAAGTGAAACAAATAAAGCAACTATCTGGATTCATTACTGAAAGATAAAATTTTCTGAGACCTAAAGTTCTTAAAGGAGCACGACATGTGCTTATCAAGATGGAAATTTACCTGTCCATATGCAAATAAGTCCAAGGCTTTACTGCTTACTTCAGCATATTCATCTTGCGTCATCAAACCAAGTTCAATTATCTGGACAAAGAGAAACTTATGATTAATTAAACATGACAACTTGCAAGTGAGAAAGAAAAAAAGATCAAAAGTTCTTTCTCTAAAGTGATAATCTGACAAGCCAATAGAGACCAACAACAAACTTCACGCACTTATGAACTTTATATCCTTCCAACTTAAATGTACAGAGACATAGCCTCTTGGGAGTTCGTATGTATCCAATTATGCATAAGCCTGACAGATGGGTGCAGTTGTGGTATGTAAATAGTTATGCAAACATGTCTGCATGTGTAAAAATATTTAAAATAATGATCTGCTAGGTGTTCATAACTATAGTTAAATTTAGAGTTTTAGACACAGGTTGACCCAATGCAGAGTTGATATGTTCCATTTTGGAGTTCAACATAATATTGAAATTGTGATATAATCGTGATTTAATCGCTTGAACTGTCCATGAAGTGTCTTGGAAATTGGAAGTGTCCAATTATACGAAAGTATAAAAAGCCAAGAACCATGAACTTGTAAGTGCACAGATTACATTTTAGAATAATTGCACATTAATGAAGTTAAGCTATAGTGATTGCAGGCTGAAAAATCTTCATAAGATTTCACATAGTGCATACAATGGTGTTCTCAACACCATACTAGGCCAAGCTTAACAATACTGTTGTAGTGATTTATTAAGGTAGAACTCTCTGGAGGATTTCACCCACTGTACTGCCTACTATGGTGGCCTACTATGGTGTTACTATCACAGATTCACAGTATAACCTACAAGGGAGATACAAAATTTGTACTTTTATGTGCTTAATGAGACTTTACAATATTTTTGTTTAGGAGAAAAATTGAAATGAAAATGTATTTGGAGTAAGCAGGACAGAGACATACAATCCAGATCGTTAGGTAGTTGAATGCATGCACCAGCTAATAAGGCTACTCTGAGTACATCAAACTGCGTACCTAAAAGGTTCATATATGGGGAAAGGAGGAAAAGTCAACCTGAGAACATAACTTATGTGTTATCCGGAATATAAATTATTCATTCAGCGTTAAACTTATGACATCTCGCTTGCCAGCTTCTCAGTTCTTCATGCCCCGAGGGTGAACATGTCATGACTTATATTCGTTATAGGCTCTAATAAAATGGTAACATATATCAGTTGCTGATTAAATTTAACAATTTGGTAAACTATACACCCACCAGTTAATTGCTAACACCAAACAAAATAGTACTTTGGGAAATTACATGTACCGAGGAGCACTTTAGTTTAGTAATCAACCAATAGTGAGGTTTGAGGATAACATCAATAAAGGATTAAGCCGTATATCACTCAATTAAAAGTGACTTGTAACTGAAAAAAGAAATAGTCTGTAACTAAAAGCGGTGCTTCAGAACAGTGATTTGGATTTTGGAGTTTTATCTCGCATTATACCATTGGCTTATCACTTATGTGATTGAAGGAAATTTCAAACCTCTTCATAGATTTAACAGTTGGACATCTTCGAACTAAAGAGTAAAAGAATATTGAACTAGAAGAAACCTCGTCAGGAGAGACTGGAACATCATGATCTGTTGACTTAGTTGTAGGCGTGAGTATATTTGCAGGCAGCTTCTGATTTTTTACCATACCTAAAAGTTATGAAGCGTATTAACAAGATCTAATAATAGTGAAGAAGTATGATGAGTAATTGAAATATGTACCTTCAGGAAGTAAGTTGCCACAATAACGTCGTACACCATTACTGTAAACTGTCCATAGTGATGTATCTGTGCTACCGGTCACAAAGCCTCTAACTGCATAAGCTCATCAGAATACCATGTCATTAGATTAGGGAAGTTGAGAAGAAATTGAATAAGGAAAATAAGAAGAATGTCGGGCAACATACAGGACTGAATACGAATATAACTAATATCATATGGAAAACATAAAATCAAAGTTGATGCTAGATATAATATGAGAAGAACTGTCGACAAATTATGAAGTGCAGAAAACAAGCTCACCCCCATTCAATTTATTATCAACCTCGGGTTGATATTCAATACATAATCAGCTTCAGATAGCACGATTGCATGAAGCCGGACTGATTACATAGTGACCAATGCTTCTCTGAATGGTTTCCCCACCACTATCAATGCCTAAATCAACCTATCTTTTCCAATATGAATCTTAAAGTGTCAAAACCATTCTACTCGTGAAGGACTAGTTACACATGATAATCTACACAGATGCCATATCCAAATTTCTCAATTTATCATGTAACATTAACATAATCAGCACTAGTGAGTAACGGGTAATCCAATAGCAGTAGATGATACATCCAATCTGGTTAATATGTCTAGCGTTCATATCCAGCCAGAGTTGGAGCATGAAGCTGGCTTCATGCTAGTTAAGAAGAGCAACTGATTAGATCCTCCATCCCTCAAACATAAACCCTCAGGCGGTTTCTCCAGTATTCCTCTCTTCCCAGAAGTGCTTTGAAAAACATCGCGCTTAAACCTTTTGCACAAATCATTGTTTCATGGGAATGTCATTCCTTTTTCACTGTCAAGCTTAGTGTGTCATTGAGATGAACACAATTTCCTACAGCGACTAATTTTCTTATCAGAAGCCCTTTTCCCAGTTAATATAAGTCATGGAACCCTGGGCTTCAGTAGTTTATTATCACAGACACTTCCTGATGAAGCACAGAAGCTTACCACACTATTGATTAAAGCATACCACACTGTTAATGCATATGTAATGCAACTATCAACTTTGAGATTTAGACCAGAAAACATACTCTCCTAATAATGTCAACAATAACTAAGACATTGTGGTTGACATTTCAAATCATCAAAGTAACATGCGAGGAAAGTAAAAACTGTGGCTCGGAGCATGTGTGCACGTTCAAGTATGGATTTTAGTTTTGCTACAGCTTTATTATAAAAAGCTTTCCTTTTAAATTTCACAATTCTAGTGAATTCCTACATATATGTTTCACATCCATCACCTTATTCTCTGGTCAAGGAAGAGATAATATACAAAATACATAATGATAAAAGAATCGTAACTTACCAACAAACTCAACTGGAAAAACTGAGCATTTCTTTGCAATAGTCACATTTTTATCAGGAACACAAACCACTGCATTGGGAGTAATATGCACGGTCTTATTGAACCACCAAAGACTTGTCTCGTTGAGAACCTGAAAGTGATGCAACAAGTACACAAACCAAACATGTCTCAGTAAACAACTGAAACAAAAATGGAGAGATTCGTTAAATTCGAATTATGATTACAGGAGGAAAAAAAACATAGCAGAAAAATAAGGGCTAAGTTTTATATCTGCAAAATGATTGCAAAAAAATTAGGAGTTCCTCTATTATTATAGCATCATAATGTTAAGGGCCTGTAATGCTGGAACGATTGACCATTGAATTAAGTACATCTGGAGAGCAATACAACAGCAATTACTGGTTTATTCTATTAGAAACAAAGTTTAAAGTATTAATCAAGCACCAGTTCAAGCTAATTTTGATGTTTTGGTCCTACATTTAAATTTTAAGTTTCGAGAAAGTTCCCCTTGTGCTTAGTTGAGTATTCCCTACATTTCTCGCGAAGTTGGCCAAGCTCTTGTGCTACGTGCCTAGTGGAATCAACGGATCTAGTTTCTCAAGATTGAAGAGATCCTGGGAGAATTTTGGAATTAAATATAAGAAATTAACACTAATTGGACATGAAAGTAAGCAAACCAGGCGTTAAAAACTCCACCGCGGAGAATAATTATCAGTTCCGTATATAAATCATTCCAGCACTCCTAGCTGCATATACTAAAAAGACGATAAAAATATGTTAATGCTTGTCCAATAAAGTAGTAACTCCTAAATTTATTCTTCTGTAAACATCCAGGAATTTGTCTGCTTAGTTACTTTCGACGTAGCAATACAAATTAAAAGGTGGCGCATTTCCACTAAGAAACTGCCCGTAACTACCCAAAAAAAAAAAAATCTCAATTTGCTATTAAGGGTCTGCACAAGATATCACCTTTAGTCGAACCCCTGAAATAGATAGGAAATGTAGGCTCCGTTGATACTACGAACGCTCCAAAAATACACTATTACACACCAAAATCATTGCCGTGTCCGTGTCTGTGCAACGTAGTAAGAAATCGATACCTGTCCTTTGAACGGAATCGAGGCAAGAACCCGATCGAAAGCGCTCTGCCGATCCGTAGTCACCAAAACCAGATGCTCCTTCCCTTCGTATACATCCCTCACCTGGACGAGAACCGATCAAATCAAACCTAGAAAGAACACGCGCACAAAAGAAAATTTATGAATGTTCAGATTGGTGGTACCTTCCCCTTGGCTATGGACTTGAGGCCGGGGACCGTTCGGTCGAGGTGGGTTTCCGAGAGGCAGTTGGAAAGGGATCCTTCGGCGGAGCGGAAGACTTCGTCGCGGTGGCGGCCGTGGAGGTCTAGGGTTTTGGCTTGGGAAGAGATGGCTAGGGTTCGGTTGTTGGAGGGAGAAGGAGCGGGTTTCGGCATGGAGAATCGGTGGGGACGAGGGAGTCGGGGGAGGAAGGGGGGTTTCAGGAGGGTTTTGGAAGGGTTTTGGGCTGTGGGAGGAACCGAGAGAGACATGGGGACGATGGTCTAGACTCGCGTGCTTCTGGGAATTTTTTTTAACAAGAAGAGGGTTTTGAGTCACGGGAATCTCTATAAACAAAATAAATGAATTAAGGTTGTGTTTGGTTTATTGTAATGTAATCGTAATGGAATTGGATTTGTAATATAATTGAGTTTGTAATGTAATAGAATTACAATTACATTACTATGTTTGGTTGAAGCATGTAATCAAACCATATAATGTAATGTCAATTGCATTCATATGTTTGGTTTACCATCTAATGTAATTAAGTTTCTAATTTAATATTTTTTAAATACAACATAAAATTAAAAAAGTGGATCACTAAATTTTTTTAAAAATTTAAAAAGAAATAAACTAAAATAAATAATAAATAAGGGAAAAATGGTTTGTTTCTGCTAAAAAAAGACCAAAAACGAAAAAAAACGACAAAAATAAAAAAATACAAAAAATGACAAACGTACAAAACAGAAAAAAAAAAAACCAAAAATGAAAAAGCGATAAAAAAGAAAAACGACAAAAAAAAATAAAAAATGTGAAAACCATAAAAAGTGACCAATAATGATTAAAAAAATGACTAAAAAACAAAAAATTTGACAAAAACAACAATAATGAAAGAAAAAAAAAGACGAAAACGACAAAAAAACAAAAAAAAGGGCAAAAAATGAACAAAAACGACAAAAAAAGAAAAAAAAATTGATAAAAAACGATAAAAAAAGAGCAAAAAAAATAATAACGATAAAAAGGAACATAAATGACAAAAAAAAAAAATCCAAAAACGACAAAAAACAACAAACAAAAAAGAAAAAACGAGCATAAACGATAAAAAAGTGAAAAAGATCCCAAAAAAATGATAAAAAAAAAAGCGACAAAAAAATGTGCAAAATCGATCGAAAACGATAGAAGACGATAAAAACGTGAAAAATGGTCAAAAACGTACAAGATCGAAAAAAATCGATAAATAACATGCAAAAATGGCAAAAACTGTGCAAAATCGACAAAAAACGATAAAAAACGTAAACAATTGACCAAAAACGATAAAAAAGCGTGCAAAAAGGCAAAAGACGTGCAAATAAAGCAAAATCAATAAAAAGTGCAAAACCGACAAAAAATGTACAAAATCGAAAAAAAAGATTTAAAAGTGCAAAAGCAAAAAAAAATGGCAAAAAATGTGCAAAAACGACCAAAAATCTAAAAGAAGGCCCAAAACGATCAAAAACGACAAAAAATAAACAAAAACGAACAAAATGACAAAAAACAAACACAAAATCGACAAAAAAATTTAAAAAGTGCAAAAGCGACAAAAAAATGGCCAATAATGTGCAAAAAAACGAAAAAAAAAATCGAAAAAAAAAAAGGCCCAAACAAGCAAAACGACAAAAAATAAACAAAAATGATAAAATAATTAAACAAAAAACGACAAAAAAAACAACCAAAAACTAAAAAAAAAGGACAAAAAACGAACAAAAAACGACAAAAAAACAAACAAAAATAACCAAAAACAAATAAAAATGACAAAAAACGAAAAAAAAACAACAAAAAAGGACAAAAACAACAAAAAAAAGACAAAAAACAACAAAAAGTAAACAAAAACAACAAAAAACGAACAAAAATGACAAAAAAGAAAAAAAACGACAAAAAAGGGACAAAAACGACAAAAAAAAAATCAAAAACAAACAAAAAAAACGAAAAAAAATGACAAAAAAAACGACCAAAAATGAACAAAAAACGACCAAAAACGAAAAAAAAAAACAAAAAAAAAACAAAAATGACAAAAAAAACGATCAAAAAATGACAAAAACCGAACAAAAACGACAAAAAAATGACCAAAACGAAAAAAACGACAAAAACAAACGAAAAAAAAGAGGACAAAAAACGAAAAAAAAATTCAAATTATAGCATACCAACCTTCCGCTTAAGTTGTAATGTAATTGCGATTACATAGGTTTTATGATGTAATTGAGTTTAGAAGAAACTGATGTAATGTAATCAAACTTGTAATCGCGATTACATTACATCTAATTTTTTTTGTCCAACCAAACACCCGAGTTAGATTGACAACGTAATGCCAATTACATTACGTTGTCCAATCCTGCAAACCAAACGGGCCCTAAATGTTTGACAAAAACGGCTTATATTCAGCATGCAGAAATCTATTAAATATTTCTTCCTTATTTTTCTAATAAAGTAGCTTTTTATATATTTTTTTTATGTTATAATTTGTAGTTGTTGGTCTCCACAATTCAGGAAATTATTTTTTAAAGTATTTTAATGTGCCGCTTCGAAATACTAAAAAAATGAGTCATCTAAGTCCTATATAATCGAATAATCTATTTAATTTAAACATTATTAAAAATTGTAATTTTAAGCTTTTTTTTTCCGCATAATCGAATAATCTAATTTTTTTCGTCTGTATAACCGAATACTCCTTTTATTTACATATATATTTGTAACAAATTATAACCAAATTTAAATTAAGTTTTTTTAAATCTTAATTAATATATATATATGTGTGTGTATTACAAATCTTAATTAAAAATTAAAGATTTAAATTATATTTTGATAATATTAGCAAGAAAAAAAATTATTCTACATGCAACATATGTGCTTTTACTAGTGTAATCATTTCTATCTATACAATTATAAATAGGCACTATACGATTATACAATTAGTTTCTATATATAAATTACACACAAATAAACACTCAAGAATGATTCTTCATTTTTATCCTATTTGACAGCAAATAAAATAATCGATTTAATAATGTGGGGTCCAACATAAACTGGTATGAGTGATCGAGACATTCTAAGAGGATTTCTATACGTAGAAATTCGAAAATATCCATCCTACATTACCATCATGTATGATATAAATTATTATAGAAATCACTATTGTAAGGTATTTTTTTTGTAAACTGAATTTCTATCATAGAAATAGGGAAAATAGAAACCCTCACATCTCCAATGGAGGTTTCTATCTCCCCTATTTCTATGGTAGAAATCAATTTTATAAAAAAAAAAAAACCTCCCAATGAAGATTTATATTCCAATTTATATTATAAGTGACATTGATGTAGAATTAAGAGTTTTCATGAGAATTTATGCATGTAGAAACACTTATATAAACTCTCCATTTATCATATCAATTAATATTTGATCCCACAACATTACAACAATCCTTTCATTTATTGTCATATAGAATAGAAATAGAGAATCTTTGAAGACTATATTTTGTTTATGTAATTTTTATATTAATACTCAGACAACTAGAATAAAGTACGTATGGACTTTTAGACCATCTCCAATGGGGGTTTCTATCTTCCCTATTTTTATGGAAAAATTTCATTTTAGAAAAAAACTTCTCCCAATGGTAGTTTCTATCACCATTTCTATCCTGGATGGCAATGATGTAGGATAGAAATTTTCTAGGAGGGTTTCTACATGTAGAAACTCTCGTACAAATTTTCCTATCTCTCAGACAATTATTATTGGGCCCCACACAATTAAATTTGTCCTTTTTCTATGTGACACATAGGATAGAAATGGAGAACCATTGAAAAATATTTTTTTGTATGTGTACAATTTTTATGTAAAAATTCTTCCAAGGATAAAATTTTTTTTAAAGTACAATGTCAAGTAGGATAAGAACACAATTTTAGAAATCGCTATTGGAGATGGTCTTAGAAATTTCCACTAGAGATGACTTGTATCAAATTTCGGGCCTCTGGCCATCCGTATGATATCGTTATCACGAACCCACGAAATCACTAACCGCCGGTGACAACACCAACAATTAAAAATATCGTCCACTGGCGTCCACAATATACCAAACCAGTTCCACCTACGTGCCATCGTTTAGCTGCTTTCTAACTATGGATCTGGTTAGTTAAATTGAGCCAGAGGTACAACGGAGATAGCGTGGGTCCGACGCCGAAGAGTCCGTCTTTATAAACTCAAGGAGAGGAACGCGAATCTTTCTTGATTTTTTTCCCCTACCGGTTTCGGTTCTCGTCACTCTCGGTGAACCAACCGCCATCCGATCTACTCTTCGGCTAGAAATCTAGGGTTTGGACATGGTCGCTGGTGACTCTCCGATCACATTCTTCCGCCGATCGCTTCTCGCATCTTGATCCTTCCTCGTTCGATCGATCGCTTCATGGGTCGGAAGAAGAAGAACAAACCCCCTTGCCAAAACCCTAACCCTAATTTTTGTTGACACAACTTAGATCGATGGAATTGGTTCGCAAGAAGAGGAAAGGAACCAAGTCTTCCTCCGCCGTCGGATCTCACCTCTCCGACAACGCCGGCGACCATGGGAGGAAGAAGAAGAGCAAAAAGACAATGGGAGGGATCATGATGACTGCTCCTCCGTCCACCTCATCCTCCCCGGACTCCCCGAACCGCGGCCATAAGCGGAAGATCGGATGCGTCGATCCTTCAACCCAGATCCGCCGCAAGAAGAAGATCGAACACGAGTACGTGCTTGGCGTTCCGATTGGCCGGGGGAAGTTCGGGTCCGTCCGTCTATGCCGCAGCAAGTCCACCGGCGAAGAGTTCGCATGCAAAACCCTGAAGAAGAACGGCGAGGAGTCGGTCCACCGGGAGATGGAGATAATGCAACACCTTTCCGGGCACCCGAACGTGGTTTGCTCTCAAGGCGGTGTTCGAGGACTCGGACAGTTTCCATCTGGTGATGGAGCTGTGCGGAGGAGGGAGGCTTTTGGATCAGATGACGAAGGAGGGGAGGTATTCGGAGCAGAAAGCTGCGAATTTGATCAAGGAGTTGGCGTCCGTTATTAGGTACTGCCACGAAATGGGCGTCGTTCATAGGGATATTAAGCCGGAGAACATATTGCTGACCGCATCGGGGAAGATGAAGCTCGCTGACTTTGGGCTGGCCGTGCGGGTTGCGAATGGTAATGGTCATCAGTCTCTTGAACACTTCATATATTCAGTACATTTGTGTTGGAATTGATATTTAATTGTGACTTGTGCCTTCTGTTGGGTTGCTTGCTCACGCGTTTAGCTGCTAATTCATGTAATTGATGAACAGGAGCAAGATGTTGGTTGCCGAAAATCATGATTGTGGGAAGTTATGAAGCAGACACACACTCTGGAAACCAGTGCATTTTGTGTCAGACACTCACGACACAGAAACTCCAATTACACTAGGACATGCCAAAATGAGTCTTATGTTACTAGCTAAGTGCCGTGTCGTATTCTTGTCCATGCAACAGAGGTGGAAAGCGCCAGATTATTCCTGATCCAAGTAGCTTATATGCAAGACCCTTAGCTTGGTGTAATGTAGTATAAGTAGGTTGCTGTATAAGCCAGGTGTTTATCATTGATTAACAGGGTGACCTTTCTACTAGGGGTGTACTTCGGTCAGCTGACCAACTGGATCTGACTTAGTCGGTTACAATTTATGTAACCAAATTGACCTAATGGACCCCCAAACAAATATGTTCGGTTAATCAAGTGGGCCCGAAGGTTGCCCCGTTAATCTGTTAGGTATAATCGATGTGGTTAATGTGTGAAATAGCCATATTTAACTCGGCCTATATTAATTTAACTAGTCAATTTTACGAAAAAGGAACTACGAAGTCTGAATCTTTAAGGCCCAAATGCAAATTTATAAGCCTTAAGTTGTTCAATAATTGCCACAGATCTCACTATCCAATCCACTAAACTCATTCTCTCTCTCTTAATATAGTAGTATAGTACATATACTTGCATAAATAACAAATATAAAGATAATAAAAAATGATGTGTATTAGATTTTTGGGTAGGTAAGTTGGTTATTTGTCAGCTAACTAAAGTTGAAAACCATAACCTATCCAACTTATGAAAAATTTAAAAGACTATAACTGATCGATCGATACCCTGGTGAGTGAACCGGTTAGTCAAACGTATTGTTGGTTAATCATGAACAATCCTGTTTTCCACTTTGAAGTTGTGAAGTTCATGCAACATATCTTCAAAATTTTGGAAGTCCTTAGTAGTATTTATTTATATTTTTTATAGGTAATAGTAGCTAGCATTTCTTTTATTAGAGAAATCTTCCAATTTTATTTACCCTACATTAACAATTAGAGAAATCAAGAATTTATATTCATATCTTTCTTGCAGCCCGAATTCTTCTAGCCCATGCCTAGTTCTAGCAGCTCCCTTGTTTCGGTGAAGGTCTCAAGTACCAGCTGAAAGTGCAAACCCGAAACCAATACGTTTCTGTCATTTAGGACTGGAATTGGAGATTCTGAAACCATCAAAACTACTGATGCAGGCTGTTTCACGACCATTGACTACTGAAATCGATATTCATAGGAACGGTCCAGGGTCCTGTCCTGAAAGCGAAGATAAAAAAGGGCCAGGTCCTCCCATTTGCTCATCCATGATCTCTGTCATAACCAACATCTTTTTCTTAGATACTCGGGCCTTTTGTCTTCCCCGCTCCCCTTGATTTCAAAGTGGACTCTATGAAGGCAATGGGGAAGGGGTCCCTTTGAATCGGATCAGTAGTGATAAGTCTAAGACGATACATAAACCAAGATTTGTACCTTGCTACCGTTGCATATGTTGGTCTAGGTTTAGTGTTTCAATTTGGGTCGTGTATTTGTATAGCGAAAACACATTCATGTTGTAGATCATGAGGGAATTCTGTCCTTGAGTTGATTAGGATTTAACATAGTTGTCATAAGCGAAAAGCGCACCTAGGCACAAAGGTCCTTTGGTGCCTAGGCGCAAAGTGCAAAAGTGAGGTGCGTACCTCGAGAAAAGCGCCTGGAAAGTAGAAAAACATATAAGTTTTATACTTGTGACATTATTATTTTTCCATGTCTTCAATTTGATTGGTTTTTAATAACATTTATAGGCTTGTAACATAAAATTTTGCTAACATTTTAGACTTTAGCATATTTTGCAAAAAAATTATGCGAGGTTGGGGGGGAACAAGAGGAAGGCTGTATCTTGTGTTTAGGCGGTCAAAGGGGTTGGTAGGGTGGTGGTGGAGTTAAAGAGGAAGTGGTTGGTAGGGGAGGAAGCAAAATAGGTTGGTGGTAGTCAGCAGAGAGTCGAGAACACATCAGTTGGTAGGGCTTGGGGAAGTTGATCAGTTTTTGTGTGAGAGAGATCTCAAATTTAGGGATTAGGTTTAACATATTGATCCCTTTTGAAGAAGAAAATTCGATTCGTAACCCTCTCGGTTATGTAAACGGCTTGTGGTTGAGCCTTGTTATTTTCGTTTTTCTCAATAAAAAAATATTAATCAGCAGATTAACCTAGACGCCTCATCGCCTCACCCTAGGCGTGTGCCTAGACTTGGGTTTTGATGTCCGAGTGCGCTTCGTATGAAACGAAGCGCTTAGTTGCGCCTTGTGCCTAGGCGTGCTCCTAGGCGCACTTTTGATAATTACCGATTTAAAATGATCTATATTACATAACTAAAATGTACAACTGTATTCACAGTTTGAAGAATAAACAAATGTATCTTCCTTCAGTTTGGTGGAGATTTCCTAGAATTTGGCAGACCCATGGATCCCATTTACATGCTTTTAGCAGTGGTGTGCAATTATGTAGCTAGAAAATAGTAGATCTTCAATGCTCCATTGCTGGATGCATTCTGGAAATATTAATGCCATCTAGAATCCTAGTCATATTGAATCATTTGCTGCCCCAAGAGTCAACACAAAAACGCAAAGGGTCTTGGTCAATGATAATGAGTTAAACTGTCACCTTTAGTGACCGGGAAGGAAATAAATCTGATTGGTTGTCGAACTCAAATATTTTGTCCCAAGAACGAATACAAATATTGAATTACGAGCTTTTACCTTCCCTGCAGTCCGACGTCACAAGTCTTCATCAAAGAACAAGAGATCTGTCTACTATATAAGCTGTCCCCTTTAGGCTGGGTTTTGTACAGCTAGGGCTTCTGCTTATTCTTTGAAAGCCACAATAGACAGTTCTTGGTAACACCAACTTATTTTTAAGCTAGCATTTTTGGGGCAGCTTTTAAAAGCAAGAGGAGTCTGCTTTCAAAAGCTGTTTCTGCTTCCGCTTTTTTTTTTTGGGGAAAGCAGCAGCAAAATACTGAACCAGTCCTTAGTGACCATTGACCAAGAACCTTGAGGGAGATAATCTAAGTAGTTGTTGGACTCAATGTTTTGTCTCCAAGAATAAATACAAATATAGATGTACGAGCATATCTTCCCTGCAGTCTGAAGGAGGAAGACTGAACTGAACTGAAAGTTCTACCTTTGATAAGGGAAGGAGTTATACCCTACTCTGATGAGGGAAGGAATAGACGACACTTTGACAGTTGCAGATGGTTGCCTGCTCAATTTGAAGGTTCCTCCCCTCTAAATATAATAGTGGTTGCTATGTAAACCTGTGCTTGCATTGTGCCACTAATTCACGGACAATGGCTATTGAGTTATCTTGGATTTGGGGCTTCACTGTTTATTACTTTTCCAATCCCCTTGCTTGGAGTTAATGGAGAATATACAAGTCTTGCTTGAATGACTCTGATGAAGTTATCATATAATTGCACAACAGAAATCATAGTATTGATCTAATTGCATAATTAATCTAGAATAAACAGGGGAGGGTTAGGTGTTCGTGCACACGGCAAGCTGACTCGTCGTATACCTAGCTTCAATAATTTGAACACTCACTCGCTCTCCTAGAAATTCATCTAAGCAAAATGAAAGATCAATAATCTTTAAAATAGATCTTGGGGAGGTCTTTCTTTAGTTTTGAAGAGCTTAGTTATTGGTATGAGGGAAGGGTTTATCCTAGGCCTCTATTTCTACCCTTTTGAGGATATTTACCTTAAAATCTAAGTTGTCCTAATCCTAGCAAGGAAAGGATTCTTCAATTAATTAATTACAATAATACAATTATGCTAGTAAATGTGATATGTAATTTCTTAATTGCCTTTGGACATTTTTGCAAAAGTCCATAGGATATTCAATATTATAGTAAGCTTTGTTGTGTAAGGCTCATCAGGTTTAAATCGATTAAGCAACGAAATGAAAATTGAACTGTTCAATTTCGTTCTTAGAAACTTTGTTAGCATTCCTAACTCATTTCAAGGTCACCTCGTAAGTCATGAGTGACACATAGTAGTATGTCACGACTACCATAGCCGACTTGGATATGTCTATTCACGAACCCGATTATATAAGTTATCGTGTAACCAATTCCTCGTCATACTTATGTGTTGATCAATTCCATACAAGATAGTGTAACCAATTCCTCTTGTCATACTAATGTGTCGATCAATTCCATACAAGATATAGCCAGAGTCGTCATGCCTATGAAATTAATTTTCGCTCTAATTAATTATGGAATCTAATTCCCATTTGTTTTGGCAAACTATTAGACTTAGATGAAACTTGACGTCTTCAGACATTCTTCTTCTTTATACTTAGAGAGTGACAAGTCCTTTGACCCCTCACATGTCTTTGCATAGAAACCAACGTACCTAACCACTATCTTTGATGTAGCTGTGTAAGGCAACACACAATAATAGTGTCAAAGCACATTGACTTGCGTACAAGACAATCATGCTGCCAAGTTAAGAATGTTACACTACTTGTAACTCTAGACTCCTACTGAGGATTATTAGATAAAAGATCTATTAGGAATCTAGTGAATGAGTTGTTTAGTGAACTCATTCTCTAATGAGCACCTGCATGTTTGATATACATCTCATGTACATGATCTGCAATTGCGATTATCGTATCATACATGTCACTAGTCTATCCAGAATTACCAAAGTCCAATTGGTCATTCTTGTGACTAGGAACCTTATTAGTAATGGATCATGTAAAATGAATTAGAGTATCGTATAATCTACATTATACATAACCCACTAAGATCTATTACTTGGACTATGTGTACTACTACATAACCCAAATACGGTAGGTAGTGGATCATGTAAAATGAATTAGATTGTATCATATAATCTACTATACAACCCACTAAGATCTATTACTTGGACTATGTGTACTACTACATAACCCAAATACGGTAGGTATTAAACTATTAATAAGTTTTTGGTGCAACACTATCTTGCCTAAAAATATAATTATTTAGGAATAGAAAAGTCATTTACTCATCCACTAACTAAACTTTCATACTGATCTCTAATCTAAAACCATCGTAACCCCCTCCCCTCTTTCTCTTTTCTCCGTCTTGAATGGACTTAAGGGCATAGATGTCAACAAATGATGGGTCTTACTAGGCTGCTTGAATGGGATATCGTGATAGCTAAAAACTAAATCTGTTGCGTGATCTGTCATCAAGTGAGGCAGGAATGATGTTTTATATTATAGGGAACAGCTGATAATGAATAGGAAGCAGAAGATATTAGTCTTTGAGGAAATAACACAGCAGAGAACCAATGTTATAAATATGTAGGTGTAAGTGATCACCATAAAAATGAGGGGCTAATGTGCTAAAATGAATATAGAAGACAAAGCAACTAATGTATAACTTTGTACGTTGAGAGACTGTGTGCAAGATGAGGCTTGAGTAAAATTTGATGGTGGGACTTTGGATATTTAAATCGGTATTCTGTCGAAGGCAGTAATTGAAGCTGTAGCAAATAATGACAATGAGCTGAGTTTGTCATTTATTTGTACCTTTCATACTCATTCTGGCACTTCCATTAAGGAGTTTTTTTTTGCTTATGGTAGTAGCCAGTGGGACGGACCTTTATGACAAGTTATTATACATGCTCACTATGTCAAAAGAAAACTGTATCACTACAAGCAAGTGTGTATTGTGAAATGTGAAGAATAAAATAATGTCTATTAGTTCCAATTACGTACCAAACTCTAGCGGACCATTCTGCTTGTCTCTGGGGTCATAAAATTCTCAGTTGGTGAGATATCGGATGTACCTTGACTTTTGCCTTTACAAAAGCTAAATGTCGATATTGGATGGCTAAATAACTTAGCGCACCATGTTCAGGACAGCTCAGCAGCAACGCTAGTGCAGTTTGCAAGGTAACTTGAGCTTAAGGTAAGGTTAAAATGAGTTTGTTCTGCTTCAATCAAGAAGCCAATTGATTTATGGTGGTTTAATGGGCTTTTATCCGTCTCCAAGAAGGCAAGAAGCTCATAATGGTTAGCTGCCTGTGGGTTGAACAGATTGCCATATAATGATGACAGTTGTGGAATCCCTCCTTTTAGTTTTAAAAATCTGTTTTGTGGCACTTGGTAGCAAGGTGCTCGCCTAGAATTTTCAAAATATTCAAACATTCTACTTTCACTTTTCATATAATACATGATAGACTATATGGCTTTTTCATGGGTAGATTACTGGTAGATGATAGGTTTAATCTGATTGTTAATGTTGACTAATTTAAAGTTCTCACTGCCATGTTACTTTACCGATATCATGGCATCTTATTGTAAGTAATCGAATACTGCCAGAAATTCTGACGGTTCCTTTAAGGAGAAGAAAGGGAGCCACTTCTTTGGATGGTTTCTTACATTGATTTTTAGTTGAGCTAACTTTAGGTATAAGTTGTTAGCATCACTCTCTCTTATGTTAGTGTGTTATGCTTTCTTGTATTTTTCTTTATATTTCTGTTGGGAACTGCTGTAACTCGTATGAACATCTTTTTATGTAATTGGAAGATTTTATATATACTCCTTTTATTTCTGTTGCGAACTACTGTGACATTTATGAGCATCATTTTACAATTGGAAGAGTTTATATATTTTCCTTTATATTTCAACGGCGACTACTGAAGCAAGGATAGCAGCACTTTTTAAACTGCTTCAAAGTTCTGTAGACTGTCGCATAATGACCAGGGTAGGCATCCATTAATCAGCTGCCTGTGGTGCTGTTCTTGAGGAACAGAGAGATGTGCAGTACAAGATCCTATATTGTCACACCACATTAGATGTTACTTGACTTTACACTGTCCTTACTCAAATGTGTAGCTTTGTGAAAATCTATCATGGGTACCTGGTAAACTGATTGAGTTTTGTTTAGGTGACTATTGACGTAGAGTATATTTTCAGAGTTACCATAAATCACTCAACCCCCTCACTATTCACGTTTGCTGCAAATTTCATTCTGAAGTTTGGAACTTTTCCATTACAGAACGATAAATTTATCTAGTGTTCTGAAATTCCAAATGAAGTCATTACTTCTAGTCACACACTTCTGATTGTTTTGATTAGACAACATACATGATTCAACACAAGTAGTTTAGAAAACTACCTTGCATCGGACTTGCACCAATAAAGAGGCCAAGTCTTATCCCCACTGTTACCCATTCCATAACAAGTGCCTAGTGGTTTTCCAATTTTGGTCCTCTTTTCATAAAACATTGCGTTCTAGGTAATCTCAAGTATGCCTTTTTGATGGTGATATGATGTGCCATTTTGTAACATTTCACAGTATTCCTATGAGAACAGAAGGAAGAACCATTACCCAAGCATGAATCTCAGCTGAAGATAAAAGAAAATCTTTGTATTGTTATGCAATGACAAGTTCAACATCCATAATCATTTCTACGAGGCAAATTATTCTTTTCTGAGGCAAGTGAGACCACACGTCTTTGTTATTGTTTTTGGAACTGACTAGAAACTTGGAAAATTCCAAACTGGAAATCATGTTCAAAATGTCTCACTATTATGGTTTTAGGTTTTTTTTTTGTTAGGAAGCTCAGTGTGGAAGTTTTAAGTCTAGGCCCAAAGTTTTCTCTGGTTCCCTCCAAGATCTTTACCAGAAGTTGAGAAGTATGTGTAACCAGACCTGACTACTTTATTCCTTTATTGCCAGCAATTCTTTGATTTATCTAATTTCTGGTGCAGCTCAAGGGCTTTCTTGTTGTCAATCTTATCATGCTACAACCTACACAGTTTTTCAATTCTTATTGAACACCCTGCCCCATCAACAGCTACCATCATCCCCTAGCTTGGCATCAGTCTTTATGTTTTACTTTCAACAATCGGTTCAGAACTTCAGATTGATGAAATGGTAATGGACTTTCTCTAGAATTAGTGCTTATGACCAGGAATTAGTTGCCTCTAGGAGGTGTCAGACATGATTTAAAGTATCGGCCGATACCGTTCCGATACGGCCGATACCGTTCTGATTTGGCATGTCCCGATCCGATACGACCGATACCCGATGACCGATACCGACATTGGGGGTCTCTTTTCCGGTCAATTCGGCAAAGAAAATTAAACGAAAAAGGCAAATCAGCAAGGGTTTAAAGCATAATAAGGTTATAAAAGCATGTAAAAGAAAAGAAAATCAATCTATTGTATGTAAACCAATGGTAAGGGCGAGTACTATTTCATTTAATTTCAAAACTACTAAAAAATAACACTCAAAATACTTAAAATTATGCCTAAATGTATAAATATATGTTTTTAAATGTAAATAATTTATTAATAATTATTTGTTTGCCGATACAAAAAGTTCCGATACTCCGATCCGAAACCGCCGATACTAACGATATTGCCGATACCAATACTCATAGGAACAGTCCGATTCCGATTCCGATACCAATACTGTGAACCTTGGTGTCAGTTAATGTGACCAAAGGAGAGAAATTGTTTCAGTTTAGCATGATATCTTCCCATTTACATTAGCTTTAGAAGTCTCATCTGCTGTACACATTGAGGAACTTAGTTATAGAGTGTATTCTGTAACTCTTCGTAACTACTCGCATGAATCGCAACTACTCCTATGAGATTTGAGACAGTTTGTAAGGAAAAAAAAGGGTTCAAAATCTGTGTGTGTTTTACATTTCTTTAACTCGTGCTTTCACTTAAGTGATCATCTATAGTAAAATATGTCGACTAGTAATGTTAATTGTTACTTGTCAATAGATTCTAGCTGGCATTCACATTCATCAATTATCTCATCTAATTATATTATTTTGAAACTAACTCGTGGGTTCTTTGGGGAAAAGGAAAAAAAAACAGTTTTACATTTCTCAATCTGGAAACCTTTTGTTTAGTTCTTTAATATAAACTAGTTTCCATTGCTCTCTTCTAATTCTTTCGTGAGAAATTGAATTTTTGTGTTGACCTTCATATTTGATTTGTTGACCTTTAAAATTTCAATTTACCTGTCACTTTGGGATAGGTCAGAGACTTTCTGGTATTGCTGGGAGTCCTGCATATGTTGCTCCAGAAGTTTTGTCAGGTCATTACTCAGAGAAAGTTGATGTATGGGGTGCTGGTGTACTTCTTCATGCCTTACTGGTCGGCGTTCTTCCATTTCAAGGTGACTCTAGAGATGCCGTCTTTGAAGCTATTAAAAATGTGCAACTCAATTTCCACAGTGGTATGTGGGAGTCAATATCTGAACTTGGACGGGATCTTCTCGGCCGGATGCTTAACCGTGACGTGACCAGAAGAATGACTGCCAATGAAATCTTAAGTGCGTGACTTTTAACTTCTCCATATGCTCACAAAGCGTACATTATTCCAACATTAACAAGACTTGTCTCACTCTGTACATGTGCCAATTTCAGGACATCCATGGATTTTTTCTACACACAGAACCCATCTGAAGCATTGCCTGTGAAACAAGAGTCAGAAACAATGTTAAAGTGCAAAGAGTCGAGTTGGGTGAAATTGGGACAATCATTGACACTTCAACTTCGTGCAGTTCGAGTCGGACATCAGAGGAGCAGGACGATTGTGGTTTCATTGATGCACTTGCGGCAGCAATATCACGTGTGAGGATATCTGAGCCGAAGCGGAGTAGGCTTTGTAGTCCAGTCCTCCCAATCCAACAGGAGTGTTCCTCTAACATGAAGGCTAACCTATGTACAGCATTCTGATTCGACTCTTTCCCATGTGTACAACAATTCTCTGAGAGGATTGGACCTGATCAACAGCATGGTAATACCAGTTTACCAGATAATGACTTTGGTAAGTGGCCATGGTTTTCCTATTCCCCAAGGAACCGTGTGGGTATATTTCAATAGTTGCAATTTGTGCTAATCGAAATAACATAATTTAGTAACTACCTGGTCGAGCAATCTTGTACATAGATCTATGTAAATAGAACTAGCTGCTTGAGAACTTTGACAATGCAATATTTCTGCAATGTGCTTGGCCCAATTTTGGTTCTAACATTTTGCCATTCTTGTAATACTTTCTGTTTGAGGTGTTTTCTTATGAACAACAAAAGCCTGTGTATGATCTACAGAATATTATCATTCGTGGAGGGTTAAGTTTGAGTTTCTGCGTACTTTGTATCAATTCTATATTTCCAGCTGCTGCTGGCAGTATGATTCCTATGAAGATTTTCCTGATCCTGCAGCATTATAGCTTGACAAAGACGAAGTTGTGCTAGTGACTTGTGCACCAATGTGTTACATCATGCTGAACACTCATTCGGTCTTGCTGCCTAATCAAGGTTTGGGTTCACGGTGGTGACCCATTTGACCTCACATCTAGAGGGTAAGATTCACCCTCGAATTTAAGTGCTTCTACTTCTGATTTGGCTATTGGTATTCTCATGTTGACTACTTTTGGCAATACAAAGGCCAGAGTAAATGTGAATGCTACCATGAATCTTTCAATTATTTAGGCCACGTTTGGTTCACGGAAAGGAAATAAATTCCTATGGGAATAGAAAAGTAGAATTTTTGTCACATTTTTTTTTTCTTGTTTAGTAAAACAAGAAAATTAACTAAGAAAGGAAAACAAAATATAACAATGTTCCAAAGATGTCCTTACCTTTTAAAATAAAATTAGTATTATAAAAAATAATATTAATGATAAAGTAAGCAATGACACATGGTTACTTTGGTCATAAGTTTTGTAATAATGTTGGAAAAGGAGTAGGAAAAATCAATCCTATGGGTCTTGAGTCGAACCATGTTTTCACCAATTTTCTTTCTTGTCAGGAAATTGATTTTCAAATTTGTGGCTACCAAAAAAGGAAATGAACAACTTTTCTTTACTGATTCCTTAAATCCGTGAACTAAACGAGGCCTTAGTGTATCAAGTAGTTGCAACATTGTACTGTTGGCTCAACAATTGCTAATGGTTTAAAGTGATTGCCCCCTCATGTTGACCACTTTTACACGTTTATTGGCAAAATGGATCAACTAAGTTAGTCCTGGACCAAGGCGGCCTATCAACTAAATTGGTTAAACTGGTCTGCCGTGTTGTTTTCAGCTTAAACAGGTCAAGCATAACTTGCTAGACTCAGGTTGAGTACTAACGGTTAAACCCAGAAATAGTCCTTGGTAACCTAATAAATCTCCATAGAGTAAACAAACAAGTAACATTTGACCCAAACATGGAAACAACTTGGACTATTACCAGGGGCGGCCCTGATCATTTTTGTGCCCGGGGCAAGAGTAAAAAAAAAAAGGGCCCTTCCTGAAAACTTTACTCGAAAGTCAATTTTGTAACAAGGAAACTAAAGTAATGTAATGGTGCGAAGCTTTGATTAATTTTTCTTCCTTTTCTTACCACATGTAATGTAATGGTTTGCAGGAAAGATTGAGAACAGATGTGTAGAAGGTACAAGTGTATCTACCATAATCAAAATTGTAAGTCCTAGAAATAATTGACGGTAACAATACAACAAACATGTGGTAGACATTAACAACACAATCATCCCAGACTCATAGTTTGTACAGCCGATTGATACGTTGGTGATATAAACAATTTGAATAAATTAAACAAGAGAAATATAATAAGAAAGACCCCACTACTAGCAATTTCAACAAATCTCCACTAATGGCATTTTGGAAAACATCTCTATGCAACTTATTGATGTTTAAGAACCGAAGGTTTTACTACTTGAGAAGAGAAATACGAACCAACTTACTAAGTTAGAGCTCATAAAGTAGACATAAACTAATGAATGAGAGGTGGTGCAAATGACTTCCACTAGTGTGAGTTCTTAAAGGCTCACCTTAACAAAGAGTCAAAGACCAGTTGCCACACAACCAAGATTGCATATTGCATATATAACACCCCATCTTCATCGAATGATCCATAGAAAATTATAATACTCGTCAGTCGCCGTTGAAGAAAATTTGGAACTATAGAAAAAGAGGACATCAATTAAAATAATACATGTAATTTAAGTTTTCTAAAGAAAAGAAAAGTACTGGAGTCGGAAGGAAGTTGAGTCTTCAATGGCAATACACTGAAGTCGGAGGAAGTGATTCCGGCCTTCTGGAGTGGATGCTCTCCGAAGATTCACAAGGTTCTGGGATGGCACATGGATGGGAGATCAAGATGACAGACGATGGATTGAACAATCAATAAAAAGAGAGAAGTTTGTAGGATTTGATATTTTCGAGAGAGAGAGAGAGAGAGAGAGAGAGAGAGAGAGAGAGAGAGAGAGTCATTACATTTGGCTTAATTCTCTTCATAATTTTTGAGAATCGGAAGTATAGCACGAAGAAGACGAAGAGTTGAGCATGGAGAAGAGGAAGAGTCGCCTACTCGCCTGCCCTAACCGATTGGTTTCTTCATAATAATTAATCCTGAAACCAATTCAGCTATGACTAACAAACTGGACTTGGGCCCTTGCTAAATATCAACTGATACAAAAAACATTGGGCCCTGGGCTAACCTAACTATAGACTAATAAAAAAAGTTTTGTGCCCCTTGTAGTCTTTGTAATGCCCCACTCCGCACGGTGCATTATGCTGAGTCATTGACTCGAAGACTTGCGTTGACCTGATTACGTATCGATGCGAATCGATACGAGAGTTACGTTGTCCCGAGCAATGCATCAAGTCGATGCGAAGAGTTGCTGTAAGCCCTCTGAATTTCAGGGTTTATTTTTATTTTTCTGAATGAATTATTTTTGATAAATGTTTTATTATTTAATTGTTTAGATCATTAATGTACCTTTCCATGACTTTGACTTCTGGAGCGTCAGGGATACCAATCTCTGTAAACTCTCTTCACGAGTTTTGAAGTAGACAAGATTATCTTCGTTTTGATATATCGTGTCCCACTTGAACTCGTTCCCTTGTGCTCTTTTTGTATCGCACAAGTTCGGGTCAACTTAGACCAATTAATCATTGAATAATTATTCCCACTTTTATTTTTGATCTTCGTTTGCACGTCACCGTGACTTTTAATTTAGGAGCACGAGACCAGTCGTTTTCTCAGAACCAACTTCTCATAAATGATCTACTCGAGACGCTCTTCACCCATGACCTTCGTGTCCCACTCAGATACTCCATTTTGTGCTTCATTTTCTTTGCACAATTTTCGGGTCAATTTAGGCCGATTTATTTTCTACCGTAAAACCTGATTTATTTTCCAATTTAATTTTGGGACCCGACATCGATCCAACCTAGTCGACCCAAAGTATGGACGTGGCCCACATGAAGCCTACTACCCGCATGACGCTTGTGTCCCATTTATTGGAGTCCTCGTATATTATTTATTTACCCATGATTATAATCCCTATTTTTAATTTAATTATTGTACCCGGTCCGATTTTGACCCGACCCGGCTCGACCGAGCCCGAACCCAAGCTCCATATTGTTCTTTCATGACTGCCCAAACACCCCACATAATTTTCCTATTTTTTTCTATTTTAAATATCTATTTTCTCTCTCTACTTTATTATATATCTTATATATATATAATATATATAATATATATATATATAATATATATATATATATATATATATATATATCCCTCTCTCTCTCTCCTATTACTACACACACCTCACCCCTCCTTTACAGCAAGAACACTCCCCCCTACCCATTTGACCGACCTCTTCCTATCTCTATTCTCATCTCTCTCTCTCTCTTCTCACCCTCTCTCATTATATACACACACATACAAAAAAACAAACACTCATCTCCTCTCTCCCTCTCACTCGGCCAACTCCCTACCCCCTCCACATAGCCGACAGCCTCCCCCTCACTTCCGACCACCTCCCTCCTTCCTCCTCTCTCCAACTACACCACACTCCACCATCAACACCATCATCAACTCCATCCCCACCACCATGCACCACCACCTCCACTCCAACACCACCGCCGCACGGTCGCCGTGGGCGACCCCCCTAGGCGCGCGAACCCCCTAGGCGCACGAACCTCCGGCGAGCCACCCCGTGGCCAACGTCCGCTTCTCCGACGAGCCAAATAGGCGATTCGTGCATTTACGTCAAAATCCCGCCGTGACGCGCGATTTCAACTTCAGAATTTGCGTCTCGGGACAGCGACTTCGTACGGATTTTCTGGTCAATCCGACCGTTGGATCGGTGAACTTTTTGCTCCGTCGCAATCTCAGTATATCCAACTTCACTCCTGTCAATTTTCGTCCGTTAATTACGTCGTTTGATACCTCAAAACTGGCCACCAAGTTGACGTTTTTAAATTGAACTGCTTTTGGACAGTTTCGTGACGCCAACTTCGCGGGTTCGTATCTTCGTCGTCGCAGCTCCGGTTAGCGCGCAACCAGTTCCTGTGCATAGCTGGTATAACCATCTTCCTATCTCCTTCAGGTTTCGTTTCATTATAAGCACGTTCGGTTGGTCGAATTCGACGCCAAAGTTGGCCGTCCGAATTCTTTAATTTGCACTTGTTAAATTCCATTTTTGAACCCGGGACTCCGGATTCACTTTCTGACACCACCAGTAGACTCGTGGCGTCGTTTTGGCATATTTTCATATAAAATTTTCTTGATTGGAGAACGTGGGCCCTGACACGCATTTCGGTACAAAGCGGGTCCCACTTTTTGCGTCAACGGGTCATTTGAGATCGGCTCATTGGAATCCAATTCCGGATATACCGTTGAGTTCGTATCGTCATTCTGGACTCGTTGACATATAATTTGCTGAATTTTAAAGACATTTGCTCCGGCCGTATTTCGGTGCAAACTGGATTTCAAGTGTCCGCGTCAACGTATCATTTTGAGATCGGCACCTCGGAATCCTATTTCGGATATACCGTTGAGTTGTATCATCATTCTGGATTCATGGACATATAATTTGCTAGATTTGGTAGACTTCTATCCCGACACATTTTTCGGTGCAAAGTGTGTCCAACGGCGGACATCATTTTGACCCGAAATTACCGTTTTGCTCCTGCGTCTAAATTGGACTTATGGGTAGGCTGTCCTAGCTAATTTGACCGTTCTGGACACGTTGGTGATATTTATTTTATCATCCGACAACATCTGTAGATTTTGATTATGTATTATCCTTAATTAGTAATTAATTATTTTCCAAAAAATTGTTACTTTCTGTTTTTAAATTTTTATATATATTTTAATTGCTGTAAAAATCTTGGAAAAATTGTATTTAGATACTATGTTAATTTAGCTAATTTATTATAATTTTCCAGTATTTAATAAGTGCTTTTGGTATTTTATAAAAATAGGAAAACAGAACTCATTTTCAGTATATTTATGTTTGCTGATTTTTAATAAATATTTAT
>JANAVB010008799.1:4630578-4632503 GCA_029216955.1 Iris pallida
GCTAAAAATCACTAATTTGGTGTTCTAAGCCTATGGCTAGGCTCACATGATCATGGTTAGTCTCTAGGCTATGAAATCTCTAGGGTTTATACTAGGGTTATACTAGTAAATCACAAAGTCATAAGTCATGACTTAGAAATGGTTTAACTTAACTAAAATCACCCAAAATCATATTATGACTAAAATACCACTAATAAATAATAAAAATAATAAATTTTCAAAAATATCCCAATTTCAGAAAGCAAGGTGTTACACCGGCCATGCTTAGGACAGTTCTTATATCTTCACATGCTTCTTACTGGTTCTCAGTACATGTTTCACTATACTGCTCTGAGTATTCACATATTTTATACTGCTCCCAGTGCCATGCTTATACTGCTCTCGTATCTCTTACATGTTTTTACTGTTCTCGTATCTCTCACATATTATATATATATGGGTTATGGGGAAACTGACAGTTGAGTACGTGATCATTCCCCCCTCATAGTAGCGAGCGAGGTCGCATTTTATATGCATACCTTACCGCAGGCCTTATCTCAAGCTGTATTGTACGTATGTACATCTATCGCCTTTACACTTGTACGAAAGTAATTTCATTATGTGCCCCCAGCACATTGTACATCTATTGACCGATCATGTACCTGCTACAGTTTTAAACATTACATATACATCTGTCTCTATGACATATGTATCCTTGCCATGATAGATTATGAGATATACCATGATTTCAGATATGCCATGTTTCCTATGTTACTATGATACGGTGATTCCAGTCATACCATGATCCCAGTTATACCATGAGGCCATGTTTTCCAGTTTCCTGTTTTATAGACTTGTCACACCATGTTTCTTGTTGTACATCTCTTTCATTATATGTTCAGTACTTTAGTTGTAGAGGTTGTACTTGCTCCCGTCCTGACAGGATAACGTTGTAGGTATACTTTTCGAGAAGGAAACGCTATGTGTACATATTATGGTACTGCATTGAGGACCTGGCCTTAGCTCCAGAAGAGGCCCCAGCGGGGAACCTTGTCTTAGTTATCTTTCTTGTATTTTGAGACTTAGACTTTGTCTGTACTTATATTTGGATACTGGACTTTGTCTCCAGTTAGATACTTTGGTTATGTATTATTATATCTGTACTTGTTTACCTTCGCTATAGATGCTGTGTTGTGATGAACCTTTAAATGTGATTTTAGAACTGTTAGCAGCTTAGATCCTTTATTGTCTATTCTTAGAACAGCTTACTACGCTTTAACAAGCGTAGGCTGGACATGGCTCGGCCCGGTCCAACAATTTGGGTAACGGGTCGTGACATGTTTTTTTGGCGGCCCATGCAGGTCCAGACTTAAGTTGTTTGGTTACGTTATTGTACCAGCATGCCTGCAATTAGGATCTAGGACAACTTGATAACACTAGGAATAACATTTAGAACACCTAGAGGATTTCTAAGATTGTAACATAGGGAGAACTCATCACAGCATAGGACCGTTAGCTATAATTAGCCTCTTGTTTGAAATTCAGTGGGTTACAATTTGACCAATTTAGTACCCTTGGGATGACCCCTGAGGATCTTACTCTAATCTTATCTCGAAATTTGTTTTCACCTGTTTCCATTTATTCCTTAATTCATTGTTGAAATTGATTTCTGATTTTTGTTGTTGACTTTGATCTTGCATCGTGAATAATTTTGTGGATTGAATTATGATATATTGATAAGGTAAACGTCTGCTTTAGTTATGGAGTTTAGAATTTATTGCAGCCATATTAGCTGGTATGACAAAAAATAGAGCCGATTTGGATATACTATCCTATTCATAGAATTAGATTTTCTTGCAGCCATACCGGTTGGCGTGTAAGGAATCTAGATGATATGACGATAGGGTGGATACTTAGTTATGGATCCCTCGTTTATTGCACATAAG
>JANAVB010008799.1:4632516-4645016 GCA_029216955.1 Iris pallida
TGTACAGCTAGGGCTTCTGCTTATTCTTTGAAAGCCACAATAGACAGTTCTTGGTAACACCAACTTATTTTTAAGCTAGCATTTTTGGGGCAGCTTTTAAAAGCAAGAGGAGTCTGCTTTCAAAAGCTGTTTCTGCTTCCGCTTTTTTTTTTTGGGGAAAGCAGCAGCAAAATACTGAACCAGTCCTTAGTGACCATTGACCAAGAACCTTGAGGGAGATAATCTAAGTAGTTGTTGGACTCAATGTTTTGTCTCCAAGAATAAATACAAATATAGATGTACGAGCATATCTTCCCTGCAGTCTGAAGGAGGAAGACTGAACTGAACTGAAAGTTCTACCTTTGATAAGGGAAGGAGTTATACCCTACTCTGATGAGGGAAGGAATAGACGACACTTTGACAGTTGCAGATGGTTGCCTGCTCAATTTGAAGGTTCCTCCCCTCTAAAATATAATAGTGGTTGCTATGTAAACCTGTGCTTGCATTGTGCCACTAATTCACGGACAATGGCTATTGAGTTATCTTGGATTTGGGGCTTCACTGTTTATTACTTTTCCAATCCCCTTGCTTGGAGTTAATGGAGAATATACAAGTCTTGCTTGAATGACTCTGATGAAGTAATTATCATATAATTGCACAACAGAAATCATAGTATTGATCTAATTGCATAATTAATCTAGAATAAACAGGGGAGGGTTAGGTGTTCGTGCACACGGCAAGCTGACTCGTCGTATACCTAGCTTCAATAATTTGAACACTCACTCGCTCTCCTAGAAATTCATCTAAGCAAAATGAAAGATCAATAATCTTTAAAATAGATCTTGGGGAGGTCTTCTTTAGTTTTGAAGAGCTTAGTTATTGGTATGAGGGAAGGGTTTATCCTAGGCCTCTATTTCTACCCTTTTGAGGATATGACTTTACCTTAAAATCTAAGTTGTCCTAATCCTAGCAAGGAAAGGATTCTTCAATTAATTAATTACAATAATACAATTATGCTAGTAAATGTGATATGTAATTTCTTAATTGCCTTTGGACATTTTTGCAAAAGTCCATAGGATATTCAATATTATAGTAAGCTTTGTTGTGTAAGGCTCATCAGGTTTAAATCGATTAAGCAACGAAATGAAAATTGAACTGTTCAATTTCGTCTTCTTAGAAACTTTGTTAGCATTCCTAACTCATTTCAAGGTCACCTCGTAAGTCATGAGTGACACATAGTAGTATGTCACGACTACCATAGCCGACTTGGATATGTCTATTCACGAACCCGATTATATAAGTTATCGTGTAACCAATTCCTCGTCATACTTATGTGTTGATCAATTCCATACAAGATAGTGTAACCAATTCCTCTTGTCATACTAATGTGTCGATCAATTCCATACAAGATATAGCCAGAGTCGTCATGCCTATGAAATTAATTTTCGCTCTAATTAATTATGGAAATCTAATTCCCATTTGTTTTGGCAAACTATTAGACTTAGATGAAACTTGACGTCTTCAGACATTCTTCTTCTTTTATACTTAGAGAGTGACAAGTCCTTTGACCCCTCACATGTCTTTGCATAGAAACCAACGTACCTAACCACTATCTTTGATGTAGCTGTGTAAGGCAACACACAATAATAGTGTCAAAGCACATTGACTTGCGTACAAGACAATCATGCTGCCAAGTTAAGAATGTTACACTACTTGTAACTCTAGACTCCTACTGAGGATTATTAGATATAAAGATCTATTAGGAATCTAGTGAATGAGTTGTTTAGTGAACTCATTCTCTAATGAGCACCTGCATGTTTGATATACATCTCATGTACATGATCTGCAATTGCGATTATCGTATCATACATGTCACTAGTCTATCCAGAATTACCAAAGTCCAATTGGTCATTCTTGTGACTAGGAACCTTATTAGTAATGGATCATGTAAAATGAATTAGATTGTATCGTATAATCTACATTATACATAACCCACTAAGATCTATTACTTGGACTATGTGTACTACTACATAACCCAAATACGGTAGGTAGTGGATCATGTAAAATGAATTAGATTGTATCATATAATCTACATTATACATAACCCACTAAGATCTATTACTTGGACTATGTGTACTACTACATAACCCAAATACGGTAGGTATTAAACTATTAATAAGTTTTTGGTGCAACACTATCTTGCCTAAAAATATAATTATTTAGGAATAGAAAAGTCATTTACTCATCCACTAACTAAACTTTCATACTGATCTCTAATCTAAAACCATCGTAACCCCCTCCCCTCTTTCTCTCTTTCTCCGTCTTGAATGGACTTAAGGGCATAGATGTCAACAAATGATGGGTCTTACTAGGCTGCTTGAATGGGATATCGTGATAGCTAAAAACTAAATCTGTTGCGTGATCTGTCATCAAGTGAGGCAGGAATGATGTTTTATATTATAGGGAACAGCTGATAATGAATAGGAAGCAGAAGATTATTAGTCTTTGAGGAAATAACACAGCAGAGAACCAATGTTACATAAATATGTAGGTGTAAGTGATCACCATAAAAAATGAGGGGCTAATGTGCTAAAATGAATATAGAAGACAAAGCAACTAATGTATAACTTTGTACGTTGAGAGACTGTGTGCAAGATGAGGCTTGAGTAAAATTTGATGGTGGGACTTGGATATTTAAATCGGTATTCTGTCGAAGGCAGTAATTGAAGCTGTAGCAAATAATGACAATGAGCTGAGTTTGTCATTTATTTGTACCTTTCATACTCATTCTGGCACTTCCATTAAGGAGTTTTTTTTTTGCTTATGGTAGTAGCCAGTGGGACGGACCTTTATGACAAGTTATTATACATGCTCACTATGTCAAAAGAAAACTGTATCACTACAAGCAAGTGTGTATTGTGAAATGTGAAGAATAAAATAATGTCTATTAGTTCCAATTACGTACCAAACTCTAGCGGACCATTCTGCTTGATTCTCTGGGGTCATAAAATTCTCAGTTGGTGAGATATCGGATGTACCTTGACTTTTGCCTTTACAAAAGCTAAATGTCGATATTGGATGGCTAAATAACTTAGCGCACCATGTTCAGGACAGCTCAGCAGCAACGCTAGTGCAGTTTGCAAGGTAACTTGAGCTTAAGGTAAGGTTAAAATGAGTTTGTTCTGCTTCAATCAAGAAGCCAATTGATTTATGGTGGTTTAATGGGCTTTTATCCGTCTCCAAGAAGGCAAGAAGCTCATAATGGTTAGCTGCCTGTGGGTTGAACAGATTGCCATATAATGATGACAGTTGTGGAATCCCTCCTTTTAGTTTTAAAAATCTGTTTTGTGGCACTTGGTAGCAAGGTGCTCGCCTAGAATTTTCAAAATATTCAAACATTCTACTTTCACTTTTCATATAATACATGATAGACTATATGGCTTTTTCATGGGTAGATTACTGGTAGATGATAGGTTTAATCTGATTGTTAATGTTGACTAATTTAAAGTTCTCACTGCCATGTTACTTTACCGATATCATGGCATCTTATTGTAAGTAATCGAATACTGCCAGAAATTCTGACGGTTCCTTTAAGGAGAAGAAAGGGAGCCACTTCTTTGGATGGTTTCTTACATTGATTTTTTAGTTGAGCTAACTTTAGGTATAAGTTGTTAGCATCACTCTCTCTTATGTTAGTGTGTTATGCTTTCTTGTATTTTTCTTTTATATTTCTGTTGGGAACTGCTGTAACTCGTATGAACATCTTTTTATGTAATTGGAAGATTTTATATATACTCCTTTATATTTCTGTTGCGAACTACTGTGACATTTATGAGCATCATTTTACATAATTGGAAGAGTTTATATATTTTCCTTTATATTTCAACGGCGACTACTGAAGCAAGGATAGCAGCACTTTTTAAACTGCTTCAAAGTTCTGTAGACTGTCGCATAATGACCAGGGTAGGCATCCATTAATCAGCTGCCTGTGGTGCTGTTCTTGAGGAACAGAGAGATGTGCAGTACAAGATCCTATATATTGTCACACCACATTAGATGTTACTTGACTTTACACTGTCCTTACTCAAATGTGTAGCTTTGTGAAAATCTATCATGGGTACCTGGTAAACTGATTGAGTTTTGTTTAGGTGACTATTGACGTAGAGTATATTTTCAGAGTTACCATAAATCACTCAACCCCCTCACTATTCACGTTTGCTGCAAATTTCATTCTGAAGTTTGGAACTTTTCCATTACAGAACGATAAATTTATCTAGTGTTCTGAAATTCCAAATGAAGTCATTACTTCTAGTCACACACTTCTGATTGTTTTGATTAGACAACATACATGATTCAACACAAGTAGTTTAGAAAACTACCTTGCATCGGACTTGCACCAATAAAGAGGCCAAGTCTTATCCCCACTGTTACCCATTCCATAACAAGTGCCTAGTGGTTTTCCAATTTTGGTCCTCTTTTCATAAAACATTGCGTTCTAGGTAATCTCAAGTATGCCTTTTTGATGGTGATATGATGTGCCATTTTGTAACATTTCACAGTATTCCTATGAGAACAGAAGGAAGAACCATTACCCAAGCATGAATCTCAGCTGAAGATAAAAGAAAATCTTTGTATTGTTATGCAATGACAAGTTCAACATCCATAATCATTTCTACGAGGCAAATTATTCTTTTCTGAGGCAAGTGAGACCACACGTCTTTGTTATTGTTTTTGGAACTGACTAGAAACTTGGAAAATTCCAAACTGGAAATCATGTTCAAAATGTCTCACTATTATGGTTTTAGGTTTTTTTTTTGTTAGGAAGCTCAGTGTGGAAGTTTTAAGTCTAGGCCCAAAGTTTTCTCTGGTTCCCTCCAAGATCTTTACCAGAAGTTGAGAAGTATGTGTAACCAGACCTGACTACTTTATTCCTTTATTGCCAGCAATTCTTTGATTTATCTAATTTCTGGTGCAGCTCAAGGGCTTTCTTGTTGTCAATCTTATCATGCTACAACCTACACAGTTTTTCAATTCTTATTGAACACCCTGCCCCATCAACAGCTACCATCATCCCCTAGCTTGGCATCAGTCTTTATGTTTTACTTTCAACAATCGGTTCAGAACTTCAGATTGATGAAATGGTAATGGACTTTCTCTAGAATTAGTGCTTATGACCAGGAATTAGTTGCCTCTAGGAGGTGTCAGACATGATTTAAAGTATCGGCCGATACCGTTCCGATACGGCCGATACCGTTCTGATTTGGCATGTCCCGATCCGATACCGACCGATACCCGATACTGACCGATACCGACATTGGGGGTCTCTTTTCCGGTCAATTCGGCAAAGAAAATTAAACGAAAAAGGCAAATCAGCAAGGGTTTAAAGCATAATAAGGTTATAAAAGCATGTAAAAGAAAAGAAAATCAATCTATTGTATGTAAACCAATTGGTAAGGGCGAGTACTATTTCATTTAATTTCAAAACTACTAAAAAATAACACTCAAAATACTTAAAATTATGCCTAAATGTATAAATATATGTTTTTAAATGTAAATAATTTATTAATAATTATTTGTTTGCCGATACAAAAAGTTCCGATACTCCGATCCGAAACCGCCGATACTAACGATATTGCCGATACCAATACTCATAGGAACAGTCCGATTCCGATTCCGATACCAATACTGTGAACCTTGGTGTCAGTTAATGTGACCAAAGGAGAGAAATTGTTTCAGTTTAGCATGATATCTTCCCATTTACATTAGCTTTAGAAGTCTCATCTGCTGTACACATTGAGGAACTTAGTTATAGAGTGTATTCTGTAACTCTTCGTAACTACTCGCATGAATCGCAACTACTCCTATGAGATTTGAGACAGTTTGTAAGGAAAAAAAAAAGGGTTCAAAATCTTTGTGTGTGTTTTACATTTCTTTAACTCGTGCTTTCACTTAAGTGATCATCTATAGTAAAATATGTCGACTAGTAATGTTAATTGTTACTTGTCAATAGATTCTAGCTGGCATTCACATTCATCAATTATCTCATCTAATTATATTATTTTGAAACTAACTCGTGGGTTCTTTGGGGAAAAGGAAAAAAAAAACAGTTTTACATTTCTCAATCTGGAAACCTTTTGTTTTAGTTCTTTAATATAAACTAGTTTCCATTGCTCTCTTCTAATTCTTTCGTGAGAAATTGAATTTTTGTGTTGACCTTCATATTTGATTTGTTGACCTTTAAAATTTCAATTTACCTGTCACTTTGGGATAGGTCAGAGACTTTCTGGTATTGCTGGGAGTCCTGCATATGTTGCTCCAGAAGTTTTGTCAGGTCATTACTCAGAGAAAGTTGATGTATGGGGTGCTGGTGTACTTCTTCATGCCTTACTGGTCGGCGTTCTTCCATTTCAAGGTGACTCTAGAGATGCCGTCTTTGAAGCTATTAAAAATGTGCAACTCAATTTCCACAGTGGTATGTGGGAGTCAATATCTGAACTTGGACGGGATCTTCTCGGCCGGATGCTTAACCGTGACGTGACCAGAAGAATGACTGCCAATGAAATCTTAAGTGCGTGACTTTTAACTTCTCCATATGCTCACAAAGCGTACATTATTCCAACATTAACAAGACTTGTCTCACTCTGTACATGTGCCAATTTCAGGACATCCATGGATTTTATTCTACACACAGAACCCATCTGAAGCATTGCCTGTGAAACTAAGAGTCAGAAACAATGTTAAAGTGCAAAGAGTCGAGTTGGGTGAAATTGGGACAATCATTGACACTTCAACTTCGTGCAGTTCGAGTCGGACATCAGAGGAGCAGGACGATTGTGGTTTCATTGATGCACTTGCGGCAGCAATATCACGTGTGAGGATATCTGAGCCGAAGCGGAGTAGGCTTTGTAGTCCAGTCCTCCCAATCCAACAGGAGTGTTCCTCTAACATGAAGGCTAACCTATGTACAGCATTCTGATTCGACTCTTTCCCATGTGTACAACAATTCTCTGAGAGGATTGGACCTGATCAACAGCATGGTAATACCAGTTTACCAGATAATGACTTTGGTAAGTGGCCATGGTTTTCCTATTCCCCAAGGAACCGTGTGGGTTATATTTCAATAGTTGCAATTTGTGCTAATCGAAATAACATAATTTAGTAACTACCTGGTCGAGCAATCTTGTACATAGATCTATGTAAATAGAACTAGCTGCTTGAGAAACTTTGACAATGCAATATTTCTGCAATGTGCTTGGCCCAATTTTGGTTCTAACATTTTGCCATTCTTGTAATACTTTCTGTTTGAGGTGTTTTCTTATGAACAACAAAAGCCTGTGTATGATCTACAGAATATTATCATTCGTGGAGGGTTAAGTTTGAGTTTCTGCGTACTTTGTATCAATTCTATATTTCCAGCTGCTGCTGGCAGTATGATTCCTATGAAGATTTTCCTGATCCTGCAGCATTATAGCTTGACAAAGACGAAGTTGTGCTAGTGACTTGTGCACCAATGTGTTACATCATGCTGAACACTCATTCGGTCTTGCTGCCTAATCAAGGTTTGGGTTCACGGTGGTGACCCATTTGACCTCACATCTAGACGGGTAAGATTCACCCTCGAATTTAAGTGCTTCTACTTCTGATTTGGCTATTGGTATTCTCATGTTGACTACTTTTGGCAATACAAAGGCCAGAGTAAATGTGAATGCTACCATGAATCTTTCAATTATTTAGGCCACGTTTGGTTCACGGAAAGGAAATAAATTCCTATGGGAATAGAAAAGTAGAATTTTTGTCACATTTTTTTTTTCTTGTTTAGTAAAACAAGAAAATTAACTAAGAAAGGAAAACAAAATATAACAATGTTCCAAAGATGTCCTTACCTTTTAAAATAAAATTAGTATTATAAAAAATAATATTAATGATAAAGTAAGCAATGACACATGGTTACTTTGGTCATAAGTTTTGTAATAATGTTGGAAAAGGAGTAGGAAAAATCAATCCTATGGGTCTTGAGTCGAACCATGTTTTCACCAATTTTCTTTCTTGTCAGGAAATTGATTTTCAAATTTGTGGCTACCAAACAAAGGAAATGAACAACTTTTCTTTACTGATTCCTTAAATCCGTGAACTAAACGAGGCCTTAGTGTATCAAGTAGTTGCAACATTGTACTGTTGGCTCAACAATTGCTAATGGTTTAAAGTGATTGCCCCCTCATGTTGACCACTTTTACACGTTTATTGGCAATAAATGGATCAACTAAGTTAGTCCTGGACCAAGGCGGCCTATCAACTAAATTGGTTAAACTGGTCTGCCGTGTTGTTTTCAGCTTAAACAGGTCAAGCATAACTTGCTAGACTCAGGTTGAGTACTAACGGTTAAACCCAGAAATAGTCCTTGGTAACCTAATAAATCTCCATAGAGTAAACAAACAAGTAACATTTGACCCAAACATGGAAACAACTTGGACTATTACCAGGGGCGGCCCTGATCATTTTTGTGCCCGGGGCAAGAGTAAAAAAAAAAAAGGGCCCTTCCTGAAAACTTTACTCGAAAGTCAATTTTGTAACAAGGAAACTAAAGTAATGTAATGGTGCGAAGCTTTGATTAATTTTTCTTCCTTTTCTTACCACATGTAATGTAATGGTTTGCAGGAAAGATTGAGAACAGATGTGTAGAAGGTACAAGTGTATCTACCATAATCAAAATTGTAAGTCCTAGAAATAATTGACGGTAACAATACAACAAACATGTGGTAGACATTAACAACACAATCATCCCAGACTCATAGTTTGTACAGCCGATTGATACGTTGGTGATATAAACAATTAATTTGAATAAATTAAACAAGAGAAATATAATAAGAAAGACCCCCACTACTAGCAAATTTCAACAAATCTCCACTAATGGCATTTTGGAAAACATCTCTATGCAACTTATTGATGTTTAAGAACCGAAGGTTTTACTACTTGAGAAGAGAAATACGAACCAACTTACTAAGTTAGAGCTCATAAAGTAGACATAAACTAATGAATGAGAGGTGGTGCAAATGACTTCCACTAGTGTGAGTTCTTAAAGGCTCACCTTAACAAAGAGTCAAAGACCAGTTGCCACACAACCAAGATTGCATATTGCATATATAACACCCCATCTTCATCGAATGATCCATAGAAAATTATAATACTCGTCAGTCGCCGTTGAAGAAAATTTGGAACTATAGAAAAAGAGGACATCAATTAATAAATAATACATGTAATTTAAGTTTTCTAAAGAAAAGAAAAAGTACTGGAGTCGGAAGGAAGTTGAGTCTTCAATGGCAATACACTGAAGTCGGAGGAAGTGATTCCGGCCTTCTGGAGTGGATGCTCTCCGAAGATTCACAAGGTTCTGGGATGGCACATGGATGGGAGATCAAGATGACAGACGATGGATTGAACAATCAATAAAAAGAGAGAAGTTTGTAGGATTTGATATTTTCGAGAGAGAGAGAGAGAGAGAGAGAGAGAGAGAGAGAGAGAGAGAGAGAGTCATTACATTTGGCTTAATTCTCTTCATAATTTTTGAGAATCGGAAGTATAGCACGAAGAAGACGAAGAGTTGAGCATGGAGAAGAGGAAGAGTCGCCTACTCGCCTGCCCTAACCGATTGGTTTCTTCAATAATAATTAATCCTGAAACCAATTCAGCTATGACTAACAAACTGGACTTGGGCCCTTGCTAAATATCAACTGATACAAAAAACATTGGGCCCTGGGCTAACCTAACTATAGACTAATAAAAAAAGTTTTGTGCCCCTTGTAGTCTTTGTAATGCCCCACTCCGCACGGTGCATTATGCTGAGTCATTGACTCGAAGACTTGCGTTGACCTGATTACGTATCGATGCGAATCGATACGAGAGTTACGTTGTCCCGAGCAATGCATCAAGTCGATGCGAAGAGTTGCTGTAAGCCCTCTGAATTTCAGGGTTTATTTTTATTTTTCTGAATGAATTATTTTTGATAAATGTTTTATTATTTAATTGTTTAGATCATTAATGTACCTTTCCATGACTTTGACTTCTGGAGCGTCAGGGATACCAATCTCTGTAAACTCTCTTCACGAGTTTTGAAGTAGACAAGATTATCTTCGTTTTGATATATCGTGTCCCACTTGAACTCGTTCCCTTGTGCTCTTTTTGTATCGCACAAGTTCGGGTCAACTTAGACCAATTAATCATTGAATAATTATTCCCACTTTTATTTTTGATCTTCGTTTGCACGTCACCGTGACTTTTAATTTAGGAGCACGAGACCAGTCGTTTTCTCAGAACCAACTTCTCATAAATGATCTACTCGAGACGCTCTTCACCCATGACCTTCGTGTCCCACTCAGATACTCCATTTTGTGCTTCATTTTCTTTGCACAATTTTCGGGTCAATTTAGGCCGATTTATTTTCTACCGTAAAACCTGATTTATTTTCCAATTTAATTTTGGGACCCGACATCGATCCAACCTAGTCGACCCAAAGTATGGACGTGGCCCACATGAAGCCTACTACCCGCATGACGCTTGTGTCCCATTTATTGGAGTCCTCGTATATTATTTATTTACCCATGATTATAAATCCCTATTTTTAATTTAATTATTGTACCCGGTCCGATTTTGACCCGACCCGGCTCGACCGAGCCCGAACCCAAGCTCCATATTGTTCTTTCATGACTGCCCAAACACCCCACATAATTTTCCTATTTTTTTCTATTTTAAATATCTATTTTTCTCTCTCTACTTTATTAATATCTTATATATATATATATATATATATATATATATATATATATATATATATATATATATATATATATATATATATCCCTCTCTCTCTCTCCTATTACTAACACACACCTCACCCCTCCTTTACAGCAAGAACACTCCCCCCTACCCATTTGACCGACCTCTTCCTATCTCTATTCTCATTATCTCTCTCTCTCTCTATTCTCACCCTCTCTCATTATATATACACACACACACATACAAAAAAACAAACACTCATCTCCTCTCTCTCCCTCTCACTCGGCCAACTCCCTACCCCCTCCACATAGCCGACAGCCTCCCCCTCACTTCCGACCACCTCCCTCCTTCCTCCTCTCTCCAACTACACCACACTCCACCATCAACACCATCATCAACTCCATCCCCACCACCATGCACCACCACCTCCACTCCAACACCACCGCCGCACGGTCGCCGTGGGCGACCCCCCTAGGCGCGCGAACCCCCTAGGCGCACGAACCTCCGGCGAGCCACCCCGTGGCCAACGTCCGCTTCTCCGACGAGCCAAATAGGCGATTCGTGCATTTACGTCAAAATCCCGCCGTGACGCGCGATTTCAACTTCAGAATTTGCGTCTCGGGACAGCGACTTCGTACGGATTTTCTGGTCAATCCGACCGTTGGATCGGTGAACTTTTTGCTCCGTCGCAATCTCAGTATATCCAACTTCACTCCTGTCAATTTTCGTCCGTTAATTACGTCGTTTGATACCTCAAAACTGGCCACCAAGTTGACGTTTTTAAATTGAACTGCTTTTGGACAGTTTCGTGACGCCAACTTCGCGGGTTCGTATCTTCGTCGTCGCAGCTCCGGTTAGCGCGCAACCAGTTCCTGTGCATAGCTGGTATAACCATCTTCCTATCTCCTTCAGGTTTCGTTTCATTATAAGCACGTTCGGTTGGTCGAATTCGACGCCAAAGTTGGCCGTCCGAATTCTTTAATTTGCACTTGTTAAATTCCATTTTTGAACCCGGGACTCCGGATTCACTTTCTGACACCACCAGTAGACTCGTGGCGTCGTTTTGGCATATTTTCATATAAAATTTTCTTGATTTGGAGAACGTGGGCCCTGACACGCATTTCGGTACAAAGCGGGTCCCACTTTTTGCGTCAACGGGTCACTTTGAGATCGGCTCATTGGAATCCAATTCCGGATATACCGTTGAGTTCGTATCGTCATTCTGGACTCGTTGACATATAATTTGCTGAATTTTAAAGACATTTGCTCCGGCACGTATTTCGGTGCAAACTGGATTTCAAGTGTCCGCGTCAACGTATCATTTTGAGATCGGCACCTCGGAATCCTATTTCGGATATACCGTTGAGTTTGTATCATCATTCTGGATTCATGGACATATAATTTGCTAGATTTGGTAGACTTCTATCCCGACACATTTTTCGGTGCAAAGTGTGTCCAACGGCGGACATCATTTTGACCCGAAATTACCGTTTTGCTCCTGCGTCTAAATTGGACTTATGGGTAGGCTGTCCTAGCTAATTTGACCGTTCTGGACACGTTGGTGATATTTATTTTATCATCCGACAACATCTGTAGATTTTGATTATGTATTATCCTTAATTAGTAATTAATTATTTTCCAAAAAATTGTTACTTTCTGTTTTTAAATTTTTATATATATTTTAATTGCTGTAAAAATCTTGGAAAAATTGTATTTAGATACTATGTTAATTTAGCTAATTTATTATAATT
>JANAVB010008799.1:4650016-4709578 GCA_029216955.1 Iris pallida
GATATTTATCCTCCTTTATCCAATGCAAATATCTATCCCCTTATCATTCTAGGTTAGTAGCTAACCTCTAGATTAGTGCTAAACTAGGTTAGGGACTAACATGACACTAATCAATAATTAAATAATAATAAAAACACATAAATACAAATAATTCTAAATAAATCCTAGAAAATTACCAAAATACCTTTTAGGCTAAAAATCACTAATTTGGTGTTCTAAGCCTATGGCTAGGCTCACATGATCATGGTTAGTCTCTAGGCTATGAAATCTCTAGGGTTTATACTAGGGTTATACTAGTAAATCACAAAGTCATAAGTCATGACTTAGAAAATGGTTTAACTTAACTAAAATCACCCAAAAATCATATTATGACTAAAATACCACTAATAAATAATAAAAATAATAAATTTTCAAAAATATCCCAATTTCAGAAAGCAAGGTGTTACACCGGCCATGCTTAGGACAGTTCTTATATCTTCACATGCTTCTTACTGGTTCTCAGTACATGTTTCACTATACTGCTCTGAGTATTCACATATTTTATACTGCTCCCAGTACCTGCCATGCTTATACTGCTCTCGTATCTCTTACATGTTTTTACTGTTCTCGTATCTCTCACATATTATATATATATGGGTTATGGGGAAACTGACAGTTGAGTACGTGATCATTCCCCCCTCATAGTAGCGAGCGAGGTCGCATTTTATATGCATACCTTACCGCAGGCCTTATCTCAAAGCTGTATTTGTACGTATGTACATCTATCGCCTTTACACTTGTACGAAAGTATATTTCATTATGTGCCCCCAGCACATTGTACATCTATTGACCGATCATGTACCTGCTACAGTTTTAAACATTACATATACATCTGTCTCTATGACATATGTATCCTTGCCATGATAGATTATGAGATATACCATGATTTCAGATATGCCATGTTTCCTATGTTACTATGATACGGTGATTCCAGTCATACCATGATCCCAGTTATACCATGAGGCCATGTTTTCCAGTATTTCCTGTTTTATAGACTTGTCACACCATGTTTCTTGTTGTACATCTCTTTCATTATATGTTCAGTACTTTAGTTGTAGAGGTTGTACTTGCTCCCGTCCTGACAGGATAACGTTGTAGGTATACTTTTCGAGAAGGAAACGCTATGTGTTACATATTATGGTACTGCATTGAGGACCTGGCCTTAGCTCCAGAAGAGGCCCCAGCGGGGAACCTTGCTTAGTTATCTTTCTTGTATTTTGAGACTTAGACTTTGTCTGTACTTATATTTGGATACTGGACTTTGTCTCCAGTTAGATACTTTGGTTATGTATTATTATATCTGTACTTGTTTACCTTCGCTTATAGATGCTGTGTTGTGATGAACCTTTAAATGTGATTTTAGAACTGTTAGCAGCTTAGATCCTTTATTGTCTATTCTTAGAACAGCTTACTACGCTTTAACAAGCGTAGGCTGGACATGGCTCGGCCCGGTCCAACAATTTGGGTAACGGGTCGTGACATGTTTTTTTTTGGCGGCCCATGCAGGTCCAGACTTAAGTTGTTTGGTTACGTTATTGTACCAAGCATGCCTGCAATTAGGATCTAGGACAACTTGATAACACTAGGAATAACATTTAGAACACCTAGAGGATTTCTAAGATTGTAACATAGGGAGAACTCATCACAGCATAGGACCGTTAGCTATAATTAGCCTCTTGTTTGAAATTCAGTGGGTTACAATTTTGACCAATTTAGTACCCTTGGGATGACCCCTGAGGATCTTACTCTAATCTTATCTCGAAATTTGTTTTCACCTGTTTCCATTTACTCTTCCTTAATTCATTGTTGAAATTGATTTCTGATTTTTGTTGTTGACTTTGATCTTGCATCGTGATAAATTTTGTGGATTGAATTATGATATATCCTGATAAGGTAAACGTCTGCTTTAGTTATGGAGTTTAGAATTTATTGCAGCCATATTAGCTGGTATGACAAAAACATAGAGCCTGATTTTGGATATACTATCCTATTCATAGAATTTAGATTTTCTTGCAGCCATACCGGTTGGCGTGGTAAGGAATCTAGATGATATGACGATAGGGTGTATACCTTAGTTATGGACTCCCTCGTTTATTGCACATAAGCTTACTGGTGTGGCAAAAATTCTGGCAACATGATTTCAGGAAGACGTATATGGTTATCAGATCATATCTCAGCTTGGTTCACTTCGTTATGATCGATTGAGCAAGAATAAATTCTTATTATTATCATTCTTCCCCGTCTTGATTAACTCTGTTCTATCTACATCTACAACTAGGATTATAGGTTCTCTAGGATTCTCCAACAGGGTTGCCTTCATGATTTCTTTTTGGACATAATTATTTTTATGTTCCATTTTTCCTATGACTTGACCAAACTCTTCTTCGTTAATCTCTTGGATAATTCTTCTCGTTATGTATCCCGTTGTCTTCGTACCATTCTTGGAGATATTCCGATAAACTTTCCTATCTTGCTTGACCCTTTAACTTGTTTGGACACTGTTATGGATTGCTTGACCCAGTCTTAGGCCTTGTTACCTTCTATTTGATAGACGACCGAAATAGCCAAACCTTGTTGACTGATCCTGTAGTATAACTATAAATGTATTATGTGATTGTGATAAGTACTTTTCCTAGGGATTGGTTAGATTAAGCTTATAGGACAAGTATGGGTAACTGACTATAGTAGACTTGGAAACCATTAAGAACGATTGTATTGATAGTATGACTTGATGATAGGGTATCTAAGATGGAGAAATAAGATATTATATTGTTATGACTATGGATTGAGAATTAGAATCTTGTGCTTAGAGTTTGAGGATTGAGTATTCTTAGGACTTTGATGACCAAGTGATTATTGGTTATCTACGAGCTAATTACATGTGATTAGAGGGTAGATCGATATGTGGATTGATATAGAATAAATTAGAATGAGTTATCGTATTGCGTACGTGTCACCCCAGTTTTTCAAATTAGGGGTATTTTTGTCATTTTCAAGTTTTAAAATATTTTAGGAATTTTATTTGATTTGATATGATTTTTAGGAATTTATTTGAGTCGGTTTGAATTTTATCCAATTCGGACCCAATTTGGAGACCCGGGTAGCCTGGACCCTAGTGGGACCCCCATACTAGCTGGACTTAGCCCATGTACCATCATAAATAGGCTAGAAATTATTAACCTAATTTCCATGACTTAATTAGTCATTTTAGAGGCTTAATTAGTCGTTTAGAAACAAACCGAATCAAACCGAACCAACCCGAATTGGTTTTGAACCCAAACTAAGCTTATTGGGTTTGGGGCTATTGGATCCCAACCCAATAACCCCCTATGGAGTGGCCGGCCATGTAAACCCCCCCCTCTCTTTCTTCTTCACAAAGTAATCCACCTCTCTCTCTTTCTAAACCTCTTCTTCCTCCAAGCTCTCTCTCTCTCTCCATTAGGTTTGTCATTAACTCCCTATTTATTACTCATCTTCATTTATTTCCCTCACATTAATTAGAGAGGATGAAATTCTCTACACTTTGCCCCTATTTTGTAGGTTTTCTCTAGAATTTTGGTTAGTGGTTAATTTAGGGATTTTTATATGTTAATGATAGATATATATATATGTGTATATATATATATGGATATATGTGTATGTATAGATATATATATATATATATAGGAATATATATGTACGTATGTATTTGTGTGTGTGTGTGTGTAGAGAGTAGTGGGAAGAGGATGAGAGTGGTGGTGTGGTTGTGAGTGGTAGTGGTGGAGTTGTCATGTGTGTGTGTGTATGTGGTTATATATATATACATAAGTATATGAGGTTATATATATATATATGGTTGTGTGTATATATATGTATTTATATGTGTGTGTGTGTTTATATGGATATGTGGTCGTGTGTGTGTGTTTATATATATATATGTAGAGGGATGGATAGATATATATATAAATATATAGATATCTAATTAGTTGTAGGAATATGTATATAGATATATATATATATATATATATATATATATATAGATATATATATATAGATAGATATATATATAGGGAAGTATATATGTATATACATAGAGGGAGGAGAGGGAGAGAAGTGGCAGCAGCAGCCAGCAGCATATGCAGCAGCAGCAGCTGCACCAGCTGCAGCAGCAGCAAGCAGTATCAGTAGCAGCAGCAGGAGCTGCTCACAGCAGCTCCTCCCCCCCCCTATTTCACCCCCTGTACACCATAACCCCCCCTAGAGTTATATATATACATGTATATATATAGGTAGATATATATGTATATATATATGGATAGATAGATAAGGAAATTAGTAAGAGGAGGAAGGAAAAGAAATTAGAAGAAGTGAAAAGAAGAAGAATAGAGTTGAGAAGGAGAATGAGAGAAATTAGAAAAGATCAAAAAGAGGAGAGAGTAGGAAGGAGGAGTATGAGGAGGATTAAATTTAGGAGAATAAGATTAGAGAAGTTAAGAAGAGGAAGAACTAAAATAGGGGTTAAAGAAGAAGTTGGGTGCGAGGCCAAAAAGAGAAGGTTTTGTTAGAAATCGAGTTAGAGGGCGAAATTGAGCCCGGAGCATCGGATCGCGATGAAACTTGACATAGGCCTAGGTTACGGGATTTAGATTTTGCGGGTAAGCTCCCGGGTGGAAATCGGGGTCATAGGGCGCCGGTATCGCGTCGTGTCAGTGCATATCTCGAAATATTCAAGATTTCTGCAACGGGCCGTAAGGTGGACTAGACGTCCACTTTATCTAGGTATTATGGTAGATAACGAACCTATAGGATAGTACCCTACTACCCTAGGAAGATCGGGTCAAAATAACTAGCGTAGGTAGGCTATCTAGATTATCGCCGAGGGTAGAATTTTACCCTTAAAAAGGGTAAAATAGAGATTTGGCCCACGGCCAAGATTTGAGTTTCCAAGTCCAAGATAGACTTTGATATGGGTTGTATAGGTTGGTAATGAGTAGGGTTAGCTATCTAAACCTAGTCTTGGACCCGGTTGACCACGGTTGACTTTTTGGACAAAAAGTCAACTATGGGTCAACACTTTACCCAATTTGGTCCCAAATTTCATCTAACTTGGACAGTTGACCAAAAGTCAACTGTTAGTCACCAGTGACCTAGAGTTGACCTAGGGTTGACCACAGTTGACCACGGTTGACCAGAGTTGACCGGTTGACCAAAAAGTCAACCGTTGACTCAAATTGACCTAGATTGATTCCGTTTGACTTGCATTGACCCAGTATGACCCAGATAGACCTAAAATGACTTAGGTTGACCTCGTATAGTCTAGTTTGATGTGACTTGACCTAGAATGACCTAATAGGATTTAAATTGATTTGACTTTATTTCCTAGATTGAGTATTGATACGTCTTGTTCTCTATAGGTCCTCGAGACGCTGCATTTGCTCCGGTTGACATATCATACCATATTACAGGCGAGTACATTCTCTGACACTTTTCCAATTTATAATGATCGTTATGATTCATGTAATTAGTGTGGATATGCTTGTTCTTGACACATTGGTCACACGGATTGGTATTCATGGATCCCGACATGAGATGTTATTCCTCGTTATCTTGGTATATCTTGTGCAAGCCCCCTTGTAGTTCTTGTGCAGTATATGGACACCGATTCTCGAGAAGACTTGCTCCCTTCTCGTAGAATCCCGTGTCATAACGTGTCTTGCTTGGATCCACTCTACCAGTCGGGGACGGGGAGTACTAGTGTAGATGTGTGGTCATTATCCACCTTGTTTATTCTTGTAGACCTTGAATGCTACCAATCCTACACTCCACGTGGGATTGGCTGATCATAACCTTATGCAGACCCAATCCGGCCACATGTTGTAGCTAGTATTCACACACCTAGTGTCACGCCCCGCTCCCGTAGGAGCGATCGTCCTCGCTAAGGCGTGATGCCGCACGGGCCTAGGTTGCGCCCGTGCAAGGCCAAGTCCAGAAACGGCCGATTTGATTCCTAGGCCACAGAGTCGCACAGAGTGTTCCCATTTGCAGCGGAAAATAAAATAAATGAACACAAGTTGAATACGAATCAAACTCTTTATTGATAATCACGAAGTTTACAAGCGGCGCTAGGCCGATATTACAAATCGCTCAAGCTCTCTCTCTCTGAAACATAAAAGGGGTGCCAAATGGCTTACAACATGGAAGGATACATGGCGATGTTCCGATACATTATGTCCTGTATAGGGTGCTTCAGCTTCTTGCAACGTTCCAAGGCCCCCAGAGTTGGCTCCGCGCCTTGACACGTTCGACGGAAGCTCCGCACCCGCCGACGTCTCCTGCTATCCTGCAAGCATACTGTGGGGTTATCAGTACATTGTTATGCACTGGTGGGGAGGCTGGCTCGCCCACAATGCCATCATTACCAAACACGTTCTATAATCTTTTGTGCATCTCTATCATTCATTGTCTTTCTAATCTTGCCTTAGGATCAATTTCATGGCATATTGCATAGCCTATCTCGTGTTACCGAATTCAAGTGTCGCATGAGAAATACATGCACGACTTACCCATACTTACCGTCCGGCCTTCCCTGTTCAAGGTAAACCAAGTTAAACCACAATTCATGAATAATAACATAACACGACTCATGTACGCATTCGATATCAAGTGTGTGTCCATGTCTCGGGATTCTAGCACGTCGTGGGCATGTTCTAGCACGTCGTAGGCACGTTTTAAAGTGTTACAATTCAAGCATGTTCCGGATATTATATTCAAGCACGTTCAGGAGTGTTACATATCGAGCATGTTCATGATCAGGATGTTATATTTCAAGCATGTTCAAGAGTGTTATATTTCGGGCATGTTCATGTTCAGGATATTACACTTCAAGCATGTTCTGGAGACACTTCATTTAGTTTACTTAGACTACTTTGATTTCAATGCAAGAACTTGCACGTGGATTGCCACCAGCATAGTCCACTTAATCTACATGCACGGGTCGCTGGCTTTGCAAGCCATTTAGGACATTCCCCTGTGGCAATTCTCAACTTAGCGTAGGGTGATGGCTGGTACACCCCGTTAAGTCTCTTGAATATACCCTCCTACTTACGTCTCTTGGTGCCCAAGCCCGCACCCAAGCAGCCCGTAAGCGCCGTTGATTCTGCCTAGGCCGGCCACGGTTTACCCCCCCAACGCCCGTGCCGCAGAATCCTTCCACACGACGGCCACGGTATTCCCCCCCATCGCCCGTGCCGTTTGTCCACGACCATTTCGTATTGTCTTGTCATTTTAACTTAGCGGCTATCTCCGAGCCGTAGGCTAACCCTTAGCCATAATGCGTTAACGACCAGGTTGGCGTCCGTACAGCGCCGGTAGCAAGCCCCGTTGCACGTGCCCGTCATACCTGTCGCTAGCGTCTTCCATGTCTTATCTTTCATGCCATAATGCGTTAACGACCAGGTTGGCGTCCGTACAGCGCGGGTAGCGAGCCCCGTTGCACGTGCCCGTCACACCTGTCGCTAGCGTCTTATCTTTCATGTATTCTTTCTTTTTCATGTTATTCTTTCACTTGTTCGTATGTTCATAGAGTCATTCATGTGTTTGTTCATTCATTCGTTGATTCATTCATTCATGCATTACGCAACTCCCAGTGTGGGAGTCGCCTTGGCGACCCATCGGTCCCATAGCCTTCCAATGTTGCTAAACTCTACTCGGAGCGACTATGTTGATAGCCTTCCCGTTTCATTGTTGTAAACCATTCATTGTTTCATTGTTTGAACGTATACGGGACATGAACGTGAGCTTGTGCCGTAGCACGAGCGTAGAGCGTGGTACGAGCGTTTCTATAATTGCCGAGTTCTTTTCCATGTTCTAAACAAGCATGCAAGATGGGATTATTCCCTTAGCTAGGTGCGTTGAATCATTTATTAACATGCATGGTGTTGTCGCCTAGCGATTCTCGTGATAGTGTCCGCATTGTTATGTGTCTAGGCTAAGCACAGACGGGTTCATCGGAGCCACCCACCTTAGCGATGTTCGCATCGGCCGAGCGATCCTCCGAGCGCGCCTTCGATAGTCTAAGTCTGGATTCATCTTGTCGGGCCAATGCAAGCCTTGCATCGATTTGCATCGATACTTCATCGGGTCGAGGCAACTCTTCGGGTCGACGGCTCGTTTTGAGTCGTTGCACTTGCCGTTTGGAATCGGCGTTCCGCTAGGGCGGAGCGGGTCACTACATAATACACCACTCAAAATAAGTCTCGTCCTCGAGACTTTCTGAGTGCAGGTCATCCTACCATTTCTTAACTCGTGTTTTCGTGTTTCTTAGACAATTTCATCGAGCGGTCCTATCGTTCGACGACATCGAACCATACTTGATATCTTTCTAAGTTCCGTGTCACACGCGTTGGGTCGATTTTATCGAATAGCCTTTCATTCATTTTAGAGTTGATTGTACTTATTCAATTCGAGTATTTCTTCGTCTTGGTTGCTATTTCGACGTGTCATGGAACTGGAATGGTTACACGAGACACATTGTAATTCGTTAAATGCGAGGGTCGCAGGCTAAGGCAATTTCACTTTCGTTTATCTCGGTCATCGAGATGGCCCGATTCGCTTTTCAAGCGTTCGTGTCCACGAAATCAGTATGATTTCTACTTAACGGGGTCGACCAAGTCTAGGAAATTTTCATCGAATTTAAGACCACATATTGCACTATCGTCGAGCATATCTTCCTATCAATGCTTCACTTCGTTATACCAACTTTTACTAGCACGATTTCACGCTCACGACACTTGTTTACTCCCCAAGTCGTGCTAGAACTCATCGTATCTCTTGGCCGGATCGTGCACGCATTTCAGGCGTCCCCAAAATACCTGCATTCAGCCTAGCCGCATGATAGAGAATTTGTCATTCTCACTCGAGTCGCATCGTGCACATACCCAGGCGTCCCTGAAATATATGCATGTCAGCGGAGTCTCGTGAGTGGGGTTTCCTACATTCGTGGTTCATGCTATCCATCCATGCCAATTCTCAAGATCAATCTTTTGATTGCTAACACATGAAACAGGGGCGTCTCGCCTAACCGCTAGGCCATCTTTTCGAGGCTAAGTCAATGTCAGGATTGGAATCATAGTTCCCCAACAATAATGCCAACACTGACCCCAATCCTAGGGTCAAACCAAAGTCGATAGTACGAGATTTTCTACCCAAGCTCGCGTCACTCAGATTTCTAAACATCGAGCACGATCACCTATTCTCGTCAAGGCATTCGCCGCGTATATCCGAATTCATTCTGATCACATACTTCACATATCCATTCTTTCCAATTCATGTATTCGATCATGAGTTCATCTAGCTTGACAATACGTTGCGCCCCAATCTCACGCGAGTCCGATTATCCACGGTGGTTCATGAATCACCATGCAACGCTCTCGCGGAATAATCATTCTCATCGGGGCGTAACTCTTGCTTACGTCTAGACTGATTCATTCTCGATACGCGGATTGGACCTACTCAATCCTCAAACTTCATCATTCAAGCACACCGAATCATTCTCAAGTCATCTTCGCGTCAAACCACAAGTCGAAGCAATCGTATTGCCACGCCGTGCAAGTTTGATCACCCCCGCTGGATGAATCACCATACCAGCGCTCACGCGGAGTGATCGCCCTAATCGGCGCGACGCATGTGCGAGGCTGGAGTTACGCTCGCATAAGACAAGAATGTCGACGTTGGGGTTATCGTCGAAGTAAATCCAAGCATTTCATTTCATCCAAGTCAAGATTTCAATTCGACAGTCCGACCGTCATTCATTCAACCAGAAATCCTCGAGTCACGTCTATATTTTCCTTGACACGTTTTAATACCCCGAGTATAGCATCCAACGGAACAATGACATTTGCACGATCGTCATTCGCCGAGTCAGAGTACCCCCGAGTTATCGCATATCGATCTTTGATACGCCTCAATACCATCGACGATATGCGTAACCTGACGATCTTCCTTTGCAACCAATTTCGAGTCATGCGACGATGCCGTTGTCCGAGTTGGATATTCCACCATTTCTCCCGATACTCAAGATCAAGTTCAGTCGCTTTTCCTCAAAGCTCGTTTCAAGATCGTTATTCAAAACTCAAGTCACATTTCATTTGCATCAATTCGACATCGCACGCACGTTCCTCTAAGTTTCCTCGATCAAGACCATTTATTTTCATCCATCGTTCCGAATCATTTCTAACACGCGTTACCCATTCACAAGTTGTCCGAACGATATCTCGTTCGGGACACACGAAGTCACGATCAACTAAGCGTGACACGTTCTAAAGCTTTGCGCGACCGCATCGCTTCGCCGACATACTTGTTCTATTCGTAATTCCTTTAGTCTCGCTCGAACAATTTCTATAACGTCCATACACCACTCAGGTTTCGAGCCACTCGACTAGTCGTTGACACTCATTCTTATTCTTCTTCGAACCTATCACATACACCACTCGGGTTCAAGCCATACGGTCTAATCCTCAATCACGTTCGTGCCATGCACTAAGATATCCTTCAGATTCGTTCGACGAATCTCTAGCGTACTCGCTTACGTCGTCTCGACGTACTAAGTCGTTCACACGAGTCCTCAAAATCCAAGTCAATCATTCGCGTACGCCTAAGCGTTAACTCGATAGCGTTCCTATCGATATACACTCAAAGTGTATCTCCGTTCTCGATCGAGCGATACCTGATATCGCTCGCAACCCGATTGCACCCAAGAGTCGAGGTGCACGACACGCGGACTAAGTTGTACCGCTTAACCATCCCGCATGGACTATATTCATGTTTTGCACGCTCAGTTGCTAGGGTCAACGCAAGACTAGTTAGGTACGTACGAGACATGTTAACTTTGCATGTGTTCTCAATCGAGTCATGTTTAACGTCGTTCGGCACAAAGGCCTTCGCCTATCGATCCCGTGCAACCGAGTACTCGTATGAGCTTTCGCAATATTAGACTTATTGTATGGAACATCCCAATGCACAACGAGAGAGAGCATACACTTCTTTTGTTTCCAACGCGAGCTTTCAAAACTGAGAGAATCGAAATGATGTCCAAGGACGTAAAGCCGTGCTCTGATACCAATCTGTCACGCCCCGCTCCCGTAGGAGCGATCGTCCTCGCTAAGGCGTGATGCCGCACGGGCCTAGGTTGCGCCCGTGCAAGGCCAAGTCCAGAAACGGCCGATTTGATTCCTAGGCCACAGAGTCGCACAGAGTGTTCCCATTTGCAGCGGAAAATAAAATAAATGAACACAAGTTGAATACGAATCAAACTCTTTATTGATAATCACGAAGTTTACAAGCGGCGCTAGGCCGATATTACAAATCGCTCAAGCTCTCTCTCTCTGAAACATAAAAGGGGTGCCAAATGGCTTACAACATGGAAGGATACATGGCGATGTTCCGATACATTATGTCCTGTATAGGGTGCTTCAGCTTCTTGCAACGTTCCAAGGCCCCCAGAGTTGGCTCCGCGCCTTGACACGTTCGACGGAAGCTCCGCACCCGCCGACGTCTCCTGCTATCCTGCAAGCATACTGTGGGGTTATCAGTACATTGTTATGCACTGGTGGGGAGGCTGGCTCGCCCACAATGCCATCATTACCAAACACGTTCTATAATCTTTTGTGCATCTCTATCATTCATTGTCTTTCTAATCTTGCCTTAGGATCAATTTCATGGCATATTGCATAGCCTATCTCGTGTTACCGAATTCAAGTGTCGCATGAGAAATACATGCACGACTTACCCATACTTACCGTCCGGCCTTCCCTGTTCAAGGTAAACCAAGTTAAACCACAATTCATGAATAATAACATAACACGACTCATGTACGCATTCGATATCAAGTGTGTGTCCATGTCTCGGGATTCTAGCACGTCGTGGGCATGTTCTAGCACGTCGTAGGCACGTTTTAAAGTGTTACAATTCAAGCATGTTCCGGATATTATATTCAAGCACGTTCAGGAGTGTTACATATCGAGCATGTTCATGATCAGGATGTTATATTTCAAGCATGTTCAAGAGTGTTATATTTCGGGCATGTTCATGTTCAGGATATTACACTTCAAGCATGTTCTGGAGACACTTCATTTAGTTTACTTAGACTACTTTGATTTCAATGCAAGAACTTGCACGTGGATTGCCACCAGCATAGTCCACTTAATCTACATGCACGGGTCGCTGGCTTTGCAAGCCATTTAGGACATTCCCCTGTGGCAATTCTCAACTTAGCGTAGGGTGATGGCTGGTACACCCCGTTAAGTCTCTTGAATATACCCTCCTACTTACGTCTCTTGGTGCCCAAGCCCGTACCCAAGCAGCCCGTAAGCGCCGTTGATTCTGCCTAGGCCGGCCACGGTTTACCCCCCCAACGCCCGTGCCGCAGAATCCTTCCACACGACGGCCACGGTATTCCCCCCCATCGCCCGTGCCGTTTGTCCACGACCATTTCGTATTGTCTTGTCATTTTAACTTAGCGGCTATCTCCGAGCCGTAGGCTAACCCTTAGCCATAATGCGTTAACGACCAGGTTGGCGTCCGTACAGCGCCGGTAGCAAGCCCCGTTGCACGTGCCCGTCATACCTGTCGCTAGCGTCTTCCATGTCTTATCTTTCATGCCATAATGCGTTAACGACCAGGTTGGCGTCCGTACAGCGCGGGTAGCGAGCCCCGTTGCACGTGCCCGTCACACCTGTCGCTAGCGTCTTATCTTTCATGTATTCTTTCTTTTTCATGTTATTCTTTCACTTGTTCGTATGTTCATAGAGTCATTCATGTGTTTGTTCATTCATTCGTTGATTCATTCATTCATGCATTACGCAACTCCCAGTGTGGGAGTCGCCTTGGCGACCCATCGGTCCCATAGCCTTCCAATGTTGCTAAACTCTACTCGGAGCGACTATGTTGATAGCCTTCCCGTTTCATTGTTGTAAACCATTCATTGTTTCATTGTTTGAACGTATACGGGACATGAACGTGAGCTTGTGCCGTAGCACGAGCGTAGAGCGTGGTACGAGCGTTTCTATAATTGCCGAGTTCTTTTCCATGTTCTAAACAAGCATGCAAGATGGGATTATTCCCTTAGCTAGGTGCGTTGAATCATTTATTAACATGCATGGTGTTGTCGCCTAGCGATTCTCGTGATAGTGTCCGCATTGTTATGTGTCTAGGCTAAGCACAGACGGGTTCATCGGAGCCACCCACCTTAGCGATGTTCGCATCGGCCGAGCGATCCTCCGAGCGCGCCTTCGATAGTCTAAGTCTGGATTCATCTTGTCGGGCCAATGCAAGCCTTGCATCGATTTGCATCGATACTTCATCGGGTCGAGGCAACTCTTCGGGTCGACGGCTCGTTTTGAGTCGTTGCACTTGCCGTTTGGAATCGGCGTTCCGCTAGGGCGGAGCGGGTCACTACATAATACACCACTCAAAATAAGTCTCGTCCTCGAGACTTTCTGAGTGCAGGTCATCCTACCATTTCTTAACTCGTGTTTTCGTGTTTCTTAGACAATTTCATCGAGCGGTCCTATCGTTCGACGACATCGAACCATACTTGATATCTTTCTAAGTTCCGTGTCACACGCGTTGGGTCGATTTTATCGAATAGCCTTTCATTCATTTTAGAGTTGATTGTACTTATTCAATTCGAGTATTTCTTCGTCTTGGTTGCTATTTCGACGTGTCATGGAACTGGAATGGTTACACGAGACACATTGTAATTCGTTAAATGCGAGGGTCGCAGGCTAAGGCAATTTCACTTTCGTTTATCTCGGTCATCGAGATGGCCCGATTCGCTTTTCAAGCGTTCGTGTCCACGAAATCAGTATGATTTCTACTTAACGGGGTCGACCAAGTCTAGGAAATTTTCATCGAATTTAAGACCACATATTGCACTATCGTCGAGCATATCTTCCTATCAATGCTTCACTTCGTTATACCAACTTTTACTAGCACGATTTCACGCTCACGACACTTGTTTACTCCCCAAGTCGTGCTAGAACTCATCGTATCTCTTGGCCGGATCGTGCACGCATTTCAGGCGTCCCCAAAATACCTGCATTCAGCCTAGCCGCATGATAGAGAATTTGTCATTCTCACTCGAGTCGCATCGTGCACATACCCAGGCGTCCCTGAAATATATGCATGTCAGCGGAGTCTCGTGAGTGGGGTTTCCTACATTCGTGGTTCATGCTATCCATCCATGCCAATTCTCAAGATCAATCTTTTGATTGCTAACACATGAAACAGGGGCGTCTCGCCTAACCGCTAGGCCATCTTTTCGAGGCTAAGTCAATGTCAGGATTGGAATCATAGTTCCCCAACAATAATGCCAACACTGACCCCAATCCTAGGGTCAAACCAAAGTCGATAGTACGAGATTTTCTACCCAAGCTCGCGTCACTCAGATTTCTAAACATCGAGCACGATCACCTATTCTCGTCAAGGCATTCGCCGCGTATATCCGAATTCATTCTGATCACATACTTCACATATCCATTCTTTCCAATTCATGTATTCGATCATGAGTTCATCTAGCTTGACAATACGTTGCGCCCCAATCTCACGCGAGTCCGATTATCCACGGTGGTTCATGAATCACCATGCAACGCTCTCGCGGAATAATCATTCTCATCGGGGCGTAACTCTTGCTTACGTCTAGACTGATTCATTCTCGATACGCGGATTGGACCTACTCAATCCTCAAACTTCATCATTCAAGCACACCGAATCATTCTCAAGTCATCTTCGCGTCAAACCACAAGTCGAAGCAATCGTATTGCCACGCCGTGCAAGTTTGATCACCCCCGCTGGATGAATCACCATACCAGCGCTCACGCGGAGTGATCGCCCTAATCGGCGCGACGCATGTGCGAGGCTGGAGTTACGCTCGCATAAGACAAGAATGTCGACGTTGGGGTTATCGTCGAAGTAAATCCAAGCATTTCATTTCATCCAAGTCAAGATTTCAATTCGACAGTCCGACCGTCATTCATTCAACCAGAAATCCTCGAGTCACGTCTATATTTTCCTTGACACGTTTTAATACCCCGAGTATAGCATCCAACGGAACAATGACATTTGCACGATCGTCATTCGCCGAGTCAGAGTACCCCCGAGTTATCGCATATCGATCTTTGATACGCCTCAATACCATCGACGATATGCGTAACCTGACGATCTTCCTTTGCAACCAATTTCGAGTCATGCGACGATGCCGTTGTCCGAGTTGGATATTCCACCATTTCTCCCGATACTCAAGATCAAGTTCAGTCGCTTTTCCTCAAAGCTCGTTTCAAGATCGTTATTCAAAACTCAAGTCACATTTCATTTGCATCAATTCGACATCGCACGCACGTTCCTCTAAGTTTCCTCGATCAAGACCATTTATTTTCATCCATCGTTCCGAATCATTTCTAACACGCGTTACCCATTCACAAGTTGTCCGAACGATATCTCGTTCGGGACACACGAAGTCACGATCAACTAAGCGTGACACGTTCTAAAGCTTTGCGCGACCGCATCGCTTCGCCGACATACTTGTTCTATTCGTAATTCCTTTAGTCTCGCTCGAACAATTTCTATAACGTCCATACACCACTCAGGTTTCGAGCCACTCGACTAGTCGTTGACACTCATTCTTATTCTTCTTCGAACCTATCACATACACCACTCGGGTTCAAGCCATACGGTCTAATCCTCAATCACGTTCGTGCCATGCACTAAGATATCCTTCAGATTCGTTCGACGAATCTCTAGCGTACTCGCTTACGTCGTCTCGACGTACTAAGTCGTTCACACGAGTCCTCAAAATCCAAGTCAATCATTCGCGTACGCCTAAGCGTTAACTCGATAGCGTTCCTATCGATATACACTCAAAGTGTATCTCCGTTCTCGATCGAGCGATACCTGATATCGCTCGCAACCCGATTGCACCCAAGAGTCGAGGTGCACGACACGCGGACTAAGTTGTACCGCTTAACCATCCCGCATGGACTATATTCATGTTTTGCACGCTCAGTTGCTAGGGTCAACGCAAGACTAGTTAGGTACGTACGAGACATGTTAACTTTGCATGTGTTCTCAATCGAGTCATGTTTAACGTCGTTCGGCACAAAGGCCTTCGCCTATCGATCCCGTGCAACCGAGTACTCGTATGAGCTTTCGCAATATTAGACTTATTGTATGGAACATCCCAATGCACAACGAGAGAGAGCATACACTTCTTTTGTTTCCAACGCGAGCTTTCAAAACTGAGAGAATCGAAATGATGTCCAAGGACGTAAAGCCGTGCTCTGATACCAATCTGTCACGCCCCGCTCCCGTAGGAGCGATCGTCCTCGCTAAGGCGTGATGCCGCACGGGCCTAGGTTGCGCCCGTGCAAGGCCAAGTCCAGAAACGGCCGATTTGATTCCTAGGCCACAGAGTCGCACAGAGTGTTCCCATTTGCAGCGGAAAATAAAATAAATGAACACAAGTTGAATACGAATCAAACTCTTTATTGATAATCACGAAGTTTACAAGCGGCGCTAGGCCGATATTACAAATCGCTCAAGCTCTCTCTCTCTGAAACATAAAAGGGGTGCCAAATGGCTTACAACATGGAAGGATACATGGCGATGTTCCGATACATTATGTCCTGTATAGGGTGCTTCAGCTTCTTGCAACGTTCCAAGGCCCCCAGAGTTGGCTCCGCGCCTTGACACGTTCGACGGAAGCTCCGCACCCGCCGACGTCTCCTGCTATCCTGCAAGCATACTGTGGGGTTATCAGTACATTGTTATGCACTGGTGGGGAGGCTGGCTCGCCCACAATGCCATCATTACCAAACACGTTCTATAATCTTTTGTGCATCTCTATCATTCATTGTCTTTCTAATCTTGCCTTAGGATCAATTTCATGGCATATTGCATAGCCTATCTCGTGTTACCGAATTCAAGTGTCGCATGAGAAATACATGCACGACTTACCCATACTTACCGTCCGGCCTTCCCTGTTCAAGGTAAACCAAGTTAAACCACAATTCATGAATAATAACATAACACGACTCATGTACGCATTCGATATCAAGTGTGTGTCCATGTCTCGGGATTCTAGCACGTCGTGGGCATGTTCTAGCACGTCGTAGGCACGTTTTAAAGTGTTACAATTCAAGCATGTTCCGGATATTATATTCAAGCACGTTCAGGAGTGTTACATATCGAGCATGTTCATGATCAGGATGTTATATTTCAAGCATGTTCAAGAGTGTTATATTTCGGGCATGTTCATGTTCAGGATATTACACTTCAAGCATGTTCTGGAGACACTTCATTTAGTTTACTTAGACTACTTTGATTTCAATGCAAGAACTTGCACGTGGATTGCCACCAGCATAGTCCACTTAATCTACATGCACGGGTCGCTGGCTTTGCAAGCCATTTAGGACATTCCCCTGTGGCAATTCTCAACTTAGCGTAGGGTGATGGCTGGTACACCCCGTTAAGTCTCTTGAATATACCCTCCTACTTACGTCTCTTGGTGCCCAAGCCCGCACCCAAGCAGCCCGTAAGCGCCGTTGATTCTGCCTAGGCCGGCCACGGTTTACCCCCCCAACGCCCGTGCCGCAGAATCCTTCCACACGACGGCCACGGTATTCCCCCCCATCGCCCGTGCCGTTTGTCCACGACCATTTCGTATTGTCTTGTCATTTTAACTTAGCGGCTATCTCCGAGCCGTAGGCTAACCCTTAGCCATAATGCGTTAACGACCAGGTTGGCGTCCGTACAGCGCCGGTAGCAAGCCCCGTTGCACGTGCCCGTCATACCTGTCGCTAGCGTCTTCCATGTCTTATCTTTCATGCCATAATGCGTTAACGACCAGGTTGGCGTCCGTACAGCGCGGGTAGCGAGCCCCGTTGCACGTGCCCGTCACACCTGTCGCTAGCGTCTTATCTTTCATGTATTCTTTCTTTTTCATGTTATTCTTTCACTTGTTCGTATGTTCATAGAGTCATTCATGTGTTTGTTCATTCATTCGTTGATTCATTCATTCATGCATTACGCAACTCCCAGTGTGGGAGTCGCCTTGGCGACCCATCGGTCCCATAGCCTTCCAATGTTGCTAAACTCTACTCGGAGCGACTATGTTGATAGCCTTCCCGTTTCATTGTTGTAAACCATTCATTGTTTCATTGTTTGAACGTATACGGGACATGAACGTGAGCTTGTGCCGTAGCACGAGCGTAGAGCGTGGTACGAGCGTTTCTATAATTGCCGAGTTCTTTTCCATGTTCTAAACAAGCATGCAAGATGGGATTATTCCCTTAGCTAGGTGCGTTAAATCATTTATTAACATGCATGGTGTTGTCGCCTAGCGATTCTCGTGATAGTGTCCGCATTGTTATGTGTCTAGGCTAAGCACAGACGGGTTCATCGGAGCCACCCACCTTAGCGATGTTCGCATCGGCCGAGCGATCCTCCGAGCGCGCCTTCGATAGTCTAAGTCTGGATTCATCTTGTCGGGCCAATGCAAGCCTTGCATCGATTTGCATCGATACTTCATCGGTTCGAGGCAACTCTTCGGGTCGACGGCTCGTTTTGAGTCGTTGCACTTGCCGTTTGGAATCGACGTTCCGCTAGGGCGGAGCGGGTCACTACACCTAGAGATATGATTCTTGATTCTTGTACATGCCATGATCAGTTTACTTGCCTTGTTCTAGCTCTAGTTTTACAGCTTACCTTGCCATGATACTCACATGTACATTCCATGATTTTCTTGTATATACTCTCTATTTACTGTCTTATAGCTTTTGTCATATCTTGTGAACTGTCGTTAGTAGATTGTACTCGTTCCATCCTGACAGGATATGTTGAAAATATTACAAATGCAGACGAGGGAGACTATTCTACCTACTACGGTCCGGATGACGTAGTGGGCCTAGACCTGGAGACTTTGGTCCAGCAGGGCTTAGCTCCGCCTGGCGAGACCTTACCCCTTGCTTAGTTAGAGTAGCTCTTTTTTTACTGGACTTTGTCTCCAGCTACTTTTGAGTCTGTTATTACTATGGACTGTATTAGAGACTTGGACTTGTATATATTCTTTGTGTTGGACTTGACAGGTTAATATTATTTTATCGTCTTGTTGTCTTTTCATTTCAGTCTTTACTTTGTTATCTTAGAGTCGTGATTGAGTACTCGTATATATATTCATTACTTGTCCTCCGTTCGGAGTTGACCATATTCTCGACAGGTTTTTGTTATATATAAACTGTTTAGAAGTAGAAAAATCCACAGCGTTCCACGCCGATTTTTTTCGGTGAGGGCTGGGCGTTGTCGCGTCACGTGCCCTTTTAGCGGGTGCGGGTCGTGACAGTACGAGATCGGGAAGATAGCAGTTAAAAAAAAGGACAAGGAACGAGACAAAGACATATGTACATTGGTGATTAATAAATTGGAAGTTTTGAAATCGAGGATTTATATTCGGAGGACTTGTTGAGTAAAATGAAGAAGGCTCTACGCCAAGGATAAGAATTGAACGTATGATTTCAAGGAGAAACTGTAGGAAAGGATTGACGATAAATGATGCTAAGGAACTGCGGATTGATAGAATATGGATACTTAGGATACGATAAGGAAATCCAGTATTTACAATTAAGGTTGGAAATATGGTTGATGATTAAGCATTTTAGGCTTATAGACATACCCAGAGAATGACCTATACTTTAGGGTATACGTTAAGGTTCCATGTTAGTATGGAAGATTTTAAAGGATATATGACGTAGTTTATGATAGAAGGACTTTGTTGAACCAGAACTAAAAAGATTGTAAAGAGAAACAGAAGAGATGATTACAAGGATAGCAGATTGAGTATCGTAGCCAGAGCAGCTACATGTTATAGTTTGACCGGTTGGATGATTTTTAATTTCGAGGACGAAATTCTTGTAAGGTGGGTAGGATGTAAGCCCCCTGAATTTTAGGGTTTATTTTTATTTTTCTGAATGAATTATTTTCGATAAATGTTTTATTATTTAATTGTTTAGATCATTAATGTACCTTTCCATGACTTTGACTTCTGGAGCGTCAGGGATACCAATCTCTGTAAACTCTCTTCACGAGTTTTGAAGTAGACAAGATTATCTTCGTTTTGATATATCGTGTCCCACTTGAACTCGTTCCCTTGTGCTCTTTTTGTATCGCACAAGTTCGGGTCAACTTAGACCAATTAATCATTGAATAATTATTCCCACTTTTATTTTTGATCTTCGTTTGCACGTCACCGTGACTTTTAATTTAGGAGCACGAGACCAGTCGTTTTCTCAGAACCAACTTCTCATAAATGATCTACTCGAGACGCTCTTCACCCATGACCTTCGTGTCCCACTCAGACACTCCATTTTGTGCTTCATTTTCTTCGCACAATTTTTGGGTCAATTTAGGCCGATTTATTTTCTACCGTAAAACCTGATTTATTTTCCAATTTAATTTCGGGACCCGACATCGATCCAACCTAGTCGACCCAAAGTATGGACGTGGCCCACATGAAGCCTACTACCCGCATGACGCTTGTGTCCCATTTATTGGAGTCCTCGTATATTATTTATTTATCCATGATTATAAATCCCTATTTTTAATTTAATTATTGCACCCGGTCCGATTTTGACCCGACCCGGCTCGACCGAACCCGAACCCAAGCTCCATATTGTTCTTTCATGACTGCCCAAACACCCCACATAATTTCCCTATTTTTTCTATTTTAAATATCTATTTTTCTCTCTCTACTTTATTAATATCTTAAATATCTTATATATATATATATATATTTTTTATCTTATATATATATATATATATATATATATTTATATATATATATATATATATATATATATATATATATATATATATATATATATATATATATATATATATATATATATATATATATATAAACATGTATCCCTCTCTCCCTCTCCTATTACTAACACACACCTCACCCCTCCTTTACAGCAAGAACACTCCCCCCTACCCATTTGACCGACCTCTTCCTATCTCTATTCTCATTATCTCTCTCTCTCTATTCTCACCCTCTCTCATTATATATACACACACACACATACAAAAAAACAAACACTCATCTCCTCTCTCTCCCTCTCACTCGGCCAACTCCCCACCCCCTCCACATAGCCGACAGCCTCCCCCTCACTTCCGACCACCTCCCTCCTTCCTCCTCTCTCCAACTACACCACACTCCACCATCAACACCATCATCAACTCCATCCCCACCACCATGCACCACCACCTCCACTCCAATACCACCGCCGCACGGCCGCCGTGGGCGACCCCCCTAGGCGCGCGAACCTCCGACGAGCCACCCCGTGTCCAACGTCCGCTTATCCGACGAGCCAAATAGGCGATTTGTGCATTTACGTCGAAATCCCGCCGTGACGCGCGATTTCAACTTCAGAATTCGCGTCTCGGGACAGCGACTTCGTACGAATTTTTTGGTCAATCCGACCGTTGGATCGGTGAACTTTTTGCTCCGTCGTAATCTCGGTATATCCATCTTCACTCCTGTCAATTTTCGTCCGTTAATTACGTCGTTTGATACCTCAAAACTGGCCACCAAGTTGACGTTTTAAATTAAACGGCTTTTGGACAGTTTCGTGATGCCAACTTCGCGGGTTCGTATCTTCGTCGTCGCAGCTCCGGTTGGCGCGCTACCAGTTCCTGTGTGTAGCTGGTATAACCATCTTCCTATCTCCTTTAGGTTTCGTTTCATTATAAGCACGTTCGGTTGGTCGAATTCGACGCCAAAGTTGGCCGTCCGAATTCTTTAATTTGCACTTGTTAAATTCCATTTTTGAACCCGGGAATCCGGATTCACTTTCTGACACCACCAGTAGACTCGTGGCATCGTTCTGGCATATTTTCATATAAAATTTGCTTGATTTGGAGAACGTGGGTCCTGGCACGCATTTCGGTGCAAGCGGGTCCCACTTTTTGCGTCAACGGGTCACTTTGAGATCGGCTCATCGGAATCCAATTCCGGATATACCGTTGAGTTCGTATCGTCATTTTGGACTCGTTGACATATAATTTGCTAAATTTTGAAGACATTTGCTTCGGCACGCATTTCGGTGCAAACTGGATTCCAAGTGTCCGCGTCAACGTATCATTTTGAGATCGGCACATCGGAATCCTATTTCGGATATACCGTTGGGTTCGTATCATCATTATGGATTCGTGGACATATAATTTGCTAGGTTTTGTAGACTTCTATCCTGACACATTTTTCGGTGCAAAGTGTGTCCAACGGCGGACATCATTTTGACCCGAAATTACCGTTTTGCCCCTGCGTCTAAATTGGACTTATGGGTAGGCTGTCCTAGCTAATTTGACCGTTCTGGACACGTTGGTGATATTTATTTTATCATCCGACAACATCTGTAGATTTTGATTATGTATTATCCTTAATTAGTAATTAATTATTTTCCAGAAAATTGTTACTTTCTGTTTTTGAATTTTTATATATATTTTAATTGCTGTAAAAATCTTGGAAAAATTGTATTTAGATACTATGTTAATTTAGCTAATTTATTATGATTTTTTTCAGTATTTAATAAGTGTTTTGGTATTTTATAAAAATAGGAAAACAGAACTCATTTTCAGTATATTTATGTTTGCTGATTTTTAATAAATATTTATGAAGGTTTATAAATTCTAGAAAAATTAGTATAAATTTCTATAATTAACAAGGATCATTTTGGTACTTTATTTTATATATATTTAAGCTTTTTGTCTATCTCAAAAATTGTTGGAACTCAGTGTACAGTTTTATTTATTTATTGAATAGTTACAACTTGCATGTTTTGTGTTGTTTTGAGTTATAGACGTATTGGACCTCACCCCGCACTAGTGTAAAGACCCTAGAAAATTAGTTTGGATATAGTGACACTCCACATTGGACTTTTATGCTAGGTTCCCACTTGGCTAGTATCCAGTTAGGAGTCGTGTCTTACCACTAGTGTATTATTGAACATAGCTTAGAACTGAGTTTGTATATCATTATTGACAGGACACCGGACATCTATATCTTCGTACTAGTATTCTTGCTTTGCTCGAGGCAAGTACATCTACAAACTCATTTACTGTCTTTTAATGCTAGAACATGTATTAACCCTGTTAAAATACTGATCCTTGAGGTAGCAAGTTATGTCTTCACATGTTGTATTACTTTCAGTACCGGCCATGCTTAGGACAGTTCTTATATCTTCACATGCTTCTTACTGGTTCTCAGTACATGTTTCACTATACTGCTCTGAGTATTCACATATTTTATACTGCTCCCAGTACCTGTCATGCTTATACTGCTCTCGTATCTCTTACATGTTTTTACTGTTCTCGTACCTCTCACATATTATATATATATGGGTTATGGGGAAACTGACAGTTGAGTACGTGATCGTTCCCCCTCATAGTAGCGAGCGAGGTCGCATTTTATATGCATACCTTGCCGCAGGCCTTATCTCAAAGCTGTATTTGTACGTATGTACATCTATCGCCTTTACACTTGTACGGAAGTACATTTCATTATGTGCCCCCAGCACATTGTACATCTATTGACCGATCATGTACCTGCTACAGTTTTAAACATTACATATACATCTGTCTCTATGACATATGTATCCTTGCCATGATAGATTATGAGATATACCATGATTCCAGATATGCCATGTTCCCTATGTTACTATGATACGGTGATTCCAGTCATACTATGATCCCAGTTATACCATGAGGCCATGTTTTCCAGTATTTCCTGTTTTATAGACTTATCACACCATGTTTCTTGTTGTACATCTCTTTCATTATATGTTCAGTACTTTAGTTGTAGAGATTGTACTTGCTCCCGTCCTGACAGGATAACGTTGTAGGTATACTTTTCGAGAAGGAAACGCTATGTGTTACATATTATGGTACTGCATTGAGGACCTGGCCTTAGCTCCAGAAGAGGCCCCAGCGGGGAACCTTGCTTAGTTATCTTTCTTGTGTTTTGAGACTTAGACTTTGTCTGTACTTATATTTGGATACTGGACTTTGTCTCCAGTTAGATACTTCGGTTATGTATTATTAAATCTGTACTTGTTTACCTTCGCTTATAGATGCTGTGTTGTGATGAACCTTTAAATGTGATTTTAGAACTGTTAGCAGCTTAGATCCTTTATTGTCTATTCTTAGAACAGCTTACTACGCTTTAACAAGCGTAGGCTGGACATGGCTCGGCCCGCCCCAACAATTTGGGTAACGGGTCGTGACAGTTGCCTTGTCCCAAAGAATGCATCGAGTTAAATCGATGCGAAGCGCTGCGTTGCCCCGAAGGATAAGTGCGTTGAGACGGCTCAAAGATTCTAAGAAATCGAATCGACCAAGGCGTAAGTCCGAATCGATGCAAGTATTAATTTTAGTTGGTTTTATGTGCAGGCTATACGTTTACGCTGAGATATTAGAGGTCGGCATTCTACCTTATTCAGTAAGGGGTCAGCGAAAGCAAATCGTCGCCTTGCGACAGACTGAGACTTGGGCATGGTAAGCCAAATCGGACGTATAATTCAATGAAACACGAAGTGCTCGAATGGCTAAGTCAGGAGAGTTGGCCGTGCAACGAAGTTATGAAATCGAGTCACAACGGCTCGGCGAAACGACAAGGTATATCGACTCAAGGTGGGAGGACATTGACTCTCTTTCCTACTCCTGCATGCCTAAGTAAAATATATATCTTTGTATGCTGAGTAAACCTATCAACGCCACGGGCGTGGCTCGATAGAGAGATAAATATAGTGTGTGTCAAACACTAGATAGAACAATTGAAACGAATCGTACAACAAATGTACGAGTCGCTACGGAACATGGAATATCGCAAAGGCGAGCGCCTCGGTGCACAAGCCATAAGAACATGGGATAACTGTATCGACGAGTGCCCCAGTGCATAAGTCATTTCGTGCCCCCGCTGTCACGACCCGCACCCGCTTTTCGGATACGAAGCGTGTCCAAGCCCAGCTACGTATCGAACGGACTCCAGCCCGACTCGAATACGTAAACGCTGTCAAGGCTATGGTATACTGCCAAATCATGGCAATGCAATCTATATCTCAATCCACATGAATCATATAAACAAGAATGAACACTATGGGTCGTGGTCTGCAGCCCACTTGCATATATGTCCGATAAGACTCTAAAGGAAATAACAAGAGTCTAAACTGAATCAAAAAACATGATCTCTCACGATAAGGAATGTAAAGCACGAGCGGATAATAAACACAATAACGATACCTGAATCCCGCAATGTATCATCAGGTCCGCTATCCAGAACTACTAGCTAACTCCGTACGATCGCTAAACCTGAGGAGATCATCAGGTCCTCAGAGGACATAGCAAGATACATAATATACATGCCTATCTAACAGTTTTATCATGCTCAAGAAATAATCAAGAAAGAACAAGAGCAAGACCAATGACCACAAACACTAACACAAAGCACGAATACGAACACAAATACGAACACGAGTACGAACACTAGAACAACTACGCATAAATGAACTGCCGGATGAACGAAACACGAGATCAATGGAAGAAATCAAACCCTCGTCCCGAGTGCGGACTCTCTGGTTTGAACTAAGCGCTAACCCTCGTCCCGAGTGTGGACTCTCTGGCTAGCTCACGGCAAGACACCCTCGTCCCGTGTGTGGACTCTCTGGTGTAAATGGTCAACCCTCGTCCCGTGTGTGGACTCTCTGGTGCCATTTGATCACGACAAACACCCTCGTCCCGAGTGTGGACTCTTTGGTGCACCAAACAACCCTCGTCCCGAGTGTGGACTCTCTGGTTGTGTACAACGATAATCAAGGCTATGGCAGTTCACTACACGCAACCGTTCTATGATACGACTCAAGCAAGGTACGGACGAGAAACTCCAAATGTGAAACACAAGGCCAAAACATGAACATGGCTATAAATAATAAAAACAACTCCACAGAAAATAACACGAAAAGCACATGTCCATAAACAATCAAATGATTGAAAAACGAAAGAAAATGCATGTAAGTAAAACTGTAGAGGAAGGCAAGGTATACTTGCCTTAGGTCCTGTGCTGCTGGCACTGTCAAATGCTAAATCGTTTCTCCAACCTGTTTATAAATCGATTTGAATTAATAGATATAATTGGAAAACTAACTATTTATATTTAGGAATAGGTTCTAGGTTTATTATTGTTCTCTTATCCTATCTGATTTCCCATTCAGTGCAAGGTTGCTAAGCCAGGTACCCTGTTGCTTCCCAGTTCCCTGTTATATCGACCCTCTAACCAACTGAGACTTCCTGTCTTGGTCCCTATAAGAACCACCTGTAATACAATTTAGGTAGGGCTTAAGTGGCTTACCAATTATATACTCTCCTCAGTTTCTTGCTCTGTTTGGATCATGCTAGTAGTCCCATACTTCATACTTATCCCCAAGGTGTTGCCCTACAACTATGCTCTCTAAATGCATTCTGTGAAACCTGAACGTCCGGTTTAACATTAGGGACTGGCTCTTCTCAAAGACGGGCAAGTGAAAGTTTCTATTGTAAGGATACTAACCTGGATTAGACCCTAAGTCTTCCTCAATACCTGGAACTTTGTCTAATAAATTTAGCCATCTAGGGGTGACTCTTATATGAAATGAATATGTATCCATCCCCAATCTACAATGAACTGAACCAAGCCCCCTCCTATTCCTTGATACTCTCTCCTATTTCTTCCCACTGATACCACTATTACTGCTACTGCTAACTCAACTCAAGTCCTTATGTATAATGAACACACAAACCTATCTATAAGGACTGAACAATCTAAACCAGAGAATCTGATCCCAAGTGTAATGGTCAGAATAATTAGACTGAATCAATTACGAAATAGACAGGCAAGATAAAGGAGGAAATGTAATGTGGCAACTGAACAACAGAATACAATAGTTCAAGACAAACAAACTGTAAACATGAAACAGAATGCTACAAGACTCGATTATTTTGACCGATTAATTTTGGTGCAGGATCCACACCTGTGACCAAATCATGGCACCTGCTAAGAAGGAAAGTATGTGTATTAATTCATGCTCTGCATTCAGGCCCATGTACACCACGAACTCATCGAATTTCTTCCAAAACCGAGGCAATATACCAAAAACAAGATTGCGACGTCCATCAGAACCGTTACAGCTTCATGAACAAAGTGAAAGTGGCTTTTGTCAAGGCTATAAGCTCTGGACTTTCTAAACTTATCTAAATTTCTGATACTCTATAGGCTCAGAGCATGAACTCTATTATTTACATCAACCATGACACCCAAAGACAACCCAATGTAAGGCACTAGTACCTAAAAGTGTAGCATGAATGCAAGTGCACTGGTAAGAGGATTGTAGGTTTCCTTGTATCTGGACTAGGTGTCAGATCAAGGTGAATATCTATTTGAGGTAGCAAAATATTAATAGGCACCCGGCTACTTGTTAGCTTACTGGTAATGGGTTGTACCCCTAAGACTTCTGTATCTTATAGGATACTCACCCTTGTTAGTAGGGTCTGACTCTGTGTACCCTCTACTCTCTCAAGTGGCATACAAGGCTACTTGGGTCTAATACTCTATGAGTACAAGGGACTCCTATTACTCGACTGCACAACCCCTTTTATTGCTAGGCACATTTGTATCATTGGTACCTGTCCCTAATATCCCGATACCCGTAACAGGGATACAACATATGGAGTTCAAGTCTGAGCTCACAGGTGCAATGGATGCAAGGGTAATTAATCCTATAAATTGGACTGAACCATCCTCTTACGTCTTCTACTTCCTATTAGTGATTGCTGTGAGTCGAATAATGAGACAAGGTAAACAGGATACAGAGTGCCCATGAAACTTCCAATATTAGACTTGTTTTCCCCCTCCTATTGCTACTAATCTCTTTTACAACATACTACAAGCACCTAACCTGCAATAGTGTTCTCATGGGTTAAAAGTCCTATTGAATCGAATTTAGGGTGGAGGAAAGTTACCTGCTGATTGCTTCGATCCTGCAGGAGGTTCCTTCGACTTTGAAAGGAAGGCTGGAAGGCTCGACCAGAAATTCTAGGGTTTTGGGAAAAAACAGGGCCAAGGTGATCCTCTATTTTTATACTAGGATTTATGGGGGTCGGGGAGATGTGGTTGAATCTCCAACTCCTATCGAGAGTTGGATTCGATTTCATCTGCTAAAGAGTTTGAATTTACAGGCCGTTAAGTATTTAGGATTTTGAAACTAACCTATTTTGCATTGAAGCCCCTGGTGGTTTGGGGTTTGCACATGTTCGATTTTTACCAGGGTTTCAATTTAATAACTAGAATGCATTAATTGCAATCCAGTCCTCTTTATACTGGAATTTGCAAGACCTTCCCCTGTGCTCCTCTATTCAATAAATGAATAGTAATCCTATATACATATATATACATTACCTATCTATATAGACTAATATATCTATCACAAATATACACATTAGTTACCCAGATAAATCTAAGCATTGATTAATAACTCATCCATGCATATTTAATAAAAACAAAAAAATAATTGGGAATTTCGGGTCAAGGGCTCACACCTGCGCACGAGTTAGAATGCTAGAACATTGAAAGACTATATCGGTGCGAGTGCCTCAGTGCACGAGCGATAGAACATTAAATACCTTATCGAGGCGTGCCTCAGTTGCACGAGTCGGAAGGATGGAACATAAGTATAACGCGTTGAATACTAAGGCGTAGAACAAGGAAACACGGCTTCGAGGCATGCATTAAATGCACGATACAAGGAAAGACGGCGAATGTGCACAGCTACATGATACTTACAAAAGATGGCATCGTTGCGACGAGGAGAACAGTTGTGGCACAGATGTGACATAACTGTCGATGCGGCATGGTGCCTTCGAAATGTTCATGTCCTTCGGGCGTTCGTCGAGAACATTGGGGCATTGTGCCAATTGAAATAGAGATAAGCGAACTTGCTTGGTTGTATGAAAGATAAGATACGTTGCATAGTTAAATGGACTTAAAGATATAAAAGCCCGTGCATGGGTATTCCCTCGAACGTGGAGCGCCAGGGCGCTGGGACCGTTCGGCCTAGGAGGGATTTCGTTTACGGTATTGTTGGTGCACTTCATTTAGACGGGTAGCGACCTTCTGGTAAATGTGATAAGCCACTTGCTGCGATTATTTCGATGGCCTCTGATGTTTGGTTAGCAACCACACAGAGTTAACATCGTTTTATGTTTCGATTCGATAAATATAAGTCCATTCTAGTCCGAAAAGCTAGTGACCTTCATATAGTTAAGGGCGATGGGTTGGAAGTGCAAGGTATACATATATCCTGCATGGACGGATCCTGGGTCGAAAGTGCAAGGTACACTCATATCGTGCACATATAGATCCGCATAGAGAGCACTATAACATGACAGGGAAATCTGATAGGCGTATTCGCCATGCGTCGGTGCAATGGCGAGTGCGTCGATATTGGTAAGTCACGCCACGGAAACACGAGATTGCTTGCCTGTTTACTTACGCAAATTGAATAACATGCTTGCCATGATAACATGCTTACAGTCTTCGAATATGCCATGAACTCTTCCTAAGGAGAACATAGAAAGAGAACTAAATTGTATGTTTGCATTTCATCAATACAATACTAAATGTCGGTTTGTTAAGTGGGTTTTTGATCAGTACAGCAAGGACGAAAGTACTAATCCTCCACTAGTTTGCTAGTAGGTTCAGGGATTGGTCTGCTCGCGGCGGAGCTTCGCTTAAACGCGTTGAGGCTTGGAATGTCGAAGCGTATTGAGGCGTGCAACCGCATTGACGCTCGGACATGCAACATGATTGATGCGACCGAGATATAGAAGACATGATGTATGGAACGGTAAAATCATTTGTGGGCAAGAGAGAACTTGAGTGTTGTAGCCAATCTGACAAATTCCGTTGGGCTATTGAAAGCCTTTGTAATCGTATTCCGAATATCAATAAAGAAGATTGTTTCGTATACTCTGTTTTTCTTTCGTTGTTAATATCAACTCAAAGATAACCATTTGAGAACTTGTCATCTTGTCTTGCACGAGTGCAACTCCAGGCTCGTGCGGCATTGCGCCCCCTGCGAGGACGATGATTCGGGTGATTCCGAGTCGGGGCATGACAAATTGGTATCAGAGCTCTAGGCTCAATTTCCTCTGGACGCTTGCTTCATTTCAATTCCAAAGAGTTGCCCACCACCAATCGAAATCACTCTTGACTCTACTCAATGGCGCCGCACTGGATGTTCCATACAATAAGTCTAATATAAATTATGTAATTTTGTCGCGTGTTGTTTTAGAAATTACATGGTGTTGCTGGGAAAAGTCGTGAAAGGTTTGTTGCTGTAAGTGCAACAAGTCACGAGATATGAATTCAATAAATTGTTGCGGTGGATACAACACGTCGTGAATTGTAATTTGAGATGTTCGTTGTTTGCAACGATCGATATGAGAAAAGTTCGTTTCATCAATACAATGAAAGTCGTGGAATGTTGCTACAGCAATTGCCACGCGATGATTGTAAATGATGCGTTGAAAAGAAAATGAAAGTTGATATGGAATGTGTTGAACGGATTCACATATTGATTTTGAATGTGCGTTGCGATGAAAGTGATAAGTTGATATCGAATGTGTCGAACGGATTAACGTATTGACTTTGAATGTCGAAAATAAATCATTGCATGAGTGCAATACGTATCGAAAATAGATTGTTGCACGAGGTGCAATGGATATCGAAAATAAATCGATTGCACGAGTGCAATGAATGTCGAAAATAAGTCGGTGCACGATGTGCAACGCGTATTGAAAGTAAATTGTCGCACGTGGTGCAACGTATATCAAAGTAAAATCGCTGTACGAAGTGCAATGGATATTGAGAATGAATTTTGCACAAGATGCAACGGAAGAAAACAAAAGTTATAAATCGAGAAACAAAATCGGTTCGGTTGTGCACCGAGCTTGTGTTGGCAAATGAATGCATTGGCCGAGTTGTATCGAATTTGAATTAATCAAAGTTACGGTTGTGATCAAGCACGATCACTGCGAAAATCGTGAGTCGGAAGAGATGTTGGTTCATACTGAATATAATACGAGGAAAATAACTTGATTTCCGAGTGGTATATGCCATACCACGTATGCGATGAATGACTCGATTCAGAGTGGTATATGATGTACCACTTGGGCGATGAATTGCATCGACGCGTTGTGAGAATTGCGGAAGGTTTGTCCGCAACGGACGGGATAGCACCGAGACTCGAATGAGAATTTGTATGACGACATGTTGATGCAAGTGTTCTTCGATGATCGGCTAGAACTGTAAGGCGGGACTTGTATCATTTAATGATACGTCGATTGAAAATTTATGTGTCGGTCGAATGACGGGAACTAGCGAAACGATTATGTCTTGAGGCAACAATCGGATCGGCGGAATAGGAAACTTGAAACGTTGTAATCGAACCGCACGACTTGCGAGCTCGATGAAAATGTTCGGCGATACAAATTATAATCGATCGCACAACTTGCGATCTTGATAAAATATTTGAATACGCGAATGGTAATCGAATCACACGACCTGCGATCTCGATAGAAATGTTGGACGAGGCAAGAATATAATCGGGTCGCACGATGTGCGACTACGGTGAAGAGTTGGTTGATGCGGATAAATAGTGCCCAAGAGATAGTTGATTTCGTTACGGCAAAACTTATTTGAGTACGACTGAAAATACGCAAAACTTAGAGGGCGAGATCGTATGACTTGAGGGTTCGATGTTGGATAATCGGTAACTCAGTTACGCGATCAAAGTATAGCAGGATGCGGCGAATCGGAGAACGAGTTGATGCGTATGGAAAAGTTTGTTGCGAACTTGGAGATATGCGATGCGAGTTAAGTTGACGTTGAACGGATTCAAAGTTGACCCTTATGCTATCGAAATTGATATGGCGTATCGAGATCGATACGTAAGGAAACGTAGGCATGATGCGAGAATACAAAATGGAGCGTGCCTCGCGCTATCAAATTTTGTAGAGAACAATACGAGGATGAACGAACTGGTTGATTATGAACTTTGTGATTGATCAAGACGGAACTATAAGTCATCGACGATTATTCGATGTATATAGCATCTCGTGTGTCGACCGCCAATAAGTTAGACTCGAACTCGATACAAGTAGATATTTCGTAAGTTGCGAAATCACCGACGGTAGTGCATGAGTTAGTCGGAGGATAGTTGCGCATCAGTTGCGCTGATAGAAAAGGTTACGTACGGATTTGGGTAGTTGCATAGAAAATCGTCAGAACGTGATTTGGCTCCGAAATAAGATATAGCATGGTTCGTAGTAAACTGTCCTTCAGTGATGGTCCACAATAGGGGTGAGCAAATACCGACCGCTACCGAAAAACCGAACGAATACCGATTAAAAATATCCCAAAAAATCGAACCGAAATTATGTACCGATACCGAATTTCCGAACCGATTAAAATATGGTATAATGGTATTGGTAACGGTTTGAATGTAATACCATACCGAAAATACCGAACCGAACCGATTATATATATATATATATATATATATATATATATATATATATATATTCCTCTTAGAATATTGTTCGTGATTAATTTTATATTACTCTTTTTCATTTTTATCTTTGTTTTAGTTGGAAATTAGTTTGTTAGAACTTAGAATAGATTTTGGTGGACATGAAGTTATGTTAAGAATGTAAGAATTGAGGTTTTGATCTTTTGAGCTTATATTTTTGTGTTTTCATATAATTTTGAAATAAATTTTGGTGTACTTAAACTTATAATAAGGATTAAACTTAGTGATCGTGTTTGATCTTTTAAGCTCTTTTTTAGGTGTTTGTAACTTGTTACATATTATTCTAATAAATTTGATTAATTGCGTGTTTGGTAGAGGCTTAGCTTTGAAATTTAATGCTTCCAAAAAAAAGTTAAAAAAAATATTTTTCTAGGTTAAGAGGTTCATATTAAGTGTGTTGATTGATCAAATATTAAATGGTAAAATACCGATACCGAACAAAAACCGACCGAATACCGATTTAACCAAAACCGAAAAAACCGATTCTAAATGGTACGATATTGGTATTGATTTTTTAAATACCGATTAAAAAATACCGAAAAATCCAACCAAATACCGACCGATTATACCGACGCTCACCCCTAGTCCACAATTATCGAGCGTAGCTTCGGAGCAGCTGACCCTAGAAGACTTGACCGCTAAATCAAATTGAATGTTGCAGACCGTAAGATGACCCATGCGATATCGCATATGCAATTACATCGATAACAAATTAACGTGATGCATGTTGACGATAAGTCTAGGCAATCAAAAATTTGTTGGAACAACTTTCGATTGAGAATGATGTAGCTAGTTTTTGAGTATTCGTTGGATGAATGCTTAAATGGTTATGTTGGTCGACGATCGAACTAAGAAATTCACCAACGAGTTTGGTGATTTGGATAGGCGATTGCGAGAAACGTGCTATGCACGAGAGAGAACGATAAGAGAATGACTTACGAGTTATGTCATCATATTTGATTCACCTTGCAATTGAGCTTGCGTGAATCGAAATTATGTTCGATATTGCGAGACGGATAAGTTGGAAATTTGGCTAGTGAATTCTTACTCGTTAGGAATTGAACGTAAGGCACATCGTAAAGACCTTCGTGTCAATGCGATCGTTGTCTTGAGCACCGTCGCCTTGAATTAAACCTTGTGTCAGATAGATTGTGGCCCTTGTGCAATGTCAATTTAAAGTTGCGTCAGAAGGATTTGAGCACGGTGTCTAGGTAAATCACCTAACGGATGTAGTCCTGAATGTTGATGCTTTTGCATGTCAACAAAAGAGAATCATGTCGAGATAAGATACGAAGTGAAATATCAGAAATAGTTGGATAGTGACGTTGAACGCAAGGCATTGCGGAGACTCGTTGTGATCGGATGCGCGACGGCTTGACGCGACGCATAGAATTGATAGTTCCGATGAAACTTACAAAATGAGAAATACAATTTTTGAATCGTATCGTGTGCCTTGATTTTGTTGGATGATCGTGTGTGTATCAATATGCATATGCAATAAAATTGCGAGAACAAGCACTAGAGCCCAAGTCTAATCGAGAGTACGAGGTAGCAAGTAATTGAGAATAAGAAGTTACATGTTTGCTTTGTTCCGATATCCTACAACTAAGTCTGGCTAAAAGGCATATATTGGTGGGACGCCTAAAATATGTGTATGATTCCAAACTAAGTTGTATGATCCAAACGATAGTGAGACGAGATCGTGGAACGATCTAGTGAAGCCCTTGGAAATTTAGTATTGGTTTCGGTTCGAGGACGAACCTTGTTTTAAGTGGTATATTATGTAATACCCCACTCCGCACGGTGCATTATGCTGAGTCATTGACTCGAAGAGTTGCGTTGACCCGATTACGTATCGATGCGAATCGATACGAGAGTTACGTTGTCCCGAGCAATGCATCAAGTCGATACGAAGAGTTGCCTTGTCCCAAAGAATGCATCGAGTTGAATCGATGTGAAGTACTGCGTTGCCCCGAAGGATAAGTGCGTTGAGACGGCTCGAAGATTCTAAGAAATCGAATCGACCAAGACGCAAGTTCGAATCGATGCAAGTATTGATTTTAGTTGGTTTCATGTGCAGGCTATACGTTTACGCTGAGATATTAGAGGTCGGCATTCTACCTTATTCAGTAAGGGGTCCACGAAAGCAAATCGTCGCCTTACGACAGACTGAGACTTGGGCATGGTAAGCCAAATCGGACGTATAATTCAATGAAACACGAAGTGCTCAAATGGCTAAGTCAGGAGAGTTGGCCGTGCAACGAAGTTATGAAATCGAGCCGCAACGTCTCGGCGAAACGACAAGGCATATCGACTCAAGGTGGAGGGACATTGACTCTCTTTCCTACTCCTGCATGCCTAAGTAAAATATATATCATTGTATGCTGAGTAAACCTATCAACTCCACGGGCGTGGCTCGATAGAGAGATAAACATAGTGCGTGTCAAACACTAGATAGAACAATTGAAACGAATCGTTTAACCAATGTACGAGTCGCTACGGAACATGGAATATCGCAAAGGCGAGCGCCTCGGTGCGCAAGCCATAAGAACATGGGATAACTGTATCGACGAGTGCCCCAGTGCATAAGTCATTCCGTGCCCCCGCGTACGAGTTAGAATGCTAGAACATTGAAAGATTATATCGGTACGAGTGCCTCAGTGCACGAGCGATAGAACATTAAATACCTTATCGAGGCGTGCCTCAGTTGCACGAGTCGGAAGGATGGAACATAAGTATAACGCATTGAATACTAAGACGTAGAACAAGGAAATACGGCTTCGAGGCATGCATTGAATGCACGATGTAAGAAAAGACGGCGAATGTGCGCAGCTGCACGATACTTACAAAAGATGGCATCGTTGCGACGAGGAGAACAGTTGTGGCACGGATGTGACATAACTGTCGATGCGGCATGGTGCCTTCGAAATGTTCATGGCCTTTCGGCGTTCGTCGAGAACATTGGGGCGTTGTGCCAATTGAAATAGAGATAAGCGAACTTGGTTGGTTGTATGAAAGATAAGATACGTTGCATGGTCAAATGGACTTAAAGATATAAAAGCCCGTGCATGGGTATTCCCTCGAACGTGGAGCGCCAGGGCGCTGGGACCGTTCGGCCTAGGAGGGATTTCGTTTACGGTATTGTTGGTGCACTTCATTTAGACGGGTAGCGACCTTCTGGTGAATGTGATAATCCACTTGCTGCGATTATTTCGGTGGCCTCTGATGTTTGGTTAGCAACCACACAGAGTTAACATCGTCTAATGTTTCGATTCGATAAATATAAGTCCATTCTAGCCTGAAAAACTAGTGACCTTCATATAGTTAAGGGCAATGGGTTGGAAGTGCAAGGTATACATATATCCTGCATGGACGAATCCTGGATCGAAAGTGCAAGGTACACTCATATCGTGCACATATAGATCCGCATAGAGAGCACTATAACATGACAGGGAAATCTGATAGGCGTATTCGCCATGCGTCGGTGCAATGGCGAGTGCGTCGATTTGGTAAGTCGTGCCAGGGAACAAACACGAGATTGTTGCCTGTTTACTTACGCAAATTGAATAACATGCTTGCCAGTCTTCGAATATGCCATGAACTCATCCTAAGGAGAACATAGAAAGAGAACTAAATTGTATGTTTGCATTTCATCAATACAATTCTAAATGTCGGTTTGTTAAGTAGATTTTTGATCAGTACAGCGAGGATGAAAGTACTAATCCCCCACTAGTTTGCTAGCAGGTTCAGGGATTGGTCTGCTCGCGGCGGAGCTTCGCTTGAACGCGTTGAGGCTTGGAATGCCGAAGCGTATTGAGGCGTGCAACCGCATTGATGCTCGGACATGCAACAGGATTGATGCGGCCGAGATATAGAAGGCATGATGTATGGAACGGTGAAATCCTTTGTGGGCAAGAGAGAACTTGAGTGTTGTAGCCAATCTGGCAAATTCCGTTGGGCTATTGAAAGCCTTTGTAATCGTATTCTGAATATCAATAAAGAAGATTGTTTCGTATACTCTGTTTTCCTTTCGTTGTTAATATCAACTCAAAGATAACCATTTGAGAACTTGTCATCTTGCCTTGCACAAGCGCAACTCCAGGCTCGTGCGGCATCACGCCCCCTGCGAGGACGATGATTCGGGTGATTCCGAGTCGGGGCGTGACAGTCTTAGGGCCCTGGGCCATCGTCCAGGCTGCCCTGGCCCAGGACCGCCCCTGATTATTACTTTGGGGGTTATATATATATATATATATATATATATATATATATATATATATATATATATATATATATATTGGAACCAGGTAAATTGTTTCTGGAATCGCTTCCACTGGGAATCGAACTCCTGACCACTCAGGCCGCATGCATCTCTCTTAAGAGAGTTTTTATTTGTAATAAAACAAAGCTGAGCACAATACAAATCCTTTGTCCCTTATACTCCCACGCCATCTTCTCTCTTTCAAAATATGAAGTCTAGTACGAAGTTAGTGTAAACAATTATTATCGGTTATGAATCTATGATGTAATATAAGTATTATAATATATTTTTGTCATCAAAATATTTTGTGACTAATTTATACTATTTTTTTTCTTTTACATTCTATAATTTGTTTGAATTAAAAATTTACTAATTGATTTTGACCTGCTATATCCAAAAAGTCCATTTTTGTACACCCGACAAAACTTGAATGCTGTTTACCATTCCACTCGAGGGTTGCCACGTGTCAACCTAAAATAACTTTTATTTTAAATTTAATTTCCCTCAGCTCATAATAATTAAAAAAAATAATTTTAGATTGACATATGTCAATCCTTGATTGGAATGATGAATATCAGCCAAGTTTTGGATGGATAAACAAAAATGAACTCATATCCAAATAATTTTTTTTCAAGTTTTGGAGGCTTGAGAATGTGTTTTGAATTTCTTATCCATGTTTGGTATGTCTAGGATTGTGAATTATGGAGGAATACGAGAGGCTTCATATTCCTAATTGATGTAAAAAAGCTATTCCCAAGCCCCCCTTGGAAATATTTTTGCTTTCATAGAAACATTGATTGGGTATTTTGTTTGAACGGTAATACCCTCCTTTTACTTTCAAAATTTTAACTTCTATCCCAAACATGTGAATTTAGGTTAATAGTAGCATTATGAAATTAATGAAAGAATATTTATGGAAAACAAAACAAATTAAGATTTTTATCCCCGTGTAAACTAAATATGGAAATGAAAAAATTAAATTTTTTGGACTAATATTTCCAACCTAGCCAAATATGTATATAGAAATGTTGAAATTCTTTTCCATGAAAAATGAATAAAAAAAAACGATTCCTAGAAATACAAAAAAAAAAAAAAAACTTCATCTAAACGGAGACCTAAAAGCCACATGCCCTCTCCATGCACGCAAGCGTACTCAAAGGTGTTTAGCGTACTATTTTATTTCCCAAGGGAAGAAGCATTACTATTAATTAATTATCACACTTCCTATATAATCCATCTCAGCAGAATCGCTCTGCTCAGGTTCGGATTCGAAGGCGGATCCAGAACTAATTTTGCTAATATACTCAAATCTGGATTCCATTTATATATATTTTTCAGCTCCCGAAGGGCCATAAAATATTAAAATCTCACAGTGATCTGGATTTTATTCTAATTCTTTTAGGTCCCAATACTTAGATTCCTATCGCTATATATTAAGTTATCAGTAGTACCATTCTACCAATCTACCATTAGACGGCTTTGTTAGTGTATATTTTAAGTATTCAAACATAACTTTATCTAATTAACACGTGACTGGAGGGTGTTATTATTATTTTTTTTCTTTCAGTTTTATGTCACTTATAGATGGTTCAAAATGTTATTTGTTTTTACCATTTATAAATGATTTAGATATCTTATGTAATTAAATTTTTTTACCATTATACTATTGTGTTCAAAATATTTATATAATTATTATAGGGTCTTACTGAAGCAAAGTTATTTTTATGTGTATCTGATGCCATTAAATCTATTCACATGAATTATTAATACCAAAGTAATATTAAAATTTAAATTGTTAAACATATGTAATTCTTTTAAGAGTCTTTAAACACATAATTTAAGTTTAAAACATTAATAATACATCAATTTGAAAATATTTTTATTACTAGACAAAAAAGAGAAGAGAAAATGAGTTTTGGATAGATGGATTAAGATACTACTTTTCTAATCGACTGGATGGATTCAAATGACTAGACTGTTGGAAAAGTGAATGTAAATTTGATTTAAAAAATTAATTAAAAATTGTTTTTATAAATTTTTCAACATGTGTGTCCAATGTACAACAAATCTTGTGCAACGAATTTATCTATTGAAAATTGTGTCCTTTTCATTGTATCTTTTTATCCCTTATAAAAGGATAGTCCTATGAGTGTTTAAATTAATGAATCAAAAACTCATTTCATCCATCTATCATTAAGTATAAGAGAGAGAGGGACTACCAACATTGCATCGTCGAGTTCCTATGGTGTGAAATGTTGTTACTAAAGGAGAAGAACTGTTTTATCCTGAAAGACTAATTGCTATTAAAATCATAAGCACCAGTGCGGAACGAATATTGTTATAAGGACATTGAACCAAGTTCAAGTCTCAGTTTTCAGAGTCTAAATACAAAGTTGAAAATTCCTACTAACATAGACTAATTAGATGGAGGGGAATGCTTAAGTAGTAACTAGATGGATTCCAATAAAAATTAGTCAGGATCATCCCCCCTCCATCCCCGGATATATATAATCTTTTATAGTATTTTAAATACAAATGCTTATACAACATAATAGAATGACTAGTAAATGATCTCTAGCCTAGTGGTTAAGAGAGATGCATGCGGCCCAAGTGGTCGGAGTTCGAGTCCCAGTGGAGACGAGTTTGCTAGAATCTATTGCTTAAAAAAAAAACATAATACATTGACTTACTTTAACAAAGTTGATTTTTTACTTATACCTTCCATGTAAAATGGCACGATTGAAGACATAGTGAATTTCTTGTTTTTTTATTTTTTTTAGGAGGGATATTATTTTAATTTTTGTTCTATACATCCAAAAGAAAAATGCTAAGTCTACAACCAAAATTTTAGAACTTTTTTACAACATCTCTCTCCCACCCCTTATACATGAGTTCCACTGGATCCCACCTCCCTGCTACATGGGCTCCACTCGACTCCACCACTTTTTTTCCCTCCTCCAATCGAACCCGACACGTAGCAGTTGTAAGAAAATTGTAAAAATTTGGTTGTAGGCATAGCAAAGCTCCATCCAAAAACTCTAGAAACACCCTCCCTCTCCCCAAGCAGCGTGTATCCGTAATATCTACTTCAAAAACCTCCGAAGGAGGTTAAACACGAAAGTCGACGAATTAAGGAATAATATGTAATTAGGGGTGCAACTCGGACGGGTTGAGTCGGACTTGAAGTCAACCCGAGTCCAACCCGATGAATCATAAGCCTAGTCCGAGCCCAAGTCTAACCTGACCTCGGGTTAAACATATGAAGCCCAAGACCAAGCCTGAAGGCTCGGGTTGGGTCGGTTCCATCGGTTATCGGGCCTAACATAATATTTGAAATGATTTTAAACAAAAAATAATATTAAACACATAAACAAATAGCAATCAAGCCTTGATCATTACAAAATACAAATTGAAATGCGATTTAGGATAAGGTGTTAAAGAGTTTGTACGAAAAAGTTGGGATTTAAACTTTTTATCTAAGAAGTATAAACATATATAAATTATATGTAATGTCGGGTTTCGGGTTCTTTGGGTAACCCGGCATACGAATCCGAGCCAAATTCGATTTTTGATCGGATTCAAATATTTTATCCCGAGTCCAAATTCGAACCCGAGTATCTTCAATCATAATCCAACCCAATTAACGAGTTTATCCGATCGGACTCGAATTTAGTCCGACCGAGTTGCACCCTTAAATATGTTGTGTTTCAAGTTGTGATGTCAGATATTAGGGAAATGGAAAGCAAATGACTAGACTAATTGATGAAAGAAATCGACTAGCGGCCTACATGTAAATAAGTGTGTATAAATCATACTTAATTAGTAAATCATCTGCTTCCAATCAATATATTGGATGAGAAGTCAAGTTTGTTTTCTTCTTTACGTTGACTGAAGAGTAGGGAAAAAAAAAAAGGGAAGGATCACATGGAATGAAGAATGTCGAATCATACTAATGCCAGCTGTCTGTGTTTCATTGCCAATTTGGCTTAGATCCCAATATTCTTCACATGTCCACCTCCTTTCCTTCCCAAGTCAATCACTTCCATTGGTAGCCAACAACATTCACAAGAATCATCTTTAAAATCTCAAACTCCTTTAACAGTTTCAAGAATCATCTTTAAAATCTCAAACTCCTTTAACAGTTTTTGCATGTATATACCCTCTCAAATCTACTCTCTTTTTCCTCTTTTTTTTTTTTTTTGCAAGTACGTGTACATCACTGTCAAAATTTTAGTTTCTTTTTCTTTACCTACGATGGTGGTGTTGTTCAGAGTATCTTTGAACATATATACATTTATATAGTTTTAGGATTATTTATATATATGAGATTCTAAAACTCAATATCTCTAATTTAGGTTATTTAGTTTTAGGATCTTCACATATATATATATATATATATATATATATATATATATATATATATATATATATATATATAGGTTATTTAGTTTTAGGATCTTCTTATATATATATATATATATATATATATATATATATATATATATATATATATATATATATATTAGAGTTTGTATTTCGAAATTGACCGATGTTGGAACTTGGATCTCAACATCACTGTTTATTAGTCTACGTGAACAGTGATTTTAAGCTCCAAATTTTAACATTGGTCATTTTCGAAATCCAAATCCTAATATCCATGTATATGTGAGACCCTAAAACTAAATATTTCTTTTTTTTAAAAAATATACCAGTATATATATGCACATGCTTTGTATATATTTTGTAGATTATTATCAAAGCATACATTTTATAAAGACGGTTATAATTATTATAATTTTTATTAAAACAACTTAAGGCATTCCACCCCAAAGATTATACCAGTATATATATGCGACTAAAAGATAGTCGTCACACAAAAAAAAAAAAGGCATTCCACCCCAAAGATTATACCTGGAAAAAAAATCAAATAACTTTAAATATTAACCATTAAAATCTTAGTTACGTTAACTACCATGCACGTTGGGAGATGGTATAAAAAATTAGATGATGAATAATATTTATACTTTTTTATATTATATAATAGTATAAATTATTACTGAGCTTAGTTGATTCTTGTGATCAGCGAGAAAAGATATAACTTTTTGGCTATGCAAAATAAATTATCTTGAAATTGAATTACGGAAAGATGTGGGCTGTGGGTGTATATGTGAAAATTAAATACACTAATCCAAATGGTATGCAGTATAGTGTGCACAAAGTACAGCCGGACATTTCAAAACAAAAGCAAAGCTATACATGATATTACATCTACCTAGAGGTTGTATAAGTTGTTTGTCAATTGTAACTTCACCTCTCTCTCTCTCTCTCTCTCTCTCTCTCTCTCCCGAAACTTTTCGTTCCGCTTGCACCATGACGACGCCTCCTCCAACCTCCGCCTTCCTCCACTCTCCCAAGCTCTCCCTCCTCTTCCTGTCCTCCTTCGTCATCACTCTCCTGCTCCTCTACCAACTCAACTCCACCCAAACTCATCCCTTCTCCAACCCCACTTACACTTCCCTCGGGCTCGGAAGCATCACGCAAGAACTCCAATCCAAGCTCAGGGACTCGGTCACGTTCCTCCCCCTCAAGGACCTCCGGTTCGCCCGCTCCCCCTCCACAGGCCACACCTGGTTCATGAGCTCCCTCGAGGACGACTGGGGGACCCCCGGCCAGCCGGCGCACATCCTCCTCCCCTCCCCCGCCTCCAAGGACAGGCTCCTCTGCCTCTCCGCGCGCAACCGCAGCGACGGCAGCAGCAACCTCTACGCGCTGGCGTTCCCCGGCGCCCTCCCCCGCAACGCGACCCTCCTCGGGGGGCTCACCTTCGTCTCCGACACCTACTACGACCACGACAACCTCTGGCACGGCCAATCGTCCCTGATCCCCTTCGTCGCGTGGGCCGAGAGCAGCGGGTGCGCCAGGCCGGACAGGTGGGTGCTGTTCCACTGGGGGGAGCTGAGGAGCGGCATGGGCAACTGGGTCAGGACCCTGGCCGAGGCCACCATCGGCAACGGGGTCCGCGCCGAGCAGCTCGACCGCTACGGGGACGGCCCCGTCTGCTTCGAGAGGGCCGTGGTGTGCAGGCACAACGAGGGCGGGCTGACGCAGGAGAGGAAGGGGGAGGTGTACGACATGATGAGGTGCAAGGCGAGGGAACACTGTAACATCACGACGATGACGACGACGATGACGAGGAGCAGGAGTAGTAGTGGTAGTATCCGGCTGACGTTGCTGTTTCGAGTCGGGGCGAGGGCGTTCAAGAACGAGACCGAGGTGGCCGAGATCTTCGGCGGAGAGTGCCGGAAGGTTGAGGGCTGTGCGATGAGGATCGAGAGGACGAACAATTTGACATTTTGTGACCAGGTCAGTACGTTCTCGTGTATTCTCTCCTCTCTCTCTCTCTCTCGTGGAACTATGCCTCTCAAATAGCAACAGAGATCGATTAATATAGTAAACCTCCGTGAGCGCATATTATTCTATATACTTCATAACAGCGGGATGAAGATTTTGTTGTTGTACTATATTTATAAAAATAACGCATCCTGAAAGCAGATTAATTTTCCAATTAATAATGAAAGTTTATATATATTTTGTTTCCAAGAAGATAAATAATATAAATAAGAAGAGAATGTTTATATATATATATATATATATATATATATATATATATATATATACACACACACGGATCAAATATCCCGTCCGCGGAGCCCCTCCGAAGCACAATCTCCTCTGCACCATCGGATTGCGCGGGGGCTTGCGCATGACCTACTCGATGCCGCGCGATCCAACAGCCAAGGATTGCGTGGCTTCGGCGGAACTCCGGAAACGGGACTCCCGATCCGGACCCTATATATATATATATATTCTTTTTTTTTTAGTCGAGCCGTGGCTATACAAGCCATCCAGCCGTCCGAGGGGGTTCGAACCCAACACCTGTGCTAAGATTTGAGAGACACTAATGATTATGTCTTTGAGATTTGATCTTTCATCAATATATATGATGACACCCAAATACTTCTCATAGGATTTAATTTATTTTTGTAGCCCTCTACCTTGACGCACCAACCTTTCTTATCACATCTCATTGCAGGTAAAGCTGATGGCTGAGACGGACATATTAGCCACCCCGCACGGCGCGCAGCTGACGAACATGCTGTTCATGGATAAAAACAGCAGCGTACTGGAGTTCTTCCCCAAAGGGTTTCAGGAATTAGCCGGCGTGGGACAGCACGTCTACCAATGGGAGGCTGGTATGGCAGGGATGAGGCACCAGGGGCAATGGCAGGACCGAGACGGCGAGAAATGTCCCTACGACAACAATGCCGACTGCTTCACCTTCTACAAGGACGGTAAGGTCGGCCACGACAAGGACTACTTCGCCAAATGGATGGCCTCCGTCCTCAAAGAGGTGAAGGAACTCAAGCTGAGCCAGGCAACCCAGAACAGCACTGAAGCAGCACAGGGCAGCCCTAGTCCCTGCCCATGCAACTAACTAGCGAGCCAGGGATCAGATTATTTATGTAACAAATATATATACATGTTAGAAAACAGCAACATTGATGAGCAAGAGAGAAGCTAGAGACTCAGAACATTATTGTTTGGTATTCATGAGGGAAAAAAAAGTATTTACCTGGTAATAAAATATTTTTGAGCATCCATGTCCCTTTATTAAACATCAGGGCTTGATAACCTATGGTTGCAAAGAATCCAAATGTCCAAAGATGTACAAAGCAAAATCTAGTTAATTTTTATATAGTCATAAAATTACAGAAAATATAGCACATAGATGAGACTATAACAAATAACGACGTCGGACTGACAGTAATATGAGAGTAAGCTCCATATACCAACAACAGTGCAATATAGAGCTCCAGGAATCAACAGGGCTATCAAGCTTGTAAAGTGCCAAGGGGAGAGAAAATAATGGTCCACTGTACACAGTTAATCAGAGTAAGAGCAACACCATGTGTTTCATGTTATATGTGCATTTGAACTACAATTTCCTTCTTTTTTTTTTGGTAAAAGTCTGCAACCAACAGTAACAAACAAATCAGATGGTGAGGAGACGTGGAACTTTCGAAGACTGCCAGCCAATTAGAATTGCATCTTGCATTATTCTGCACCTTCATCTTCTAGAGAACTTGGACCAGAAGTACACCACAAAGAAGCAAAAGAGTGCGAAGAGGATGACATGCAGTAGGTGGTTGGAACCGTTCTGAATGATGCTCTTGCTCATTCTTCTCATGTTGTTCTTTACCCCCGCCTGAGCTTTAACAAGTGTCATTTGCTGTTTAAAGTACAACAGAACGATGTCAAGCACCGGAACGAGGTAAATAATAATGTCAGAATAATATAATTAGCTAGTAGCTAGAAGCCAAGTTACCGTGTTCACAAGTTTTGCCTAGTTAAAAAGAGAATTTAATGTCTAATTAATGTGTACAGTTCACTGGGCACAAGCCTATGCTTCATGTAGGCTCATGTGAACGAGAGGCACAAGGTCTCGTGAGCATAAAGAAAGAACTCCTGATATCCAGTAATGACAAGTATTAATTAATAAATCCAAACTAGGACCATTGCACTGCTTACGACTAATCTAATAGTAGGCTTAGGCACTTATTACTCTCTTTCTAATGAGGGCCTCAGTCCACAATGATTCAGTTCACGAGATTATTGTGGACTGTTCTTTAGCCAAAAACATGAATTATCATTCTTAACAGAATTTTTTTGAACTGAACTGTAGACCAGCTTCAAGGATATGTAGGACGATCCATCAAAGAATGACAAAGATGAAGCAATACTATAGATTATGCAGTAGAATACTAATACAGATACTCGGGCAAAGATGAGGCAGTAGAATACTCGGGCAAAGATGAAGCAATACTATAGATTTTGGAACACCACTGTACAAAGCTTTGCTTTGTCTGAGGCAGTAGAATACTAATACAAAACAACAGCATATTTTGGCAAGATTATTATTTGTTTCTTTCTGAAGATATCAACAATTTGATTGGCATGCTCAGATGTATATTGTGCGATTACTATTACTACAACCGAGAGATGTTCATTTCTAGAGATTTAAGGAACCATGTGAAGGTTGGGTAACAATTAGACAGGCTAAAAAAATATCAAGGTCGATATTAGATGCCGTCTATGAATCAAAGCCATTGGACTCCAATGCAACATAGGGACACATCAGATTATTAAAGTTATGTCACTGGGAGATGGCAACAAGAAACATTAATGTATACACACATATATACTTAACATATGTGCATACAAATATACAGTCACTATAAATAATAATCATACTAATGTTAATAACACTTGATCAAGGTTGTAAAAAGAGCTAGGCGCTAGTAAGGCGGGCACCAGCCGCCTAGAGCCTAGCCCGCCGCCAAGATCTAGGTTGTTCAAAAATTTTAAAAAACCCACTAAAAACTGTAGAAAAAGTCCATGAAACCCAAACCCATGCATGGTCGGACGTCTCGGGGGGGGGGGGGGGGGGGGGGGGGGGGGACTAGGCCGGCGCCTAAGGGGCATCGGGCGGGCACCAGGTGCCTAGGCGGCAGCCTAGACGGCTTATAATAGTTAACTTGATTATGGCATATCTCAAGTCATTGTTCCAGACTTGATTATTATTTATAGTTGTTATGAAAAAGCTGCTCATGAGCTCAACTTGGACCAGCTCAATAAAAAATCGACTTGGCTCAAGCTCAGCTTCATTAAGTAGCTAAGCTTGAATATTTAAAGTTGCTTTCATGAGCTTGTGAACAGGCAGGCTCAGCTCTGACCTTCTGAATCAGATCCAGACTTGAAAAGAAACTATCGGTAATGTTGATAAAAACAAGACGAACCCACTGCCTGATGGACTTTATCTTCGAGTTATCCTAGTGGACTTTATTTTTGAGAGGAGCCTATCTGCTTGCAAGCCTATTAAATTCAAGCTTAAGTACAGTTTTCAGCTCAAAGTGGGAGCTTGGCTCGGTGGTTATCTGCTCTAATTTTAAGTTTGAACTTCGATAATTTCAGGCCACAAATGAGCAAACTTGAACACGTCAAGCTCGACTCGGCTCCGCTTAGACAACCATTTTCTATTGGTTTGCGTTGAACATAGCTAAACCATCTAAGACGATTTTCTATTATCTTGTTCTTAATTGGCACAACCCCTAACCATAATCCGCAATATCAACTGATACCGATATGATACGGCATGTAATTATATATGATTTTGGCATGTCCCGATCAGATACCAATACCGACATCGGGATCTCTTTTCCAGCTTATTCCATGGAGAAAATTGAACGAAAAGATAGAAAATTGGATAAATAATCTCAACACAATGATTTAGTTTTATTTGAAAAGTGACAATGTTACACTATATCAATATGATTCCTTATTGATAAATTATAACCATTACAATTTGTCGAAGTTATATATCTATACATTCACAACATTTATCCATATTAATATTTCATTCAAAACTATTTATTGTGGTTGCACTATGTATAAATAAAGAAAAAGATAAATAAACAATATTATCTATTGCAAGTGAATATTGTTCCATTTAAAACAAACGAGAAACTATATATATATATATATATATATATATATATATATATATATATATAATTTTTTTTTAAAAGACTCTTCATTATTTCATCATTTTTGGCTTTCTAAAACGAAGAACCTGATTCTCCGATCCGAAACAGTTGCAATTGTCGAAACCACCGATAGTGATACTCACAAGAAGGGTCAGATACAGATATTTTGAGCCTTGCCTCCCAACTTAATATGAATACACTAATTTCTTATCTTATCCTTTAATGTATTATCATTCATCCATCCATCTTAGCATTCTCATTTCGGCTACACTTCACTTTCTGCCCATGTTTTTTAATTGCCCAACTATTCCATCCATAAAATAAGGCTGGTCTTATTACAGTTTGTTAAACTTTCCTTCCAACATGATAGGCATCTAGTAATCACTATGGCGTAGTAGCCCAAAAGTACGAGACAAGTTTTCACCAGAATCTAACAAATAAGGTAAGCCTCTGCCAGCTGTTTGTCTACAAAAGCAATCTAAAATTTAACAAATAAGAAACAATTACAAAATTTCAGCAAACATGTATTGCAACTTCTTCTATATGGATAATCACATGTATTCTGGCTTATGTCGTGCCGGCACAAATAGGACAAGATACAGACACCAAAATACCAATATCAACCAATTTGTAACTTGTCCTAGTATTTCGGAGTTTCAGTGTCTTTTCCAAGTTGTGTAAGTGTCTTATACTTGTCTAACTCGACATGATACCCTTTCAGAGAGTCGATGTTTTTTCTTGACCTATAAAATTAGTCTCGTGGGATTGTCCACTTAATATAAGTTATATAACCTTGACTAGATTGTGAGATGCCATTTAAAGAGAACTTGCCTTACAGTTGCATTTAGAGCTCAACCACCACTGGTCATTAGAAATGTCGAAGAAGAACATCCAAGTAACAAAATGTACATACTCCTTCAAGATTTGGATTCAAATCTTCAAGTGGAGAAGAGAGAATTATGCACATCAATTCCCAGGTCTAATTCAGAGTCACAGAGAGCTAAATGGAACAGAAAGGTTTTAAAACAAAATTTATAAATTCCATATAGAAAGGTTGCAGCTACCATAAATAGACTGACAAAGTTCAGCTTCCTACTTCCGTTCCTTGCTCCGAATGTTTGTAGTCTAATTTTTTGTTTGAAGGTAGTAATTTATAGTTTTACACCACCACCGCCAGAGCGAAGTTTGTCTAGATATACTCCACTACTGGTGTTGAACCAGTGACATTCCCCATCACAGGTACCCTCATAAGCAGTCTTCCATGTTCATCCGTCTGCCATGTTCATCCTATCTTCTATAAATTCTATGTTTTATAAATTCTATGTTAGGAAATGATATTTTGTGGAAAGTGGAGCCAGTTAAATAGGGATAACCAACTCAAAGGAATGAAGAGCTATTCTCGGTTAAATTCACCAGTACTTCTATTCATATATTGCTCTTAAAAGTTATGCCTAAACAGTTCAGACCAAATGAAAAAAAAATGAGGGTAATGTAAGAAGGCAGCAGATTACAGCATTTACAAGAGGAAAATACATTGGACTACCAAGTTTAGTGTGCTGAGTTCATCACCTTGTTATCAATACTTCACATGCCTAACCAGATATAAACATAACTTCGTTTTCTTCCTCTTGATTTCACAAATCCATCTTGATATTCAAATTTGCACTAAACTACTCCTTACAGCTCCAGGTTTCCTTTATGGCTCAACAGTTTTTAACTGCACATCGTCATGTGGAGTAATTTTATGAACTTTTACATTTGAGAACCAAAAATATGAAATGAATACGTTACACTTAGATTAACTCTTATACAATGAGCTAATAGCAGTGTGCTAAAATTTAAATCCACAAAACAACATGAACAAAAAGGCTTTATCCCATGTTGACTGTTAGAATTTTTTCTTTCATTCTTCTCTGTTAAGGGCCATGTCCTCAATAGCACTAACAATAATCCTATCCAGGCTATCCTTCTTTACAATTTCAACCAATGTATGTTCATTTAAGCCTACACCTACTCCTAGTGGCTCCTTTAACTAATCTTGTTGCTCCTCCTTACCCTTGCATCTATTGAATGGATTGCGCATGTCCAAATCACTCAAGATTATTTTATTTCACCTTGTCCTCAATTGACGCCACCTCTAACTTATCACGGATACACTCAAATTTTGTTGTATCATTTAATGGTCTGCCACTCATCCATCTTCATAACTCAACTGGTCCAACCATTACCTTTAGCAACTCCTAGAATCTCTTTTTCTACTTCTTGATAGAAATTACAAATTGATAACTTATGCCACATAGCACTCATAGCACTTGTATCTTTTCTATTTTCCATCTTCCTTTCTTTATCATTTTATCCTTATATAGTATTAATTACTCTCCTTTCTAAGTTCCATCGTCAAGTTTCCGGTCTCTTGGTATAAAATCTAAATCCAAAAGAACAAGTAATGTTTTGGTACTATTAAAGGTCACATACAATAGGTAATCAGGCCATTTAAGAGAAAATTATAGTTCATTTGACCACAAGGCCATTAATAAATTGATCATAAGTGCGACATAGTTTGTGATCAAAACTTCCTTTATAGGGGCATGGTCTTCAGAACTACTAGTTCTCGCCTTTTCCTGACATATCAATCTAGAAAAGAAAAGGTCTTCCTAGGCTCCACGACTCCCAAAAGCTAAGCACACTGAAATATAGAAAAGAAAAGAGAAATAATCAGTGGGCCAATTTTGACTTAGTTCCTAGTACCGTTAATCAAGCCTACAAAAGGTTACTAGATGGATAAGGCATCGGCACCTAAAAGTAGGGGATACTTGAAAATTGGTATATATCATATCATGTGTGTTGGATACATATCGCCATTGGACACAAAACAGACACCTAATATACACTATTGTAAGACACGGAAATCGGTGCTATGTCCGTGTCACCATGCCTGTATCATATCATACCGTAAACATATGCAACATAGATTGGCATTACATTTATTCATTTGATTGGTCTTCAAGGTAAGGGGGATTAGCCATAATACTCCCACTTTTTGTATTTCACCAAAAGTTTGCGTACAATATATAAGCATCTAGTAAGAGGTGCAATCCAAAAATAAATAATAAATCTACACCTGCAAAGTGGAGATAACCTTGCAATTACTCGAGCAAAATGTTCGAAAGCTTATGAAGTAGAGCAAAAAGAAAAATCAAAGCAACTAATAACCAAAGATAGTCCATGTAATAAGAGACAACTGGTTAACGTACAGTTTGAGCAAAGACAAATACTGTTATTACATGAATATCTAGGAGAATAAATAAATAACTTACCAACATTATAGTAGAGCAGAAAAAACACACTGATTTATTCAATAAGAAATTTTCAAGCATATAAAAGAAGCTTGATTAAATCCTACCAGTTGAGTTATGAGGTCATTCTGGAACTTTGCCTCTGTCCCTATTTCCTGAGCTACCTGTAATCATCAAAAGATGGACAACTTATACCATACCAGTCAAGAAGGTAAAATAGTACCCATACATGCAAAGATTTTTTTTTTTATATAAATTTTCATTCATATCTAAATGAAGACCTCAAGCAATTCAGATCGATGTCCCCTTCGTGTGATAGATACTGAAAAACTAGAGAGAGGTCTTTGAGGTCTTTTCATGGATCATCTCCTCACATTATACAGGGTTTAACGATAGTTCGAGTGGGCACATATGAGCACACAAAACATAAACAAAAAACCATAACACCATTATTCTTCAGAACTTTTACATTTGCCCACATTCTCAATCAATGCACCAGTGCATATCCTCCAAACTGCAAATTTGTCATTCCTTCCAAAATGAAGTGGAATGGAAAGATAAGCGGGTTGAGAAATTGATCTCACTTGTTGTAGAATTAAATCAATTGACTGCATCAGCCTCTATGGATCGACTCAAACAAACCAAGCTGTAAGAAAACGCTTTGTCACAATGGTGCTTTAGACCCCAATTTGGAAAGTTGCCGAGCTGTATATTCGTAAGTAGGTGTAGCCTGTCACAAACAAGGATAAGTAGATTTCCATTCTTTCTGCTGCTCAAATCTGAGGTACAATTTTTATTTCCTTTTATGGTAATTTATATAATTCTGCTGAGCAGTTTTGCGCGGTTATTCTAGAAGATTTTCTTCTTTTTATTAGTTTTGAATTAAATGACGTCTAGAAATACATTAACAAGGATCAACAAATCCTCTTGATATGGATTAGAGGACAAAGAATAACCTTCTGAATTGATATTTGTTCAGTTTTGGTTTTTTGGCGATGCAAATCCACCTAAAAAGATTTAGTATCCGGCAACAATTTGTGTGTTAAAGTCCTTATCACTACACCAAAACTCTAGAATTGTCATGAAGGTTGAAGGTTAGACATTCAACTTATTAGTATACAACCCAACACCTCAAATCGAATACCAATTTTTAGCCGAGAGCTAGATTTATGATGAGGGAGGTAATCAAATTATTCCAACATTGTGTGTAACGGAGACAGACACGTGCGTCACACTTTGACATAGACACATGAGTCACACTTTGACATAGACACGTGTCTGATACGCCAACTCTCAAAAATTTAGACGCAACGACACATTCTATATCATGGTAAATATGCATATTAACATGACTAAATATATGTGGTTTAGTTTGTGTTTGGATATTAAAGAACTTAATAACTCATTCATGCTCAAACCAACAAACCTAAATAAATCCATTAACGGTAACATCCCCAACCACCACCACCGTCCTCCTCGCAACCAGAGTCAGCTTCCTCTTAAACCGTTTCTAAAGTGTTTGCATCCATATTGTGTCCTCACCTATATCCGCGTATGTAGTCGTGCAACATAGATGACTACTTGTTGTACCTATCTAAATTGTTTATATCTCGTATCCTATGTTGCACAGACACATATTCGACACGGCACGTTTCAAACACGGTAACACAGATTCGACACCTATTTTGGTGTGTCTAGTCTTTCAGAGTGTCCATGATTTCTCCGATAGTGTGTCCAACATGACACTGATACAACGTGAATTTTGGAGTGTCCGTGCTTCTTAGCTCGTACCAGTTGGTGTCCTTGTTTGTATCCGTGCAACATAGCTCCAATACTACTTGGTAGCTCGGGTTAAAGACTAAACCAAGCATGCCCGTGTTTACAAATTCCTCTAATTCTTTTAGGGGTCTATTAGCAAGCTTAACACCAGGGTCAAAGCCTCTGAATGCTGCTAGCTTTATCACTAAGACAAAAACTTGGTTGAGATTATTACATCAATAATATTAGATCAATTTCTATATTCAGTGACACGACTAGGACACGACACACTGCACCTATTTCTGCGTGTCTCGTGCTTCCCAGATCAATTCATCAATAGTACTGGATAGATTGCAAAACTATTGACGGATTCACCATCAGTGTCGGAAACCTAAATTGATAAGCTACATATTATTACGTGCAAAATTAAGAAAAAGTAGGGTTCAATTAGGCAAACAACCATGGCAAATATATCCAATAAATGAAGAAGAAGATGAGGGACTAAAGAGGAAAAGAAGACTGACGCCTTTGAGCAGACCGATCCTCCGGCTAAGTCCGGTGATCTCCTCGTCCAAATCGGCGTTCATCGGATCGATCCGCAGCTGGATCTCGTCCGGATTCCCCACCGGCCTAAATTTTTTTTTTTTTTTTTGGCAATTCGAGGAAGAGAGAGAAGGGGTTAATAGCAATATAGGGAAATCGAGAGGGCTAAAGAGTAAAATTAGACCACCTTGCTCGGAGAGGACCGGAGCCATAATAGGGATTCGCCATTGGAATTAGGGTTTTCTTTTTCCTTCCGGAGGAAGGAGTCTGGTTGTCAGAAATTGAATGAAGACGGACAATGGGAATATAGACACAACAAAAAAGAGGAAGTATGAAAGACGAGTTTAATTACATAGGATGATTAGTTGTTAATTAGCGGATAATTATATATTTATGGGGACATTGATTTACGAAATATTTTTGAAACAATTTTCTAACTGCTTTTAAAATATTTGTTTTTGACAAAAAATTATTAGTGCTGAACCCGATTAACCTTTGTGGTTACCAGAGAGAGGGAGAGGGCCGTAAGCTGGGTGACAGAATATTAATCGGTCGAACCACGGAGACGTAATATTAGTTTCATTTATAAAAATGATGGAAGTTGAAAACAGTGGCAAAAGACATGCGTAACGTCGGATATATAAAAAATATATTTATTAGTAAACAATTCTGAGAATTAATTTTCAAAATAAGCATAAGCAACAACAGCGATAAGAAATCCAAAACCCAATCTAAATATTGTGACCAACTCGTTGGGACACCTCTCAACAACAATTTTTTTTTATATATTAGTTCTAGGTGGTAACATTTTTATGGTACAAAATGCTTATAAGGTGGCAACTAGGGTCGAGCATATTTAGGTAAAAAAAACAAAAACAAATTCTAAACTAATATATGCAATAATGTTCATTTTTTCTGTAGGATCTAACCCACCCAGCTAAGATGCATTATGTCTCCACCTACTGGTCACTAAAGCTAGGAGACTTATATAAGTTTTGATAATAGAATATGAATTACTGTATTTAAAATTTGTATAATTGTATTTATTTGATTTGATTATATTTTAATTTTTTGTTACTTCATCTGTCAAATACTGTTGTAAAATACAACCGGTAAATTTTTTTGTCAAAAAACTACTCTAAAATTTATACCATCCTATTATGCAAATGGTCCGCCAAAATCAAATTAACCTTTATTTTGAACTAGTATAAAAAAACAAAAACTGAACCATTTTAGTTTTGTTCTGTTCGACTTTATAAATTTGTAGTTCAATTAGGTTTTCAAATAAAGGATTGGGTTTAAGCTCAGTTTTCATAAATTTTGATTCGGTTGAACCGAACCGAACCGAACCGAATCGAACCGACCAAATGTTCATTCATATATAGTGGCAACATAGTGGCTACATGTGAAGTTATATATCCTAAAAATCGAATTTTGGATAGCAATGCAAGCCGAACTCCATGTACAATCTGGTATCTGACACTTGTGTTTGCGATTAAATTTGCAGGGCAACGGACCTTGGGCCGAGATGGGCCGTTTGCTCCAAGCACGTTTTCACTCCTTCGAAGTCCGGTCCTAGTTGAAGTCTGCTCCACCCAATAACAATGACCTAGCCGCCCAAGCCCAACCCAATAATAAAAACTTAAATGTTACCAACCAAACAAATCCAAAACGCGTCCCTACATACTTATAGAAGCCGACATGCTTCCCGCGTGTTCTTACGTTTAATTAGATTTAAGCTAATATTGAGCCATGGCCCACCGGAGTTTATTATGTTTTGTTTTGCAATAGTTAATTCTGTGTGCATATCATAGAACATATAAACCATTATATATCACACACAAAGATAGCATAAGATCTAGTCAACATATATATATATATATATATATATATATATATATATATGGGAGCAGATCGGGAACCTCGTCTGCGGAGCTTCGAGTCTGTTTCGTCACTCTCGACCGTTGGATCAAGCGGACACGTGCACGGTTCCCACGCGGCCCGCTCGATCCAACATTACACGAGGGAGGGGGAGGATCAGGAGGCCCGTGCGCACGTCCGTTCGATCCAACGGTCGATGGACGGACGGAACTTCCACGAAACTCCCAATCCGAACCCATACACACACATATATATATATATATATATATATATATATATATATATATATATTACGATTACGATAATATTACAGAGCAAAAGAAGTTTGAAACATTAAGGGCACATTTTAAGTGAATTTTGTAAAAATATATATTTTGTGTAAATCCAGTTCTCTATTCGGATAAAAAGAAGTTATAATAATGCTGTGTGCACTCAGTTTTTGTCCAAAGTGGGTCTTTAATGTGCAGTACTGATTGTATTGAATAATATAAATATCTAATCCTCAACTATTCATACAAATTCAGAATATTAGTAATGGTAGTAGTAGGGTCTATAAGAGCATCATTAGTAAGCTCATTGAAATTTCTAAATTGTAAATTTAGAATGTAGGATCATTTGTAGAATAGTATACCTCATCCTAGGTTTTAATTTCTATATTTAAGATCCAATCCACCCACCCACAAAAGCTATATGTTGGGCTTGAAAATTTCTAGATTCAGAATGTAGAGAAATCATTTTGTAAAATAGTAAGTCAGAACTAGTAGTCCAATTCTAGATTTATATTATTTTTTTCGTATATTAATTTTCGACCACACAATATTTAGGATCAAAGCTAATTTTATCATTTTCTACTATTTTCATACAAACTCAACTCATTCTACATTTACCATTATTTCAAAATTTTGAACATCAAAGATAAAATTTTGAGCATCATCTACTAATGTTACTCTAACACTATCAACCTTCATTTAATTTAGAAACAAAGACTTGTACGAGACTAATTTGTTTATACGCGGGTGGTCGGGATACATGAGTTGCGTGTACAATAAGTTTTTTTTAATTTGTTATAAATATTAATTTTACATAGATTGGTGTCCAATTGGTTGTTAGAATTTTACGAAAAAAGAACTGAAAAAATATAATTACAAAAAGAAAGAATGCTAAGACAATCCTCTTTAAAAAAATGCCAAAACAAATACGGAGTGTATCATGATCTTGCACTAAATTTATATCATTTTTTTCATGTTTGAAAAAAATAAAGAAAAATTTTGAGTCGCACTACACTTGCTTTACCCATATTTAAGGTGCACCACACTGCTTTACCATAATGTACGTTACCTCCCAATTTGACGGATTCCGTCCAAGACCAACGGTCAACGCGGTTGACGGATAATTTTGGACGAAAATACCCTCCCAAAATCCAAACCCAAACCCTATCCTAATCCCAATGCTCTGCCCCCCTCCCTCGCCCCGCCGCTGTCGCGCCCCGTACCGCCGCGCCGCGACCCGCCGCTGCGGCTGCCGCGTCCCGCCCTGCCGCGCACACGCCGCTGCGGTTGCCGCGTCCCGCCCTGCCGCACATCGCCGCTGCGGCTGCCGCAACCCATCACAAGCCACCACCACCACTACCACCATCACCATCACCACCTTCACCTTCACCATCACCATCACCATCACCATCACCACCGCTTCGTCCCGTCACTTGCCGCGCCCCGCCCCGTCCCGTCGCTGTCGCAGCCCGCCCGCCGCTGCCGCTGCCCCGCCACCACCCCCGCCGCTGCGGCTGCCGCACCCCCTATAGCACCCAGTTTCTAAATGAGGGTAATTTGAAATTTTGTAATTATAATTATTTAATAATGATATTTAAACCATATTATGATTTTTGGTGATTTTTAGTTATTTTAAAACTATTTAAAACTACGACTTGTGATTTTGATGTTTTGCTAGTGCAACCTTAGAGATTACTTAACCTAGAGACTAACCATGATCATATGAGCCTAGTCATAGGTTTAGAACATCAAGTTAGGGCTTTTTAGCCTAAGGGGTATTTTGGTAATTTACTAAGAATTATTGGAATTATTGGATTTGTGTGAATTATTATTATTTAATTATTGTCATGAGAGTCCCTAACCTAGTTTACCCTAATCTAGAGGTTAGCCACTAACCTAGAGACTAGAGGATGGATATTACACATTAGTCAAGGTAGGAAAATATCTAAGATATTTACATATGTGATATTTTCCTTAAAACCCTCAAAAGATCTCAACTTGGCACCCAAGTCCTTGCCTTCACCTTGAAGGAAGGCAAGAGGACACCCCCCTGCCATGATCAGCCAAGGGCACCCCCTAGCATGCCCCCTTCCTATATAACCCCATCTATTCATTCCATACAAATTTACATGTTTTTAAAAACCTAGAAATTTTCCTTTCCATCAAACCTTCATAACTTCTTCAAATTAGCTCTAAATTCACCCAAGTCTTTTGCATTGGGACCCTACAACATTGAGGGTGCTAAGGGAGGCTAGCAAGCAAGGACACAAGGCCATTTGCAACATCCAAGTGGAAGGACACTACCCTACTAGCTTGATTTCCATTGAAATCTTGAGTTTTAACTCAATAGGTAAATACCTATATACCTAGTTAATATTGTGTTTTTCCTTTTTAAATGCATGCATATAGGTATACCCTAGCTGTGGAACAAGTTTGGTAAAATCTAGGGTTGGTTTGGTGTCCGTATCGGACACGTATCCATGTTTGAAAAACTGTGTTTGTTGAAATGCCACAAAGAAATGAATTTTGGTTAAATGCAAAACAAATTACATATTTGGGTAGCCCTAGACATGCTGGACACGAAATTCTATGACTGAGCACGACACTGTGTCATTTTCGTATCAAAAATCGACACGGACACGCTGCGCACAGCACACGCACAGTGCCCTGCTACCACACATCTCGTATTTACTGTACGCTCCACTTGGACACGCCAAATTTGGCATGGACATGGGGGCAGTGTCTGCGAACACTCCTCCAAAGTTTCAGGACACGTAGTTTTATGTCGGACACAAAATCGGGGCCGTACTGGCCACACACACGCGTGCACAGTCGGATTTTTGACTCTGACACGGACCTTGTGTCCCTCGTACGTGTCGTTGTCGTGTCAGGGTGACACACTTGTAGCCCAACACTAGGCGAACCTAGGGACACGACCACGAGACATATGGCACATGTGTCGTGTCCTAGACTTTGGTGTACGCGTGCACGACGCGGTGCACTAATTTTCTGTGTCAGTTTACCCAATTCAGGTTTCTGGCTGTTTGACACATCGTGTCGTGTCGTGGTGGACACGCAGGGACCCTAGACCTCAAGGACACTTGGGGCAAATTACCAACCGTTGGTTTCGAGCCTTAGCTCGGTTTTGGGTTTGATTTGGGTTTACCCCTATGTTCAGTTATGAACAGTAATTCCTGGGTAAATTTGGTATTTTTCTGAGATTTAAAACGATTTCAAACTGATTTATAGGTAATTGTTGATGTATATACATTAATTTTGTGTATATACCTAGTGTATATATTTGTGTATGTGTGTGTGTATTTACACATGTATAGGTGTGTGTGTTAGTATATACATATGTATATATATGTTATTTTTGTGTGTGTGTGAGTTGATTTCTGGTTTCAGAAATCTGAACACCCCCCTGTTCTGGTACACAGTGACACACACACACCCCACATCTATCTCTCACTTGTTCACTCTCCTCTCTCTCTAATATATAATATATTATATATATATATATAATTATATATATATATATATATATATATGTTTTATGTATAAATATGTATATGTATATATATGTTATATATAGTGAGTGTATATATAGTTTTATATATTTGGTTATATATGGTATATATATAGTGGGGGTATATATTGTATATATATTGTAAGATATTATATATATATATATATATATTATATATATATATATATATATATATTATAATATATATATATAGATATCTATTATATATATATTATAATATGACCTATGTATATATATGGTATAGATAGTGTATGTATCTATTGTATATATATATCTATATATATATATATATTATATAATATCATATATATATATATATATATATATATATATTATATATATATATCTATATATATATATATATATAGATATATATATATTATATATATAATATATATGTTTTATGTATATATATATGTATATGTATATATGTTAATATAGTGATGTATATAGTATTTTATATTTGGTTATATATGGTATATATATAGTGGGGTCTATATGTATATATTGTATATATAATATATATATATATATATATATATAATATATATATATATATATATATCTATATATATATATATAATAATAGACCTATGTATATATATGGGATATTATAATATATAAATATATATATATATATAATATATATGTATATATATATA